>JACEFZ010018497.1:660000-743358 GCA_014155875.1 Cepaea nemoralis
CACACAAAAGTGGCCATGAGGTAGCTGAAAGAACATCTTAAGACAACAGTAAACCTAAAAAAAAAAAAGAAACATAGACAAACAAGTCAGAATCCCACCCCCTGGAAGCACAAGTTAATTAAAATAAAACCCACATGTCAAGCAGAATGATGGCCTACCCAGACGCAATGTATGTGTGTGGAAGTGTTCTAAACCTACATGTCTACATTTTAACGTAGATTATCAGATTGTTAACAACTAGTACAAACATGTTTGTCTCAAAGCTGACAATGTTGTTTTCCCAGAGTCTGTTGGGTGTTATTGTTTGCACTTGATTATTCCGGCATTTACGCCCCTTCGCTTTCTTAGTAAATGTGTGGAAATATCCGCGACCTCAGAAGCCTATGTAGGAAAACGTACAGTGTTTATATATACAGATATTGTGTGTGTGTGTGTGTGTATGTGTGTGTGTGTGTTGAGTATGTGTGTGTGTTGAGTGTTGAGTATGTGTGTGTGTTGAGTGTTGAGTGTGTGTGTGTGTGTGTGTGTGTGTGTGTGTGTGTTGCGTGGGTGGGTGTATGTATGTATGTATGTATGTATGTATGTATGTATGTATGTATGTATGTATGTATGTATGTATGTATGTATGTATGTATGTGTTGTGTGTGTGTGTGTGTGTGTGTGTGTGTGTGTGTGTGTGTGTGCATGCTTTCGTGCTTACATTTGGACATGTATATTGTGCATATGTTTTCAATAATCGACATCACTGCACTCCGGACCAACTCACACATGCTCCGTCTCTCTCTTCAAAAGCCACCAAAGAGTGTTCATGCCGCTATTACCCCCCCCCCCCCCCCCCATACCCTCCCCTTCTTTCCGGCAGCTGGGGTCGAGTCGCTCCATGGAAAGTGTTAGCAACCAAGACTTACTCGCAGCCAATGCTAATCTCGGTGGAAAGAGTTAAACTCTAATTGGGAAAGGTTTAATCACACACCTGGAAAGTGTTTACCACCCAGTGGAAACGGGTTAAACAAACGGTGGCAAAGTTTAGACCAGTGGTTCTCAACCTTTTTTGGCCCATGCACCCCTTCACTATATGTTCAGAATGTCATCCCTACCCCTTTCGTATTTCATCCCTATAAATTCGCCCTCCCCTACACTGTATACGTAAAAATGGAAACTAAATGTAATAACACATACTAGAACAAGTCTATACGTCTACATACAACGTGATTTGCGAGTCTACTTACGTTATAAAACGAATTTAAGAAGGACGAGAAGCACATAACACTAAAGTGTGGAGGGAAAAATAATATCAAGTAATCGGTTCTTGCATTAATGCGATCTTGAAATAATCTTAATTCTCTCTCCTCTCTCCACTCCTCTCCTCTAATGATAATGATGATGTTGATGATGATGATGATGATGATGATGGTTGTGGTGGTGGTGGTGGTGGTGGTGGTGGTGGTGGTGGTAGTGGTGGTGGTGGTGGTGGTGGTGGTGGTGGTGGTGGTGGTGGTGGTGGTGATGATGATGATTATGATTATGATGATGATGATGATGATGATGATGATGATGATGATGATGATGATGATGATGATGATGATGATGATGATGATGATGATGACAGAGGGGAAAAAAGACAAAACTGTAAGATTGCATGTGAAGATGTCAAACGTAGTTCTCAACGCAAGCTGGCAAGCCTCTTGTTGTTGAAGATGTTAAGACTATGATGTTGTTGGTGGTGATAATAATAATGGTTTTGATGATGATAATGATGACAATAATGATGATGAAGATGATAAATGTATCTATGTGTGTGGACATAATATTATTCATTGTTATTGTTTCTTCAACAGATTTCACGAGACACCTAACGAATGTTATTCAAAAAACATCAAGAAGAATAGAAGTTAGTGAGACGTGCCATCAACGCACCCCGGGCAGATGCCCAGATGCTCCGATCGCCTCCTTGTCATCCTCACCATCGTAAACTGAATCGCACCAGTTCTATAAGACGATTATTTACAATCAACAACCATTTGTGGTGTCACATCTTTAAATCTCCATTCACAACCAGTCACAAACGATGTTCACCGACAACCAAAACCGCCATCACAAGACATATTTGATCAACGCAAACTCAGCCCAGAAACATAGTAGCCAATGATCACCTGGTCCAGGAATCGGGCAGGCGGAGCCATAAACCGTTGCCTTGTATCTGGGAAGCAAAGGCTTGACAACCACTGGCTCGAAGCAACATTATTTACAGTTGGTGTCATCTTCGCAGTAAAAGGCTCCTAAATTAGACATCAGATGTGTTTTATGGATTTGTACTATAGTTACATATCCTTTACAGGACGTCGCAGTCAACCTCAGCATTTTTGGCTGTTTGTGATTTCTTGAACGTTTTCGTTCAGTAGTTTACAATTGCTTTCTGAACGACCGGCACTAATACTATTGTATGAATACCAACGCAAGGCGGTCTACCAAATTTCCCGCAGCTGTGTTTCGAACTTATGTATGTGGGAATACAAATTGCGTCAGCATCTCCTTCGCCACAAAGCCGCTTTGGACTGACTTCTGGTATACTGTGTGGAGAAACACAAAGCTGACCTGTTTCACGTGACTTCTGCTACTATATGCTCCAGGCTTATTTTACCAACACTCAAGAGAACTATCACAGTGCGGACACGTCTCCGAGCTATTTAATCTTGTTTCTGGTGTAGATTGTTGCCTCATTTGGATTATGTTATACAACACTTAACGGAACTATTCACACAATTCCACAGTATGGAAACATCTATGGGCTATCAATCTTGCTTGGAGTACAGTGTGTTGCTTAAATACAACACTTGACGGAACTATTCTCAAATATTTAAAAGAAACGTCTTTGGGCTATCTGATTGCTTTCCGTATTGCCTACTACATGAGTTAGTTTATTCAATACTCAACGGAACTATTACAATGTGGAAACTCTTCTGGGCCATCTAATCTGGCTTCTTGTGTTCAGAGCCACATAAACTGGATTATTCTATACACAGTCAACGGGGTTGCAGCTAAATTGCGCTATTTAATCTGGCTTCTGGCATTGCCTGCTACTTAATCTGGCTTATTTTATACAAACATCGATGGGATTATTCCTACAGTTAAGATACGCACGAGCTATCCGTCTATTGCCACTATAGATATTTATTCTGTCAAACTGGATTGTGTTTTGTTGAGTTCACGGAAGTGTTGCTAGTTGGAAAACTGGGGCTCGGTATTCAAGTCATTAAGTGAAATAGAATATAGCCGAAATAACACATGTACTTACTGGTAGCAACATATAATATAGGCCAAAAATTACACGTACTGGTAACCACAAATAATATAGCACATGTACTTACCAATAGCAACAGAAATATAGCACATGTACTAAACCAGTATAAACAGATACAATAGCCAAATTGTATATGTACTTACTCGTAGCATCAGATAATATAACAGCAACAGATAATATAGTACAAACACTAAACCAGTAGCAACATATAATATAGCACATGTACTTACCAATAGCAACAGATAATATAGCACATGTACCCATCAGTAGCAATATGTAATATAGCACTTGCACTTACCATTGGCAAAAGATAATATAACACATATATAGCAAGTACTTACCAATAGCAACACATAATATAGCACATTGGCAACATATAATATAGCACATGCACTTACCAGTGGCAAAAGATAATAATAACACATATATTGCAAGTACTTACCAATAGCAGCACATAATATAGCACATGTACTTACCAGTAGCAACAGCACGGGCCGTCATGGCTAAAGAAGATTTGGAAGAAGACGCTCTCAAATTGAGCCCGGAAGTGACGTCTTCAACAGCTTCCTCAATCTATGTCAGGTGGTCATGGGAGGGACTAGGTCCTGTATACGTCCGCGGGTTCAGAGTTCACTATCACCGGCTGGCAAGTACTTACGTACAACACAGTGGACTCCTTCCGCCATCTGCGGACACCTACGGCATCAGTAATCTAGTGGCGGATACTTACTATAAGGTAATCAGGTTTATCATCATCATCATCATCATCATCATGAACCATGTCGATAAGCGAGGCGGTCATGTTCCGCCATCTCACACAATCACGAGAGTCGTGGATAAGCCCCGTGTTCTTGTCTCGACCATGCTACGTGGCCACGCCATCCCACTATTTACTTCTCTGCCTTTCACTTCTTCTTTTCCTCTAAAACTTGTCATCAAGTTCTCTAGTTTATTTCTTCTCATAACGTGTCCAACAGAATAATTTGACGGTTTAAGGCTAATTTCTGAAATCAGTTTACGTTTTTCATTTGCTTCTTGTAGGACTTGCTCATTGATTTTTCTCTCTGTCCATGAATTTTCCTCGGAAACCGCATTTCCACTGCCATTAGATGTTTTCCAGTTTGCTCATTGTCCAAGTCTCTCACCCATATCTTTTTATTAGTCAGTATATTTTCCATCTCGCAAAAGCCGACCTTCGCCATAGCGAATCGAATCTTGTTGTAATCTCTCCAATTCACCTCCCTTCAGAGGTTATGACTGTTCCGAGATAGTTGTACTGGTTCACTTGTTTAATAATATTTACCAGTAGATTACATTGTGGTATTTCCTTCTTGCTGCTGACGACGATAATCTGTGTCTTCTTACAATTTTATTCTACCGCTGCTTGTTCACTGTGTACAATAACCGCATCTACTAAATGTTGCAGGTCCAGGTGATTGTCTGCAATCAATACTGTATCATTCACATACCTTTTTTTGAAATGTTAACCAGGCTTATTCAAACGTATAAATACATATTAGAAGAGAGAATAACAACACATTAAAAATAAGAATTGAGCTTCGTATATTCAACGCTACTGTATGGCGCGGAAGCCTGGACATTGAACAAGCAACTAGAAAGTCGCATAGAGGCCCTGAAGATGTGGATATACAGACGAATATATCGTATTTCATGGAAACAAAAACAATCAAATGCAGAGGTTCTAGAAAAACTGAGAATGAAGAGAGAATTGGTGAAAGAAATAAAGAGAAGGCAAGTGAAATATTTCGGTCACGTTAAAAGGCTTGATACTCTTATAAAAACCATACTGGAGGGCAAGGTTGAGGACAAGCGAGGAAGAGGTAGAAAACAATACAAGTGGGAAGATAACATCAAGAGATGGACGACCATCAGCCTGACAGAATGTACAATCAAGACGAGAGGCAGACAGTGTTGGAGATCCATTGCAGCCAACCTTCATTGTGGAGGCGGCACCTGATTGACTGAATGTGCAAACATACATTGCCTTCCCCTTGGAGAACATTAGGCGTGGAGAGGAGTGGGTCAGAGTGCCAGCGGAGCAGTCAGACTTGTGCAGAGTTATAATCACATTAAGCCGGGAGTGCAGGGAGTTAGTGGCCAGCAGGGGCCACGGAAGTGGAAATCCAGCAACTAATTCAAGACAATGCTCACTCGGGTGATGTGATTATCTACACAGATGGTTCGGTGTCAAGAGGTGAGAGAAGTGGCTGGGGGTTCATCGCCAAAGCCAATGGTCGACGTTTGGGGCAGGAGAGCCTGGCATATGATACCACAACGTCCAGCTTAAGAATGGAGGTGGAGGCAGTCACTGCGGCTCTCCGCTGGATGGAGAATACGACACACACACACACACACACACATCGTGATTGTAACTGACTCAGAAAGCATGCTGACGAGGGTGAGGACGGGCAGGCTTCGTGCGGAGTGGCTTGCTTCGCTTCGGAGGTCACGGGTGACAAGCATCGCCTGGATCTTTTCTCCGGGGCATGCCGGTGTGCTGGGAAATGAACAGGCGGACAGATTGGCTGGCTCTGCAGAACTTGGTGGAGTATTGATACATGACAAGGCAGATGTGGTTGCGGCCTTGTGGGAGCACGTGCACACCTCGAAGGAGCAAATGGATTACCATGGTCTGGCAAGAATGAGATGGCGAAGCGTGACGAGGGAATCTGGCCGACGCTAAACGCTCAGAGGAAAGGCGAGACGGACTTATAATCAGATTGCTACTGGTACTGTTAGTGTTGGAACTCTTCGCTGGCTACTGAGGATGGGGACGGAGCACTTATGGGAATGCCCCGAATGCTGTGATGTCGATTCCTAAATCAATCAATCAATCAATCAATCAATCAATCAATCAATATACATTGCCTTGCCAACTGGTCAGGGCGATAATGTTTACCCATGATTGCTGTTGTTAGCAATATGTATCATTTCATGTAAACAGTTGGATTTTATAATCGATATTGTACTCTCTCTGTCTCTTTGTTAACAATCCTATCATTTGGTTCTATCGTGTTAATTACGATAATGTAAAGTAGGTAAGTAAGTATTAAGTAAGTATATAAGTAAGCAAGAAAATTAAGGTATACGTTTCATGATTTTCATGAGAAGCAGCAGGTAAATGGTGCTATGTCCACATGGTTAGACCCAGCGGCACCCGATGTGCGACGTGGTTAGTATAATGCCGGCACCTAGATATCACAGGGCATTCCTGGCACCCGTTTTAGGCTCAGTCTAAATTGGAGCATAGGTCTCTGAAAAAAAGGCCCCAGCTGTTAACATCGTAGCATGTTTCTTTACTGCTTCATGCCTCTGTCGGGGGGATTGGTTACATCCAGTCATAAGCCTTAATAGCTAATATGACTGACTTCGGTATGCACGTGTTCAAGGCCTGCGCTCTCTAGAATTCGGCATTCATGTGTTCAAGGTCTGCGCCCTCTAGACAGATGGTAACGGGCTCTCTCTTCCGTGAGAAGGATTTCTTTTCAAACAATGTTGCTAGGGCAGCGGTTTAAAACCAACAATTTGCGATGTACAACTGTCGTGCGAACTCCTGATGTTCTTCCGAAGCCGAACAATATAAAATGACACAAAGTAGTGCAGCTTTACATAACAAATTTACGACACACAAGGACGTTGTGGCGATTAGCCTTCATCAGCAAACAAACACATTCACAAACACAACATATAGTCATGGATATTTCCCGTGACTACATCAAAAGGTGACGACAGGACGAAAAGAACAAAAAGATGAAAAAATGAAAGCAATGAAGAGAAAATGAGAATCGTCACCTTTTGATGTAGTCATAGGAGATCTCCTTGACTGTATGTTGTGTTTGTGAATGTATTTGTTTGCTGATGAAGGCTAATCGCCGCAACGTCCTTATGTGTCGTAAACCTGTTATGTAAAGCTGCACTACTTTGTGTCATTTTATATTGGTTACATTTTCACAGCTTTACCGCAGTTCCACCCAATTTTATTCATATTTTCCGAAGCCGAGAACGATAAGTATCAGATCCCACAACCCTGGTCAGCATGGCCGAATTAATTAGATTGCTCGCTCTTAAACTTCCAGTGTGCTGATGCCGCGGTAGTGAGTCAACCCCTAACCGTTCATTTGGACTATCATGTGGACTTCTCATTCATGACATTGGGACATAAATTACAAGAACCTCATGAGTTGAAGTGGGTTCATCTGAAGGCGAGGGACAATGGTAACAGGGAAAGCTAATCCACACGTAAAATTCATTTCAGTGTTCTTGAAGTAGTATCACGTATATGGACTACGCTTGAGTTCAAAGCGTGCGATCACAATCCCGCAATCGAGAGATGGGTCACGTGGTATTATTAGAAACTGGTTTTCGTAAACATTCCCAGCCCTACACTGCGATTCGACCCCGGCACTCCCTGACCCTGAGGTGGGCACATACATCTCTGATCTAGGTTGACTATACTGTAATTGAAATTTAAATCTGTTTTAAAATATCCTTGTCAAGTTTACTTTAATCTGTAACCAGACACCAGACTATTTGATCTCTCTGTTGTGGTGAAGATCGAAGTTAATTGCACCACTATTCTGGAAGTTTGCTGAATTGCCTTTCACAACTTCAGTTTCCTGCTAATTAAGTTTCATGCAGTGCCTCAAAGATCTATATAAATCCTGAAGATTTGACTGTCATATTTGTTCTTGGCTCAAATGCTTAGTTAAGATTTCATCTACATAAAAATATACATAGCGGGGAATTTTAGTCGTCTTAGATATGACTGAGCTACCGTATGACAGTAGACGGTACTACCTGCTTTCAATCAGCGCCCAATTTTGAGCGACGCTCACCAAACTCGACACCCACATTGTCCCAACGGCTTCGGGTGGAAAAGGGGGGGGGGGGGGAGGCAATTGGGAGGGTTCAAGCCTTATCCTGGTGCGAGAAATGCAAACTAGAGGCTAAACGTCATGGCAAGGCACACCAGACCCTATGTCTTGGTCTGAAACTGGTCTAGGATTGAAGCTCTTACAGGCGGACAGTTAGAATATTGCTTTGCTGATCCGGCAGCTTCTGCAGCTTGTCTTGTTTCAGCTGTATTGGTATTACCTTTCCTCTGAGACTTGAGATCTTGCTGCACGGGCAACACTTGGTTTTGTCCTATGAAGAGGTTATTATGCTTTGTTTTTTCAAGCACAATAATTATTGTCTGTCAAGACGACAAGGTGACGGTACAGAAAGAAATCAAAATCTTATCCGTTACCCTTGATGAAGCCGTGATGGTGTAGTCATCAGTGCTCTTAATCACCGAATAAGCGGTGAAGGATCAATCCTCAGCTGAGACATTCCCTTTTCCCACCAGTAAAGTACGAGGATCAAACCAACCTCGCATTATAGGTAGAAGATAATTTCCAGAACTTTCTGAGAATTGTATGGGAAGGAGGGATGACGTGGAAGGGAACTAAAGACCACACCTCATTATGTCACAAATTAAATGCGTGAAGGCGTAAAACTTCACTTCATCTCCAAGTCAGATTTTACCCTAGGGTACCCGTCTCTTCATCAATGGTGTTAGAGACAGGATTGATTGCTTTCTGCCCCGCCTGAATAAAGTTTGGGTCTAACAAAGTAATAAGGCTATGTGACAAAATGGTGAATTAATTTATCACGTCGATGTAGCAGGAGAGTGGGTTAATGTGACATGTCGATGGATCAAAAGAGTGGGTTAGTATAACAAATTGATGTAACACATGTGTGGGTTAAAATAACAAATTAGTGTAACATATGAGTGGCTTAATATAACAAATGGGTGTAACATATGAGTGGGTTAATATGACAAATGGATGTAACAGAAGAGTGAGTTAATGTAACAATTTAAAGGGTCAAAAGAGTGGGTTATTTTAACAATTAAATGTAAAAGAAGAGTGCGTTAATGTAGTAAGGGAATAAGATAGAAGAGTGGGTTAATGTAGCGATTAGATCGTAAAAGCGGTACAAAGGCATACTAGAAGTCTCAGAGACGAGCTTTGTTATTAACCCTGAAGACTGGGAGACATTGCTGCTGAGAGCTCGCTTGGCGTAGTCATATGTCTGATAGCACGAAACAGTTTAGAATGAAGACAGCTACACGAGATGCCATTACACAAAACAGTTTAGAATGAAGACAGCTACACGAGATGCCATTACACAAAACAGTTTAGAATGAAGGAAACTACACAGATTCGTGTCATTACACAGAACAGTTTAGAATCAAGGAAACTACACTGAGGCGTGCCATTACACAGAACAGTTTAGAATCAAGGAAACTGTACAGAAAAGTGCACCTGCAATGAACAGTTTAGAATCAAGGAAACTATACAGAAGCGTGCCATAGCAATGAACAGTTTATAATCAAGGAAACTATACAGAAGCGTGCCATTACACAGAACAGTTTAGAATCAAGGAAACTACATAGAGGCGTGACATAACACCGAACAGTTTAGAATGACAGTAAATTACACGACGTGCCGTTACACAGAACAGTTTAGAATCAAGGAAGCTACATAGAAGCATGCCGTTACACAGAACAGTTTAAAATCAAGGAAACTACATAGAGGCGTGACATTACACCGAACAGTTTAGAATCAAGGCAACTATATAGAAGCGTGCTGTTACACAGTGGTGTGCCATGCCAAAAATAAACAGCAGGGTTATATACATCTGAACGACAGTCAACATCCTTCTATCTTGATGTTAAAAGACATTTCAGGGCTCTTACTCCACTATATAGCCATACTGGTTGGTACCAATTCTAGGAGTGACACATGGCAGTTTGGTCCCCGCGCAGCGACGGACAGACAGCAACAATAACATCTCAGTCCCACCCCCCCCCCCCCACCCCCTCTTTCCCGTGGTCAGACGTTAAAATTAATCTGCAAATAACATTCATAATGGTAAAGTTGTGAATGAGATTCAGCATCATCATGGATCAGGTATAATTTAGAGTGACGCACCCATTTCCCCCGCCGACAAACTGCCTTGTCCTTTGATAGTTGTTCTCCTGCCTCATGTATTTCCATGCTTCATGTGTCTTCGGTGTCCATTGTCCATCTTCATTTTCCAGGAATCGTACATTCCATCACTTATCATCATCATCTTCTTCTGGGAGCTGAGTGGTCTCGAGGTATGGTGTCCGCCTCGAGTACTGGAGTTCCCGGGTTCAGGCCCCGGTGAGAACCGGGATTTTTTCACGTGGACTTCCAGTAATAAAATTTCCCCTGGGTAGTGAGATCGGACGCCCGTGTGTATTGTTGTGCACGTAAAAAATCCCTTGGCAGTTGAAAATCGAAAAAGATTAGCCTAACGGCGCTGCCCGGGCAAAATTTCGAGTTTAAAATCTACCCAAAGTATTTAAGGATCCTCGCCGATGCTACGGAGTTCGTGCATTGAGCTGAGTTTCTCCAGACTCAGGTTTGAGTTAGGAGGAAAACGGAGCACTTGTGGGTTAAACCCGTGTGCCGGGATATTGATCCAACGACTAAACCTAAAAACTAAACATCATTTTCTTACACTGATTGATTGATTGATTGACTGATTAGGAACCGACATTCACAGCATTCGGGGCATTCCCATAAGCGCTCCATCTCCATCCTCAGCAGCCAGCGAAGAGTTCCAACACCAATAGTTCCAGTAGCAATCTGATGTCCGACTCGCCTTTCCTCTGAGCGTCGAGCGTCGGCCAGATCCCCTCGTCACTCCTCGCTGCCTCATTCTTGCCAGACTATGGTGATCCATTTGCTCCTCCGAGGTGTACACGTGCTCCCACAAGGCCGCAACCACGTCTGCCTTGTCATGCATCAATACTCCACCAAGTTTTGCCGAGCCAGCCAATCTTCCCGCCTGTTCATTCCCAGCACACCGGCACGCCCCGGAGAAAAGATCCAGGTGATGCTTGCCACCCGTGACCTCCGAAGCGAAGCAAGCCACTCTGCACGAAGCCTGCCTGTCCTCACTCTCCTCAGCATGCTTTCTGAGTCAGTTACAATCACGACGTGTGTATGTATCGTGTTCTCCGTCCAGCGGAAAGCTGCACTGACCGCCTCCACCTCCATTCTTAAGCTAGATGTTGTGGTATCATACGCCAGGCTCTCCTGCACCAAACGTTGACCATTAGCTTTTGCTAAGAATCCCCAGGCACTTCTCCTACCTCTCAGCACCGAACCATCTGTATAGATAATCACATCACCCGGGCGAGCATTATCCTGAATTAGTTGCTGGATTTCCACTTCCGTGGCCCCTGCTGGCCACTCCCTGCACTCCCGGCTCAATGTGTTTATAACTCTGCACAAGTCTGACTGCTCCGTTGGCACTCTGACCCACTCCTCTCCTCGCCTAATGTTCTCCAAGATGCACAACTGTCTGATCGTATCCTCCGCCCGAGCCATCCATGATTTCCCTCTTATCAGTCTCAGACCCTTTACTGCGTCCAGCGCCTCATGCAACGGGTGATCTGTGTCTGTAGCTACTCTGCCACGGTTGCCGTCAAACGTCGTGGCAGGAAGAGTTGATGTTCCAGCGCCCTAAAGGTGGCACTGGATAGTGTCTCTCCGTGCGACTGTACCATGCCTTCAATCCATTTTCTTCTCAGGCTTCCTGTTACTCTCGTATCAGATCGTCTTTTATGTAACGCAAGCACTGGTAGTTAATGGTATTACATTCTAACGAGATGGCCGAACCATTTGATATTCAGCTTTTCTTTATATGTAGTACACGATATTGACCCCACTGTCTGTCTGATAGCATAATTTCTTACTAGGTCTCAGATAGTTATGTTGGAAGCTCTTCTCAAGCATCTCATCTCGCAGGTTTTCTTTTTGCGTAAGTATTATTTGGATAACGTCCAAGTCTGACATAGGTAACTTAGGGTTGAGGTGAATATGCTATTTATTTATTATTCGTCGTTTTGCGGACATGGGTATATTTGGGTGTTTCAGTATGGGTGATGGTTGATATATATATATATATATATATATATATATATATATATATATATATATATATATATATATGTGTGTGTGTGTGTGTGTGTGTGTGTGTGTGTGTGTGTGTGTGTGTATGTCTTCCATCATGGTTCCTTCCAACCCAATGTTGATTAATATTGTCAAACTATACCAGTTTCTGTCACATGATACTGTTTTTTATCCGGTTTTCTTCGATGGTCAAATCTGGTAGAATGTGCCTATTGTTTCTTCTTCTTTGTCCACGATATTATACACACTTTTCTGTAAAATATAAGCTCAGACGACCAGAATAAATCACATTAGAGTGAGTCATCATCATCATGTGTTATGCCAGTAAGCACGGGCGGACATGTTTTGCCATATCACTTGACCACCAGAGTCGTGGATCAGCACAGTGTTCTTGTCTCGACCTTACAAAGTAGCCAG
The DNA here is from genome assembly GCA_014155875.1 of Cepaea nemoralis. Classification (NCBI taxonomy): domain Eukaryota; kingdom Metazoa; phylum Mollusca; class Gastropoda; order Stylommatophora; family Helicidae; genus Cepaea; species Cepaea nemoralis. The sequence goes on from JACEFZ010018497.1 coordinate 672,733, forward strand.
GTCACCCAGGTATTTACTTCCCTGCCCTCCCTTTGTTCTCTTCCCCTCGATCTGACCAGTTGTCACCAAGTTCTCCAATTTATTTCTGCTCATAACGTCACCAACAATCGTGACTGTCTACGTCTAATTTCTCTAATCAGTTGACTATTTTCATGTGTTTCTTGTAGGACTTGTTCATTGGTTTTTCTGTCTGTCCATGGTCATCATCATCATCAAGTGCCGTGCCGGCTGGCGTAGGCGTTCATGGCTCTCAACAGATCTCGGTCTTTGGATGTTCTGGACCAACTCTACTGATGATATTCCTCCATGCCACCGTCTCAATCCGTCCAGCATAATTTCTCTTGGTCTGCCTCTGCCTCTCTTCCCCTCGATCTTTCCAGTTGTCACGATGTTCTCCAATGCCTCTCTTCTCATCATATGACCAAAGAAAGCTGTTTGTCTCTTTCTTATTGTTGTATATAGTGTTCTAGTTTCATTAGCCTCTTTCAGGCAATCGTTGTTAGTTACTCTGGCAGTCCAAGGAATTCGCAACATTCGCCTTAAAAGCCACATCTCTGTTGCTTCTAAGTTCTTCCTAATTTGTTCATTTACATTCCAAGATTCGCTGCCATACAGCAAAACTGGTTCTATATAGCATTTTAGCACTCTCTTTCTTACATTCATTGATAGCGACGTATTGCATAAGATACTCTTCATTTTCTGAAATGCGGCTTTTGCCTGCCCTATTCTGCTCTTAATCTCTGTTGTACATCTTCCATCTGATGTTATAAGTGCCCCTAGGCTGATATTGACCTACTTCTTTATCGATCTTTATGGCAGCTTGTTGTTTCCAATATATGATTTTAATGAGTCTAAGGTCTTTCCCATCAATTTGTAGATCTGCAAGCATCTCCATCATGTTGACATGTAGTACGTTATCGAAAACCTTTGTGTAGTCAATAAAGCAAAGATGTAAGTCTCTGTTTACTTCTATAGAACGTTTAATTAATGTTCTCAACATATACACAGCATTTACTGTCCATGGTATTCTTTGCATTTTCCCTCAGAAACCACATTTCCACAGCCATCAGATAGTTTTTCAGCTTGTACATGCTCATTGTCCACGCTTCACATCCATACAAAATCACAAGGTCTATGTAGCACCTCAAAACTGTTTTTCTCGTTGCAAGTGACATCATTTTATTGGTCAGTATGTTTTTCATCTTGCAAAAGGCTGCCTTCACCATGGCGATTCTTATTCTAATCTCTTCAAGGCATCTACCATCAGATGTTATAATAGTTCCGAGATAATTGTACTGATTCACTTGTTTAAGAATGTTCCCATTTACTTGTATATTATATTGTGGTATTTCCTTCGTTCTTAGTGACTACCACAATCTGTGTCTTCTTACAATTTAATTCTAACCCTAGTTGTTCACTGTGTGCAACAACCGCATCTACCAAATGTTGCAGATCCTGCTCATTGTCTGCAATCAAGACTGTATCATCCGTACATCTAATGTTATTTATGTTATGTCCCCAAATGATGATTACTTTCATATCGTCAAAATTTCTGAAAATACTTTCACTGTGCAGGAGAAAAAAAGATCTGGAGACATTACACATCCCTGTCTCACACCTCTCTTAATAGTCTGATATTGACCTACTTCTTTATCGATCTTTATGGCAGCTTGTTGTTTCCAATATATGTTTTTATGAGTCTAAGGTCTTTCCCATCAATTTGTAGATCTGCAAGCATCTTCCATCATGTTGACATGTAGTACGTTACCGAAAACCTTTGTGTAGTCAATAAAGCAAAGATGTAAGTCTTTGTTTACTTCTATAGAACGTTCAATTAATGTTCTCAGCATATACACAGCATTTACTGTACCCTTGCCTTCTACAAACCCACATTGTTCTTCTCCTATTTCGGGTTGTATTTTCTTCCTAACTCTTTGCATGATAATTCTTAGCAAAATCTGTGTGATGTGGCTCATTATACTAATTGTTCGATATTGATCACATTCCAAGGCTCCTGATTTCTTCGGGATTGCAATAAATATAAAATTACATAATTCAGGAGGTATATCTCCAGTATCATATATTGTGTTCAGCAGTCTGGTGACTTGATCTATTCCATATTCTTCTAGGGCAGTGATCATTTCTGTTGAGATGTTGTCTGAACCCGGGGTCTTGCCAGATTTCATATGGTTAAGTAGCATTCTGAACTTCCATCTTCAGAATTAATGGTTCTTCATTATTACTCCGAATATCATAATGTTCTTCTCTTGTATCATCATAAATCTTTTTCACATACACTGACCATGTACGTAAAATCTCATGTTTTTTCTATTAAGATTTGTCCATCTTTTTATTTTTCAGGCAGATCTGTTGATGTAGGTGTTCTTTTATTAGTAAGCTCCTGAATTCTTTTGTACTTTACTTTGATGTTTTTACTGTTATATTTATTTTTTCAATTGCTATGAATTATTTTCAAGCCATGCTTCTTTTGCTTCTTTACATAATTTTCTGACCTTCCCGAGAATCTCTTCATATTTGTCAGGATTATTTTTATTGTGTCTTCTTGTTTCCATTAGTCGTAAATTTCTTCAGTCATCCATTTCTTAATATCCACTTTCTTTAATTCTGGAATAGTTGTTTCTGCAGCAAAACTGATTGACTTCTTCAACATTTCCCATTGATCATCCACATCTTGAAATAAGATCTCTAGATCAGACAATACATCAGGTCTGTTGTTTACTTCTATGTTAACAGTGTCTTGTATTTCCTTGTCATTTTTAATGCGCACAGATCATATTTAGTGTTTCCTGGTGTATACCTGGATTACAGTGAGTAAATGATAGTGTGTGTCTTTCATGTCTGTGCCATAATAGAGAGAGTAAATGATATTGTAATTGTTTCTTTCAGGTGTGTGTCACAACGGAGAGAGAGAGAGAGAGAGAGAGAGAGAGAGAGAGAGAGAGGGAGAGAGAGAGAGAGAGAGAGAGAGAGAGAGAGAGACTATATGATACTGTAATTGTTTCTTTCAGGTGTGTGTCACAATAGAGAGCGTAAATGATATTGTAATTGTTTCTTTCTATGTGTGTCACAATAGAGAGAGTAAATGATATTGTAATTGTTCATTTCAGGTATGTGTCACAATGTACCGCAACGACACCTCGGTACCACTGAAGGAATGCGTGGATGCTTCAACCACCAGCTGGCACATCCCCGTCTCTATCGGCTCCAGTATTGGCGCCGTCCTGGCACTGTCCATCATCGTGCTGATTGTTATGCTGTCTCGCTGCCCTAATTTGGTGCGGACACCGCGCACTGCCGCAGCCGAATCCAGCAAATATGACTCCATGTCGTCCCACTATCCGGACGACCGGTACGAGATGAGTGACACAACCACTCACTACCACGACCCTGACCGAGACGACGACATGTTTTCTCAACACAGCGAGGGCGACAGCCTGGCCGACTCTAAAACATCTAGACACAGCCATCACCACTCACCTCAAAGCCTCGCCGAGAGATTATGTAACGGTACCCGAGGCATCAACGGGGTAGGAAAACACATCCGTGCACCTATGCCTTTACACAGAGTTGAGCGAACCCTGTCTCTCACCGACAAACGCCACCCTCCCAGCCATCCCTACAGAATGCGACAAGCCCGGCTGGCTCACTTGCATGCCAACTTCCACTCCATTCAGTCAGAACCCGGCAGCATTCCAGCCCGATCTGCACCACGAGTAAGCATTACAGACTTCACACATCCCAACAGCTCCGATCTCTCCTCTTCCAGGAAATCCCACCATTCTAGCTTGCCGGTAACACACTTTAACTACAACAAGACAACACCCCCACACATCATCTCTTGCCCTTATCAGAAATCCGTTGGGCTCAGAGACAATCCGAGACTAATGTACAGAATTGACTCGGCTACTTCTAACTCGGAGCCAACCATGAGTGCGTCTAACAGAAACGAGGCCAAATCGAGGCCGCCTGGTTTGAAAAATCTGCCGAAAACAATACATATGAGTATTGATGGCGATGCCTTGGTATGAAATGACAGCACACAACAGTTGTGAGATATCACAGGAGTTTTGTAGCATCGTTTGTGTTCAGAATCTTGATAATTAACTTTCACAATGAGCTAGCATTTCAAGGTAACAATTACTTCGCAGCTGATTACATGACACGTTAACAACAGCGGCATCTCGTGTGTCAGGGAGAATTTGAGCTCAAACACGAGTAAATTGTGGAGACAGTTTTTGATGATCAGATTTCATTCTCCGGCTGGCTGTTGCCAGGATTTCTCACACGAGTTTGGTTATTTCTTAAAGTCATTTGAGAAGGTTGGGTTCAGGGAAAATCCCGACACGTTTTGTGTGTTAAGACTTCAACACATCCTTGGCTACATAAAGAAGGATAACACTCAATGAATCCTGCAATGATTTCAAGAAATAATGTGTTCTTGGAAAACAAATGGACCTTATTGCTCAAACGCATCACACTTGACTTGCTGCCAGCTTAATGCTGTATGTTTACATGCTCGCCTGCTATTATTTTTCTGTACGTTTAGATTTTGCTGCATCAGAAGAATCTAGAACTTGCAACGGACGAGGTGTCATGGCATCCGGTGACGTATTCAAGCTAGTACACTTTATTTGATGACGTCAAGGCTCATGAAGAGAGAAAGAGTTGTATATTCTTGCAACGTCTAGTTGCAGTATTATGTTTTCTATTGTCCCGATGCGGTCTGCTGCCCTTGGTTTGTGATGTATTCGCGCCATTATATTTTGTAGGCCTGAGAGCGAGGAGGGAAACTTCGCCATTTTCCCCTCAATTTGACTAAAATTAGTGCAACTGCGATAAAGCTGTGGAAATGTAAACAAAATAAAATAAAACAAAGTAATGCAGCTTCACAAAACAGAATTAAGAAAATACAGGACTTTGCACGGACTAGCCTTCACCCGCAAACAAATACATACACAAAACACAACATATAATCACGGAGAAAACCCTCAATTTGACAAGCGTCTGGTACTATAAATTACCAAAAGATGTGGGATTTCCCCATCTTTGGTCGGGATTTTTGTCTCTTTGAGTATTTATATACAATTGAAATTTAAAGTGTGTCATGTCCACGGTTTGTTTTCTCACAATTGTATGGTTTTAACGTATAGAGATCACCGTGGCCGCGAGGTTTAACGCTCTTGCGTTTACATTTCCTTGCGCTGACGGCGGTAAATGATACGTAGATGTAAACTTTGATTTCTATTTCAGAAAGCAATGGCAAACTACTGATAGTAAATTGCCCAGTAAATCAAACTGGGCTTGAAGTTGAGTGCAATGTCCAGCAAAGGACATACAGCATTGCGTATAGTCATATAGGAAACAATTAGTATGTATAACCAGTGGGGAAAAAATCAAACAGTGTATGTAAGGTATTAGAGGGGAATCATGACTTCCCATTGTCGGTCCTAAAAACTGACTTTTCAGTTCTTAAGAACTAGGAGATTCCAGTAAAAGTTAAAGTTTGGGAAGGCTACATAAAACGTCTTGTTGTGTTAGTTACATTAAATATGAATGAACGTTTAGGGTTATATGTGAAATATCGCGTCATGTTAACTAGATCCACTAACAATCAATGTAAAGGGAACTATGTGAAATGTTGCGCCGGTGTAACTATATCTGTGAAAGTGTAAGGAACTATGTGAAAATGTTAACTACACCAATTATGGTGTAGGGAAAATGTAAAACGTTATCATGTATTACCTACATCTAATATCATTCAAACTGTAGGGGAACTAAGTTAAACGCTCCATTGTGTTAACTATATCACTAAGTTAAACGCTCCATTGTATTAACTATATCAGCGAGAGTAAAGGGAACTATATGAAACATCCTGTCGTGTCAACTATATGAATGAAAGTGTAAATGGTCCGTTCTGTCGTGTCAACTCTATCAATAACATTGTAAATGATGCGTTCTTTCGTGTCACCTATATTAATAAAAGTGTAAACGATACATTCTTTCCTATTAACTTTATCAATAAAAATGTAAATGATCCGTTCTGTCGTGTCAACTATATCAATAAAAGTGTCAATGATCCGTTCTGTCGTGTCAACTTTATCAATAACATTGTAAATGATACGTTCTTTCGTGTCACCTATATTAATAAAAGTGTAAAGGATACATTCTTTCCTATTAACTTTATCAATAAAAATGTAAATGATCCGTTCTGTCTTGTCAACTATATCAATAAAAGTGTCAATGATCCGTTCTGTCGTGTCAACTATATCAATAAAAGCATTAGGCTATATAAGAAACCATCTGATGTGGCAACTACATCAATAATTCCAATATGGTTTCTTAGTTTTTAAGAATTGATACCATAGTACTAAGGTAAATCACACATATTGTCCCTCTAACCAACTGTCGCGAGGCTTAGACTCTGAGCACGCCAAAAACACACTTGCAAATACCTCGAATACGCCGTCTCAAACCTCTAGGAGTCCTGACATCAGGAAACGAATCCCATTAATGAAGCTATGAATTTCGCCATAGAAAGGGATTCCGCTGCTTTGCTGTGGATTTATTTGTTTGATAATGGGTTTCACCGCAGATAATATATAACAAAAACGGGAATCTAGACAAATATTAATATTGATTAATAACATTTATCACAGGGGTTCAATAATAACATCTTTAGCGGACTTTGAGTTGAGTTAACAGATATCACAGCATTCGGGTTATTCCCCTTAGTGCTCCGTGCTCATCTTCAACAGTCAGCGAAGAGGCACAGTATTTGAGATATTGTGAGATGTCAGTTGGGAACCAAGCCTGTTGTGTTGACATAGAATTTGATATTTTTGGTGTTAAAATTATGTATGTATTTACTCACAGGAGTTACGTGTAAGGTACGGGGTGTTTGTAAAGTCTCACTAGACGTTGTATGTAGAACAAATTTAAAAAATGAATTATATAATGTCATAAAAAAATGTGCTTCACAGTCCATCGTGAAGAAATATGCAGCGAATATCTGTCGTTTTCAGGAGTAATTCTTTACACTCCAAACAGAATGGTGTTATCAACGGAAGAAAGGAATTTTTTTTTTTCAAACTTTGTTCCACATACAAAGTGTAGAGAGATTTTACAAACACCCTGTATACGATGTTGATTTCAACTTGTTTGATAATGTGAATTTTTCTGCTTCTTATTTCATTTCTTTGCTGTCCTATCAATGGCATTGTTTTAGCGGCTGGCGGCTGTGGTGAAGAGGTAGCGAACACAATTCGCGATCCCGCACACCATGTTCGTAATCAGCTGCGGGTGATTTGGAAGCAGATCACATTATGGCGATTTCTAACAATGGTGTGAGTGTTGGTCGTTCCCCAAGCAGTGACAAACTACTGAATGTAAACTTGCATAGTAAGTCACTAACAACTCAATAACGCAGGGGTTGACTGCAACATCCTGTAAAGGAGATGCAACTACCTTTTAGTGACAATTCGTCTTTCACCGTAAGGCTTACCATTCGTTGTTGTTGCTGCTGATGATGATGATTATGGTGGTGGTGGTGTTGTTGTTTTCTGTAATCTGCTGAAATGTCAACTCGTGCCAGTTTTATGCATTTCTTGAGGTCTTGCTGGTGTGTGTAGTTGATGCAGGAGTTGTCCCAAGTATGCTATAGAGTTTTGGGGTTAGTAGGTTTTACCTAACTCCTCAAAGTCTAGCTTAGCTTAGTTTAGCTTAGCTTAGCTTAGTCGATGGATCAACATCACGGCACACGGGTGCAAACCATAAGTGCTCCATTCTCCTCCTAACTCAAACCTGAGTCTGGAGAAACTCAGCTCAGTGCACGAACTCCGTAGCACCTGCGTGGATCCTGAAATACTGTGGGTAGATTTTAAACTCCAAATTTTGCTCGGGCAGCGCCGTTACGCTACTCTTTTTCGATTTCCAACTGCCAAGGGATTTTTTTACGTGCGCAGCAATACAGACGGGCGTCCGATCTCACTACCCAGAGACCAGACTAAATTTTATTACTAGAAGTCCACGAGAAAAAAAATCCCGGTCATCACTGGGGCTTGAACCCAGAACCTCCAGCACTTGACGCGGACACCATACCTCGACCCCCGATCTTCAGAGTCTAGGGTATTCAGATTCTGTGTGTACTTCACCGCACTCCTCGATAGTACACACACGTACACAAATGCACAAACGCGCACACAAAAACTCACACACAGAGGACAACACACACAGAGGACAACACACACACACACACACACACACACACACACACACAATATATATATATATTACGAATGGAGACGGATTGTATCTGCAGCAAAGAACCTCAATGGCTCGGAACGCTGAAGAAGAAGAAGAAAAGAAGATATAATATATATATATATATATATATATATATATATATATATATATATATATATATATATATATTATATATATATATATCATACATCTACACGGTATTGACACCATTAGTCAGAGATGTCACAATAGAGTAAGATGTCAGTATGGAGTTGACACCGTTTGTAAGAAATGACACCGATGGTCACAGCTGAAAACATGTGTTTGACACCATTAATTAGAGGTGACACGTTTACTTAACAAGGACACCAGGCAGAAAACACAATCAGTAAAGTATTTCCTAATGTTGGCTCCATAGTCAAAGATGTCACCTGTGGGTAAGACCAATAGTTAGAGTTGTCACGATGATGATGGTAACACTATTAGTCGGAGATAACGCCATGAATTTGACACGGTTATTCAGAGATGTCACCATGATGATAATAATATGTCCCCTCCATGTCACCATGGTGATATGGAGATAACACCATTACACACAAACGACACCATTAGTCAGATATGACTCTATTAATGAGATGACAACATGTTAACATCATTAGCCATTGATAGAGGTGACACTATAAGACAGATACTTCTTCTTCTTCGTTCACCCGGAGAGTTTTTTTCGGACGTGGTAGCGTTGTGCTTGTTTACAACAGAGCTGAGTTCTTGCGCCGCTAGGCCGACACATCCGACTTCTGCGGCCATTTGTTGACCGGGTTAACCTTCCCGGGGGAAGACAGATACGTCAGAATGGAAGTAAAGCTATAAGACAAATACATCAGCGTGGAAGTGACGTCATACGACATGTACAAAAAATGAAAGTGGCGTCATGAGATATATACGTCAGCAAGGAAGTGACGCCCAGAGTCAGGGATGGCACCATCAGAGGTGTCACCACCATCAGGGGGTAACACCATTAGCCAGAGATGTCACCATTCGGTGAAACCATTAATCCAATAGCCACTATATGGTGACACCATCAGCGCAATATATCACCATAGAGATGACACCATCAGTCAGATGTGTCACCTTTGAGATGACACCATTTGTTACGCACTATCTGACATCAATACTGACCCCTCTCTGTCTTGTTGTGGTGACCGATGGTCATTACTTCAGCTTAGGAACAGCATTGTTTTATTTTATTTTTGCTTTTTGTTTTTGTTCGCTCCCTTTAAACTCACCCTTAGTCCATACACGTGCTTCGACAGTGGACTGATGATTGCTTGTGTATTAGCAGTCACCACTAGTTTGTATTACCATCCTCTTGTACCTCACCATCAGGCCAAGCCACTCCGACTACTTGGGTACATTTTTGTGGGGTTTTTTTTTTTACACACGGTCGCACGCTTTGAACTCAACCGTTGTCCATAAACATGCTACTACATCTACCGACTTCAGAACTGTGAGGCACTTGTAATTACCTCCCCATGTCATGGACGTGAAGTCAACATTTAAGTTCAACTGAAGGGTGTAAGGGATGAACAGACTACCTAGCCATCAGATTGTTATTCTCAATTTTGTTTTCCTAAATTAGGCTTTCCTATCTATGTTTTTTTCTTTGGTACCTTAAATTAAATATGGCTTCTGCTTGGCTATGGCTGATATTGCTAATTATGGCTTTATTTATTTTCATCTCAATTTTCATTTGATTAAGTTAGCGTTTAGAGAGGCCAGCTTGGCCTCGAGATGTAACGTGCACGCTTTAGCTTCCTGTGCGCTATCGATGGAGGGTTGAGTTCATTCCCTACACCGGCCAGTTAAACTTAAAGTTGATTGCTCTTTCAGAAAGAAATGGCAAACTACTGAAGGTGAAACTGCATAGAAATCAAAACAACCCGAAGTTGTTCGCAACATCTAGCAAAGAACATGAACTTCTTGTTTTCTTTCATAATTATCATCTCTCTCTCTCTCTCTCTCTCTCTCTCTCTCTCTCTCTCTCTCTCTCTCTCTCTCTCTCTCTCTCTCTCTCTCTCTCTCTCTCTCTCTCTCTCTCTCTCTCTCTCTCTCTCCTAAACATGTATGTTGTTTGGATTTCGCACAGGTGTTAAATATAGATATGTGCATACACTATCAGCATAATACTATTTATTATTATAATTATCTACATTATGTCAGCATTGGCTGGATGGTTGATTGATTGGAATGTTACCATGCATTCAGTTTTACACATATTTAATGATATTCCCCTATTCTCGCTTACTCCTCCATACATTCAGTTTTTCCCAACGTTTAATGATATTCACCTATTCTCGCCTACCCTCCACATTGTCTAGAATGCCAGACCGCTATTACAACTGTATTGCAAACACAAGATGCAAAGAGAGGCCTGTGTAGTAACACAAACACGCAAACAAGTTATTAAAAACATGGTACAAATAGGCCAGCATTGAAGTGTATACAAAACAGACGGTCTGTTTGGTCACACGAAGCTACAAGGAGGTTTATTATAATGACAATAACAGTACTGGGGAACAAACATCCACGAGAAATAAAAAGAGAACATAGAAGAAACGCAATATCACACCAGTGAAAATATGAATAAAATTGGGTGGAACTGCGGTAAAGCTGTGAAAATGTAAACAATATAAAATGACACAAAGTAGTGCAGCTTTACATAACAGATTTACGTGTCGTAAATCTGTTATGTAAAGCTGCACTACTTTGTGTCATTTTATATTATCACATCAATGTAGAAGTACATCGGAGTTTACACTTGTGAAGAGCTGCAGAGAAATGATGAGGTCACTAGAGTGCCACGGTGAGACACATGCAACTTCAGTCTTTTGAATTCATTGTCATCAAGGGCCACGATGAGACACATGCAACTTCAGTCTTTTGAATTCATTGTCATCAAGGGCCACGATGAGACACATGCAACTTTCAAATTACTGATTTGAATATGACGATAGTGGTGATGATGATGGTGATGACGATGATTAGGAGGGTGATAGTAATGGTATAATAATACCGAGAGACTTATTATTGTCAATTAAAGATGACTGTTAAAGGTACATTATCGCGCCTGTATAATTGTGCCACATGTATTGAAAGATAGAAAATCAAATAGTTCAGTCATGTCGTTAGAATGCAGCACCGGTAGTTATACCAGCACTGGTGCTATACCTAAGAAGATTTGATACGGAAACAAGAGGACCCCAGGGATGAAAGTGGACTGGCCATATCAAAGAAAATCACACGGAATGACATTACCCAGTGTCACTCATCTGGCGCTGGAATGTCAACTAATCTTCCTCACGATGCTGGATGTCAAAAGTGGAAGATGGTAATGATAATCAAAGAATCATGAACGAAGCCTTGGTTGTTAGATTTGATGAGGCCGACAAGCTAGTGCCGAATAGAGTCTTTCAGGTGGACTGGTTATAACTAGGTTCTGTAAATTATATTCAAGCATGATAAATGAGGTGATAACTGGGTGTCTGCGTGGCTGAATAGTTAAAACGCTCGCACTTAAACTTTCTCAGGTGACCGCCGTAGGGGATTCTGTCTGCTCATCGGCCAGTTGGACCTAAATGTTGACTTCTCGTCCTTCACCTTGGGATGTAAATTACAAGTACCTCAGCAGTCAGAGTGGGTTCGCCTGATGACGAGGGACAATGGTCATAAGGAAACCTAACCCACGCGCAAAAATTAGTCCAGTAGTACAACTACTTGCAATAATAGTAACACATGAGTGGACTACGCTGTACATCAAAGCGAGTGAAGAAAAACAAAGGTATTGATTACAATACTGATGAAAGAATTCAGTCATGCTCCTTGCTTCTTGCTTCATGTGCTTTCCAACGTCATTTCTCTCAGTGATGTAAACGTAATCCTGACCCATTGATCTAAATGTTGATCTAAAGCTAAAGTTAAAAAGCGGGATCTCAGCACATACCGTACTCTTAGAAACAAAGTTCAATATACCATACGAAAAGAAAAGAAAAATTACTTTAAGAACTTAGTCATGGATAAAACAAATAGTAAGGACATATGGAAGGCAATAACACCTTGACAAACAAGCATAACTACTCAAATTCATCACCATCAAATCCTATTTCATGCGACCAATTCAGTAACTTTTTTCAGAATGACATAGATCAGTTGAAGGCTACAATACCAAATTCTCCTTGCAACTTATCTTTACTGTCATCGTTTTGCCAGACTAGATGCCCCGAGATATCCTTTCTGACATACCGCTAATGACAGTCACTGAAGTACTCATTTACCTCAGTAAACTAAAAAACACAAACTCATCTGGGTTAGATGGAATCAGCAGTCGGATTCTCCGCTGTGCTGCGCCAGTGATCTGTGTATCACTAACCTATGTATATAATCAGTGTATCACCAAAGGTCACTTTCCATCAGCTCTCAAAATCGCTAAAGTGTATCCTCTCCTTAAATCTGGTTCATTGGACAAGGGTCTCCCGAACAATTATAGACCCATTTCTTTACTATCATCACTATCTAAACCACTAGAAAAACACATCCATAAGGTAACATTACAGTATTTAGATAGCAACAAGCTTATAGTTGACAGTCAATCAGGATTTCGACCAAAATATTCTTGCCATACGGCCCTAACAAACATGATAGAAAATTGGCACCATAATATAAATAACAACAATCTATGTGGAGCTGTGTTTATCGATTTCAGAAAAGCATTTGATATGATAGACCATGCCATTTTAATTAAAAAACTAGAGACAATGAAAATTGGCCCTAATGTTGTGACGCTAATAACATCTTTTCTGTCAAACAGAAAGCAAGTAGTTTCATGCAATAAATCTCTGTCCGAAACCACTACCTTCAATACTGGAGTACCGCAAGGCTCTATTCTCGGCCCTCTATTATTCGCCATATATATTAATGATCTACCTTTGCATCTTTCGTCGTCCTGCGATCTATTTGCAGACGACTGTACAGTGTATACAAACGCTGAAAGCAGTAATTTGCTGGAATCGTCTTTGCAACAAGAATTAAATAATGTAGTTAGGTGGAGCTATGCGAACCGTATGCAAATTAACATCACTAAAACAAAATCTATGTTATTAACAACAAGACAAAGACTTCAGACTCTAAATTCACACAGATCACTTCAACTTCACATCGATAACATGCCAGTAGAAAAGTGTAACTGAGCACAAAACATTAGGTCTCATCATTGATAGAAACCTAACCTTTAATCCTCACGTTCAAGCGCTCACTAAACAAACAGCGAAAAAAGTCTACCAACTCTCCAAAATTAAAAATTTCCTTGATGAGGACACAAGGAAAATATTCTATACGTCACACTTACAGACACATTTTGACTACTGCTCTACAATTTGGGACGGTTGTTCCAATTCAAGCACCAAGCGACTTTACTCACTCCAGAAACGGCCATGAGATTAATTTATAGCAAACATTTAACTGAAAATCCTAGCCTGCATAAACGCCTTCAGTTACTACCACTCCGCAAACGTCTGCTTTTCAATAAGGCCAAACTAATTCACAAAATCCTACATCGGAATGCCCCAAACTACCTTTGGCCATTGTTTGAATATAATGCTAGACACAGTAAACGATTAAATTTATTACACCTTCCGAAGCCTAGGATAGACTTATTCAAAACAAGCTTAACGTACTCTGCAGCTCAGCTGTGGAACAATCTTCCACATGAAATAAAAGACATCATCAATCCCTATACATATAATCGCAAATTATTTGAACACTATCTCAGTACGGATTACCTTCCCCCTTAATAATAGAAGTAATAATATAATAAAACCCTAGTATAACAGCCAGTCCCCTTTTGGTAGTCCAGTATATTCCACGTAGCTAATAAATACCACACCAGTTATTACTATTACTGAGTCGTGTAGTATTATTTTTAATTTTTCCACATGCCTTTATAATGCATATATTTTATATTGTTGCTGTTTTCAGTTAGCCTTGAATGATGTGTGAATGGTATAATGTATGAAAGAGAGTGATAAAAGGGCAGAATGTTAGACGGGCCTGCGTGCCCAATTCTTAACCCTTTCAAAATAAAGTTTTGTTGTTGTTGTTGTTGTTGTTGTTCATTTGTGTCTACAATATAGCTGTGTGTCATTTCCAGTTTTATACCTGCTGCGAGGGAGGACTTTATTTTATTACCTTTATTAAAGAATCAATGAAATTATGTCATCGTCTTTGGCTTTTGTTTTGTGTGGTGTTTGTGTCTGTTAAGGAGACAATGTGGTATAGTGGTTGAGCCGTTTACCTACCAACCAATTATTCCTGGATTTGATCCCCATTGATGACAGTTTCCTTTCTTCTGTTAGAGTTTGGGGTCGATCCAGTCTCATAGAATGGGTCCTAGAATTATCTGAAAGCAATGGCGCCGATTGTAATATAGAGCGTGTTATATAGTGTGCATTTTTAATGACTGTGCAGTGTTTGAAAATATTGCCGGTCCAAGTTTTGTATTCACCCTCTGTAAAGTTAATGCAACATAATAGGTAAATACAAAACTTGGACAGGCAATATTTTCAAACACTGCACAGCCTTTACATGTACACCCTGTACCAGGGACAATTTGTGGGTAACTGAAAATGTTGGCCGAATATAATATTCCCGTAAGCCTTAATGGTAAGTTTGAATGACATCCGTTTGCGCTGTTGATGGTAAGACTGCGTCTCAAAGATCGGATATGTATAATCCTCAGATTACAGAGTGATAATATTGTTCCATTTCAATATTTTCTCATATATATTTCATGTTGCAAGCCTGAGTATCATAGTGATTAGAGGCTCGGCTGTCGGCCCGTAGGTCGAAGGTTTGAATCGGCATCGTGGCGGATGTTTTAAATTGACCTGAGTTCCCAAGCCTACCCGCCTATAATTTGTACCAAGAAATGTTTTGGGAAGTGTGGCGACCGGAGTGATGCTGAACCAATCACTCACTGATTGCTGACTGGTCATACAAAGATGGGTCTAGCAACATGAGCCCAATGTGTCTTGGGGCGTGTGCAAGGTTGTTTTTTTTTTTGCATATCCTTTACAGGACATCGCTGTCAACATCAGCATCTTTCAGCTGTATGTTGATTTCTTGGCAAGATTACGCTCAGTAGTTTGCCATTGCTTTCTGAGCGGCCGGCTCAGTTATCCCGCAAGTCACCAGCGGGGATCGAACCGCTCCCAGCTCTCGCCCCGCTACGAGACTCTGCGGGATAAACGGGATTACGGAGAAAGTGTTATAACCCCTCGGCCAGAGAGACCGGCAAGGGTTGTGTACTCACCTATATATTCTCATGATGTTTTAGTATATCAGTCATGCTTATTTATTTTTATTTCACACGCGGTTTTATTTTAGTTAGTTAGTTAGTCAGTTAGTCAGTCAGTCAGTCAGTCAGTCAGTTAGTTAGTTAGTCGAGGTTCCAACTTCACGGCAACGGGTCGTCTCCGTTATGCTCCGTTCCGGTGCCAGTGAATATCATAAAATGCTCTCCACTGGACAATATGAAAAATGAAACATACAGGAGTCTCGACAATCCAATAGTCCGCACAGATACACTGTCCACAATGCCGCCGCCAGAATGCCAACACAAAAGTTACAAACGAAAACCACAGTTCATCATCGATGGAATCGGCAGTCACCAGAGCGGCCTCATTGACCCGGGTTTTCTCACATGGCTCGGTCTCTTTCCGCAGGGCGACCCGTTGAAAGCGTCGCATAAAGTACGAACTCCGGAGCTCCAGCGCTGACTCCCATGAGACTCCTGAAAATGCACTTCGTGAACCGAAAAGGCAAACCAGTCAATTCAGCAACAGCCGGTAGCCATTGTTCCGAACAGGCAGGTCATTGTACAAACAAAAACAGACATGTAAAAGCATTCCATGTGAATATAACAGCTCACAGAGTCGCGCCACGCACTCGCTCAGTAGCAGGGCGACGGAACCATATACTACCAGTCCAACATGAGGAAAATGCGAAATGCAAACCGCAGCCATAAAAGATAAATACTCCAGAGGCCGTAGCGGTTCAATGCCTAACCGCCATGCTGGGGACCGGAAGTTACAATACTGTTATTGACATTTCCATGTTTGTTTTGTGTTGTTGTAATATTATGTTTTATTTCCTGATGAAGTGTACTCAAGGAGGGTATCAACGACTTCTGGAGCAGCCGCGGGTATAACTGTTAGTTAATGGAGCTACATGCGAAATGGTGGACTTTATTACATCAGGTTTTATCTCACTTGGCTCGATCTCTTCTTGCAGCATGGTAATGCCACCCGTCGAGAGTTTCGCACAAAGCGTGAACTCCGTAGCTCCATAAACAGCCCCACGAGTCTCCGGGGAATGTGCACTTATGGGTTGAACTACGAAGTGCGACGAGAATCCAAGACAATCAGAGAACGAAGCTAGCGGCTTGACAACTTCGTCGGGAAGACTTTCACATAGCATGGCTGTCAGTGCACTCGCTAATACATTGGTCCTGACTCAATTGGCAGCAGTTGCGGCGCCTATTCCCGACAACTACAACTTGGGTATAACCTATCCTCGCAAAATAGGAATGCTCCAGATTGTCAGGGAAGGCATGTTGTAGACGGGCGGACTTGGTCATCCCCGACCTGATTATTCCGTGACCTAGAATATACGAAGGCTTGGCACTTTGCACCTCTGGGATAGTTTCTGCGATGAGGCTACTTTAAGTTACAATTAAAGGCGTCTCAATATATTCTCAGTGGTTTCATTTGCAGGTGTCAGGTTCAAATCGGCCGTGGTGTGCTGGATTCCAGTTGTTCTGTTGCCTATTGTGTTCTCTTATTAAACATGAAAAGATGGGTAGATAATCTGGCGGTTTTCCTTTGTCTTCCACATAAACGCATTGGCACGGCACCAATGCATTTGACAGCGATTTCCGACAGTACAAGTGAGTGCTCTGCTCTCTTCAGTTGCAGTACACCTAGAATGCGTTTGCCACTTAATAGTAACTTGCCAGCCCTGCATCACTTTAAGGCGCAGTTGGGATTATCCAGTTTGGATCTAGATAACCGTTCTCATAGTCTCTAGAACATTTAGAGTTTACTAGAATTGCTCCAGAACACCATGGAT
Source organism: Cepaea nemoralis (assembly GCA_014155875.1). Taxonomy (NCBI): domain Eukaryota; kingdom Metazoa; phylum Mollusca; class Gastropoda; order Stylommatophora; family Helicidae; genus Cepaea; species Cepaea nemoralis. Next base: position 690,175 of record JACEFZ010018497.1, read on the forward strand.
CGAGATATGTGCAGTGGCATGAACGCCTATCCTGCTTAGCCGGGCAGATGAGGATGTTGATAATTGTGTATTCTGATATCTGGTATATTCCCCCAGTCTTTGTTGAACCCAAATAACACTTCTCTATTATTATTTTTGTTAAAATCTTAATCTGTTTATGACGACAGATTGTGATGCCAACGTTTCTCTCTGGCAGTTTATCTACTGTTAAATGCAAACAATTTGACATCACGAAGCGTAGTCCAGCTTTACAAAATTAAAATTACAAAAAAATAGAGGGCTTCGCGGCGACAAGCCTTCGTCAGCAGATAAAACCAAGATTATCACCATCATCATCATGTGCCATGCCGATAAGTGTAGGCGGTCATATTTTCCCATCTCTCACGATCAGTAAATGGAACTCAGTCATGGATCAGCTCCGTGTTCTTGTCTCGACCATGTTACGTGGCCAAGCCATCCAGATGTTTCTATATCTCTTCGAAACAAACCACATCAACACAAAAACACAGACGCAAATCACACGAGTAGTAAAGCGGAGCAATCACAGCATAACGCATATGATCATCACAAGCATTCCTCCTCTCCGAATGTTTCGGCCTCTTTATTTCCTTGACACGCTACCCAAGAAGCCAAGAGCTGTTGATTGTAAGGATTACAGAACTTTTAGCTGCATGCGCCATATAACTAAGACACTCCTCAAGGTCATACAAGAAAGAATTCAGAATAAAATAGCTGAAGAACAATTTGGGTTCTGCAAAAACAGCGGCGCCAAAGAAGCAATAATTTGTTTGAGGATGTTAATTGAAAAATATATAGAAGTTGAGAAAAATATATATCTATGTTTTATAGACTACAAGAAAGCCTTTGATAGAGTATAAAATGAAAGGTTAATTACAAGCCTTCAAGATATAGAAGTAGACGGAAAGGACATCAGATTCATTAGTAACTTATACTTGGAACTAGTGGCGTCAATTAGATAAGAAAGGAATTTTTCGTCGCCCATAGAGATAAAAAAGAGGAGTACGGCAGGGATGCGTGTTGTCCCCAAGGCGCTTCAACTTATACACAGACATAATTTTTATACAAGTCTTACTGCCTGGACTTAACATCAATGAAAGATCCATAAACAATCTTAGGTATGCTGATGTTACAGAGTTACTAGCAGAAAGCGAGCAAGAGTTCTAAAAACTCGTGAAACAAGTAAACAGGCATAATGCAGAATGTGGTTTAGATATTAACATTAAAAAAAACGAAAACTATGATAATTAGCAGCGGAAAGGAAAGGTCATCAATGAACATCACAGTAGTGGGGGAGATACTAGAACAAGTAACAAGTTTCTTCTATCTCGGACATGTAATAAAAAATGATGGCAGAAGTGAAATAGAAATCAAAAAGAGAATAGGAATGGCTATAAATGCTTTTAACAGCATGGAATCAGTATTAACATCCAGAGAGACAAGTGAAATATTTCGGTCACGTTAAAAGACATAACTCTTTTATAAAAACCATAATGGAGGGTAATGTTGAAGGCAAGCGAGCAAGGGGTAGACAACGATACAAGTGGGAAGATAACATCCAGAGATGGACGAACAGCAATCTGATAGAATGTACAATCAAGTCGAAGGACAGACAGTGTTGGAGATCCACTGCAGCCAACTTTCATCTTGGAGACGGCATCTGATTGATTGACTGATTTTCTTGACATTCTCAGGTGGTAGGCTCGCATGGGTCATGACTTCCTGACGTGTTTCTCTTGTTGTACTTCAGATATCCACTTTCGATATGTTTCATATATCGCACTTTTACCACACTGACATTGCCACTGACATCAGGAAGGAGAACAACATTGTGCAGATAGTGCATCTGCCAACATTATTACGGCACCGTAGTTTAACCGCGAAAAAGCCAGTTTCTTTCACCGGCCGTTTGCTTCTGTCCTCACCTGCACCTCGCTGGTTAGCTATGAACCATTAGACCTCGTTGCAGCAACGTTGCCTTCTGCGTACCCCGTTCACAGCTTAAGGTCCGCCCTTCTGCGCTCACCCAGAAAAGCCAGCTCTTCCTTTTGGCTGATTCTATTAGGGCAGTGGTTTTCAACCGGTGGGGGAACCCCCCCCCCCCCCCCCGTCGTTGATGGGTAATGTTTGGGTTTCCAGTGGGGGGGGGGATTAACCACAGATTGGCAGACTCAACATGGCTTCAGGCACAATATCCTATTAAGTGACAATTCTTTGACGTTTTAACTGTTTGTTTATTATAATATGATTACTTTGGTGTGTTAATAAAATATTGTGAATATAAAAAATGCACCTTTTGAGGCTGACAATTTTGGAAAGGGAGGAATTCTTCTTCTTTCGTTCGCTGAAAAGGGCGGAATGACATTCTTACATATGGCGAAAGGGTGCATGGGCCAAAAAAAGGTTGAAAACCATTGTATTAGGAGATTGGACCTCGCCTCTGCTGCTATGATGATGATATTATCAGACAGACAGTTGGATAAACACATTGTGTCACAGTTATTGAAATGGTTCGGTCGTTAGAATGCAATACCATCAACTACCAGCACTAGAAGGTCTGAAACGAGAACAAGAGGGCGCCCGAGATGAACACGGATTGACGACATCAAAGACATCAAAGACATTGTACAATCACACGGAATGACACTATCCAGTGCCACTCATCCGGCGCTGGAACGTCAATTATTCCTCCTCACGCTGCTTGGCGGCCTAACTGGAAGATGATGATACAGGGGTTACAAAAAAAATGTATTACCAGGAGTAGTTAGTATAAGAGGTTAGTATAATTCATCCCGTTACAGGCGTCTGAAAATGTCGACCTTGCATACTGGCCTCCGGGGCGCCAAGTGATAAAACTGGAATGGCCAACGTCTACCCCCCCCCCCCCCCCCCCTCATTGTTGGTCCTCGTTTATTGTGTAATAAAGACAGTGAAACATGTCGCACAATGGTGATGTTCGAGCGTTAAACAAGGCCAATCAGTAAGGATATGCCTCAGTGTATAGCTTTCATTAGCCTGTCGTATGGTAATGTTTTATCATTACTCCTTAAGTGCCAAACACAACTTATGAATTTATTTCCCAAATCACTAAACACATATACACACCCACGGACGTACACACATGTAGACAAACAGAGAGATGGATGGACTGACGGAGTGAAGGACGGACGGACTGAGGGTGTATGGGCGGATGGGTTGGTAGGTGGATGAATTGATGCATGGATAGACTAGTAGATGGATAGACGGTTTTATGGGTAAACATAAATAAACAACAACGAATTAATGGACGGGTGGACAGATGGTTGAGTGGATGAATGAATGAATGAATAAACGGATGGATGGATAGACGGATGTATAGATAGACAGACTGACAAAAAGTCTGATTAGTAGGGAGACGGATGGATGGGTGTATTAATGGATGTAAGGATGAATGGATAGACGGATAGATGGACAGACAAATATATAGATAGACAGACAGACAAAAAATAAATAGATGGGTGACGGACAGCTGTATGGGTGGATGAACAGATGGATGGATTGATAGATGGAGATGGATAGACGGAGATATAGACAAACAGACGGTTTTACCAACAAAATAACTCCTAAAGTTCCTCTTGATAAAAGCTTTTTTTTAAATGCTGCATATCCCTTGCAGAACGTTGCAGTCAACACCAGCATTTTTCAGCTGCTGTTGGTGTACTAGGCAAATTTTCACGTTCAGTAGTTTGTCATTGCTTACTGAACGACCGCCTCCCATACCAACACGTTATAACGCAACGCGACACGGTCTGCTGCACAAATCGGTCGCGGCTGCGTTTCGAACGCCTGGTAAGCGGCTCATGAACAGCGTTCGCAAGCCTTTGGCCACGGAGACGGCTTTTCTTCAGCTAGCTATCCTATTTATCACAGAAGAATAGAACAAGGTAGCCTTTTTAAAGTTGCTGAGATCATAAAAAGGCAATCAGCAATTACATGCTGTAACACAAGGCATTTCCTCTGTCTTTAATCTTTTAATCAGTCAGTTGCACGTCATCTTTCAGCACGCACACTTGATGTGGCGTTCTTACTTCCCATGTCTGTAGCATTCTTAGTGCTACCCCTTGAATAGATAAATTACGGATGTAAAGTTCACTGATTTAGTACCACAGGATGAGTTATCGTCTGAAGTGACTTCCCGTATCTGCCATGAGCTAAAAAAATCGCCGAAATGTCATCACTGCGTATAATACAACATGCCTGCTACCATATTAATATTTTTAAAGTCATAACTGTAACTCACCCCTACTTCCTGTGTTCTGTCATGATGTTTTGTTTGGTACTGAACATGTAACCAAAAAACAAAAAACAAAACGGAGTTCCATATGTTGTATTCGACCAACAATAAACGATTGCTCTGATACACAGTAGGAATAAAATTAGTATGACTGCGATAAAGCTGTAGATATTAAATAGTATAAAATAGTACTAAATAATGCAGTTTTACCGAACACAAATATGGAAAACAAAGGATGCTGCTGCGGACAGCTTTCATCAGCAAACAAATACACAAACCACAACATACGGGGGTGTCAATAAATAAGTCACAAATGGTAGTAGAAAAATAAATAAATATAATAACAACTTGAAACCAATTTATTTTTATACATACATTTACCCTTTATTTCTCAACATAATTTCCACCAACATTGATGCACTTATTCCATCGTTTTATCAGTCCTCCCAAACCTGCTGCATAGAACTGCGTGCTCTGTTTTCTAAACCACGTTTTCACTTCACATTCAACTTCGGTGTCATTCGTGAAATGTTAATTGATCATGCATTATGCTATATACTGAACCATGTGAGCAGCCTATTGCAGATGCTACAGAGTCTATCGTTACTCGTCTGTCACCTCTAATCATCTCCACCCGCTGCACGGATGCTTCTTTTGCAATCTCAACAGGACGACCAGATCGGATTTCATCAACAATTTTAGAGCGTCCTTGAGAAAATTTTTCTACCCTGCTATGCATCGCTTTACGGGACAAACATTTGTCAGCATAAACAGGAAGCATTTCCTTATGAATGTCCTTTGCAGGCAGTCCTTTAGCCCCCCCCCCCCCCCCCCCCCCCCGCCCCCCCCCCCCCCAAAAAAAAAACGCACAACAGCACGCTGCTCTTTGGTTTACTCTCCGTAAGTACAGTCGCCCTTTTGTTTATGCGCTGCGCGTGTGCATGAGACACCTAGCGCCACCTGACGAACGGGAATATAAAGTTCGATGTTGCTGTCACTTAATGACAACTGTAGAAAACACTAACTACATTTACCGGCCATCCCACAGAACTTACTTATTGACTCGCTCTCGTATAAGCACGGTAACTATAGCTTTCAATTGTTATGTTGTGTAGTGTATCCCTAAGCCTGTATTTCTACTTCTATGAACGCCAAGCAACTCATGTGTGTTTATTTATGAACCATATAAGCACAGGAAAGACACTACAGTGACTACATTAAGGCATAAAAACTGAATTAGAAGAATGGAAAAATGAGAAAGACATGAGAACGATGAAAAGAAATAAAATAAAAAATTAACAAAGTAAGTTAATTATCTCAGAATCTCAGATTGTGAAACTAACATGAATCTTGGCGTTGATACTCAGACTAATTTACTAGGCAGTTTTACATTCAGTAATGTGCCATTATTTTTCTGAATGAGAAGTCAACTTTAAATTGCAACGACAACGGTGTAAGGGATGAACCTACCACCACACCACCACCGGATGTTTCAGCGCAAGTGCGTTTAAGCCCGCGGACAGGGTGTACTGGCATGAAATACGAGGCGTATATTTCACTTAATTGGATTATAGCATCTCAACTGAAAGTGGGGTTTGGTCAATTTGGGGAAACTATTGGGACACTCCAAGTGGCGAACGGTATACAAGTAAGAAGTAAAGTACCGTTTTCCACGCCCTGGGGCGCTTTGTGGTATATGCTGCTAAGCTCCATGTTTTTATAGACCAGTCGGGATTCAATGTGTGTTGTGGTCAATAGTAAGATGGCCAGAGCATTTCTGGTAACGATTTTAAGCTGGATCGGTGTGGGAGCCTATCCACCTATCACAAGCGGGGTTTGAACACATGACCACAATGTTGGTAGGCAAGCGTGCACATGAACGGTACAACAGAAGCTCGACAGTATAGCTCGACACATGAACTGTGGCTCTCCTTCACTTGTTGTCATGAAACAGAATAAAGAATGGAAATCAACTGCGTTTGTAATCTAACCAACAAAGATACTTCATACAAATTAAATTCTCTAATAATATATTGCGAAATCGCATATATTTACACTGACCGTTAACTTCTAAGTGATAAATGATATTGTTCAATTAGAAATATCTTGTATTCTTTTGCTTTACAATTATCAGGTGATAATTTGTGATTTTGAATAACCAATGTCCAAAGCAATTTAGGTGTAAACAACCAAACAAATATTAAACAAGTGCGACTTAAAATTAGCTATCCCAAGAGAATCATTATGGCATTTAAAAAATTCTAGTACGTGTAAAAGACTAGAAATATCTCAATAACATAATACATAATCATTATTAACTGATTCAGTGCCAACTACAAATTAGGTTTGGACCAAACATGGTTCACAAAAAGTACATTTCCGTTGACTGTGCATTTAAATTGTGGAAGATGCCTTGAAACGAAACGCATAACACGATTACCCTGTTATGGCGATATATCATCATTCTGTCCAAATAGGCCATATTTAGCGATATATGGTATGGTTGGTTCATACACCCCCCCCCCCCCCCCCAACCTTCCCCCAACCTTTTCTGTTGGCACTGAATCAGTTAAATGGTTCGACAACAGCAGTAGGCGATCATGCTGCTCTGCACCTCGCATTCTTCTGTGCTGTCATTTTTCTCGAAAGTCATGATAAAAGATAGCCAGAATCTTATCTAGCTGTCTTTTTTTCTAAATCTCTTTCCATAAATCATTGCAGCTGTTGCAATATATTACAATGTTTATCTTGTTGATTGTCTCTTTAATATTTGTAATCCGTTGGTTTGTGTCGTAACCTTTCTTACAACATTTAGATTATTCACAGTGGCTGTTCGGTGTTGATTATTATTCTTTTTATTATTTGCTTTCATATTTTTTTTTTTTTGTTAGCATTCTTCTGTAAAGCCAGATTTCTTGTGGTTCAGGTGAATGGTTTTTTGTTTTTGTTTTTTTAACAACTGTCCATCATCCACAGTTATATGCTAACATTAATTACATGTGACAGGCGTGAATTTTTGTTCTAATCTTTAAAAAAAAATATATGTATATATTAATAACAAACACGTAACTTACTTCAGATAGACTTCACATTAGAAAAGACAACAAAATAGAAAACAGAAAATCCTAAAAAATCATAAAACTATCGGCACTTGTATGTATAGCTCGACATCTACAACTGACGCTATCTGCCATGCGCAGCTGCACCGTGCGGTAGAGGTCTAGAAATTCCAGACAGAAAGTATTGAAAAGTTATCCTAGCTTGCTTGCTTGCTTGCTTGTGTTCACACACTGGCAAGAAATTAAGAAGCGGACCATGCAGATAATGCAGGAACTAGAAGCAAATTGGAAACAGAAATATGACTTGGAAAGACAGAAATGAAAACTTTAATAAAATAATAACAACATTAGGGAAACTTTTGTAAAATCAAAACTGCCATCTGCTAATTAATTTGTTTTTTCATATTCTATTTACAGGATATGGATGTCAACATCGTATTTTACTGCTGTTGTTGTTGTCTTGGCAAGTTTACGTTCAGTAGTTTGCCATTGCTTTCTGAACCACCGGCTCCCACACCAACACGTTAAGATCCAGCACAACCCGGTCTGCTGCCAAATCGGTCACATCTGTGTTTAGAACGTTGGTAAGCGGGCTTACGAATCGCATCCGTAAGCCTTTAGCTGCGGAGGAGGACTGCTAAATAATTTGTGTGTGTGTGTGTGCATATCCCTTACAGGACGTTGCAGTCAACATCAGCATTTTTCAGCTGTTGTTGATGTACTAGGCAAGATTACCCCCAGTAGTTAACCATTGCTTTCTGAACGACCGGCTCACATACCCTGTAAGTTACCAACACGGCGAGAACCGCTACCGATTCTCGCGCAGGTTACGTTACTCGCGAGAATATACGGGATTACGGAGAAAGTAAATAGGACTCTTCAATCCTAGTGAATATTCTGTGCTTTTAAATATATGTACAATGCATTATCATATAGATATAAAGCATAGCGTAGATGTGTATGTTTTACCTCCAAAACAGTAGGTCTGGCTGGGTAGAATACTCAGTTTATCTTGCGAAAATTTTGGCAACAGGACTATCTGCCTGGCCACTTCCTTTTGGCCCGGAATACATGGTACAGTATCTAGTCCATTTGCCAGATTGACTTGATGCTGGGAACATAGGAGCCAGAAACTAGCCTTACAATACACTTTCGTGTCTAAAAAATAATTCTAAAGGCTCTAGTAGCCATATAATCGATGAACCAAATTATTTAAAAGTATAATAACGCTAGTGTCAACTGTTCCCCAGTTGAGAGGTCTAATAACAAGAACTAGAAGGTGCGTGGAATTGATTATATAGTTAAGATTTAAGTATATATTTTACAGGAATTTGTAGTATAATTTCAGTGGTGGAAATACGTGATAACTACACTACTGATAGAGAACAGGAATCGCAAACTACAGCCTGAATATTTATTAACAAAACTAGCTGACCTGGCCTGGCTTCGCCCAGGCCCTGGCGGGGATCTGTCTGTCTGTCTGTCTGTCTGTCTGTCTGTCTGTCTGTCTGTCTGTCTGTCTGTCTGTCTGTCTGTCTGTCTGTCTGTCTGTCTGTCTGTCTGTCTGTCTGTCTGTTTGTCTGTCTGTCTGTCTGTCTGTCTGTCTGTCTGACCCTGCCCGACTTCGCCCAAGCCCTGGTGGGGAGCATCTCATTTAATTCACATAAGTAGTCATATAAGCTCCCGTTCCCGTTCCTGACTATCTGTCTGTCTATCTATCTATCTATCTATCTATCTATCTATCTATCTATCTATCTATCTATCTATCTATCTATCTATCTATCTATCTATTTATCTATCTATCTATCTATCTATGTTCGGCCCGTTCCCGTAAAATATATAGATAGAATAGAAGAATAGATAGATTGATAGAAGAAATTATGATTGGAAGAGATCTATTTAAAGTAAACTTACCAAGATATCACGAACAGCCAATAAATGGTGGGCGGTGGGTTGACTGCAGAGTACTGCAAACGATATGCAACTAACTTTCTCTCACAAAAAAATTACTTTTTTTTTTAACGAACGAAAATCTTTATTTTCAAAGGGTTAAGAATTGGGCACGCAGGCCCATCCTACATTCTGCCCTTCTTCTATATTTCCTCTCATACATTCTTTCATTCAACATCTCTTACGAAGCAATTCTTTGACAACAAAGAACAATAAGCATTAAAATGCATGAAAAGTAACTCGTTGATGAAATGTTTAACATGGGCATCATAAATACCCAACGTGGGTGTAACGCGCCATACATATAAGAATGTTTAAAAAAATTAATGTGCTGTTGAAGAAAAATAAAAAGATGGGTTAGAAAATGTTCACTATTTAAATAGATGCATTACTTTTATGAAAACTTTGAAAATTCCTTAAGGATTATATCATTATTTATAACTCATATGCCTGTAAATAACTGTAGACAAAGATTTTATAAATCTTTGAAAACAATGCAACAATCTAGATATAAAATATATAGCAATGATATTAAAAGTTATGCCCCTTGAAATAACTTTTCTTATGTTAAGTCCCCTCGCTATATAGAAATGATAATGTAAATTTAAATATTAAATTTTAGTAAGTAAATAGCTGATTGTACACTAACAAACTATGACAGTTGGCTACACAGGAATGAAAAAAAAACCATGTAAAAAATTTCATCTCAATCGGATGGACCGTTATCGAACGCATAGTAGATGTCAATTGGGGGTTTGGGGCCAAAAGGGTCGGGGCACCACAGGAGCGCCAAAAGAAAGCCCCCCTAGGGACCCAACCCCCGGGGGCCCCACCCCCCAGGGCCCGACCGGGCCGTCCTCTGTATCCCGGAGCGCACTCGGGCGACCGAGCCATCGATTAACTATAGCACAAAAATCGCCGGGCAACCCCGAGTGCGAGCAACCATATTTTGTTATAGGGGGGTGACTATACTGCGTTACACAATTAGAGCCTTACCAACCAGCCATATCAAGATGGGCACCGCTATGCGAATACGAACGGGAGCACTCGGCGAGCGGGTACGCTCTCTCACCAAGCACCACCAACACAAATTGCAACAGCCCGGACCCTCTCCCAGAAATATTAGGGGGCGCCGGGCAGCGCGTCGAGTTAGAGGTTGACTTATTGGGCACATACAGATGGAGACCTATGGATGTGAGTGGCCGAAGCTCGATACAGAACTTCACTGCGGCCGCCCAGCCATCGACCTTTATTGTTCTTGGCACGATGAACAGGCAAAGCGGGGCGAGGCGATAGAAGAGTGTATATTCTGTGAGAGGGGTGTTAGGAAACCATATGAGATGTGTGAGCGTTGCACGTTAGACGCGCTTCATAAGATGTTTCTGAAGTTTGAAAAGACGACCGGCATCAAGCTGCTACTCTATAAAGGGATGAAGCTAAGTCCTCAATATGAACCAGAGGGCCGCCCACCATACCAACGATAAATAGGTGTATAATGGGGCACATACATACACATACGCACGCATACACACACATACGCACGCATACACACACGCCCCGATAATCAAATTTGTGCGCCAGACAACGCCACTTCCGGCTTGAATGATCACGCCGGAAGTAGCGTGATCAAAAAATAGAAGCGTGATCAAAAAATAGAAGCGTGATCAATTTGTCTTTGCGTGACGAGTTTTTATGAACGCGTGCTGCGCCGTGATTTTTTTGTTCTCGCGAAAAAAAATCCCACGCGTGCCGCGCGGTGATTTTTGTTCTCGTGAAAAATTCCCACACGGCAAGCCCCAGTTAGCTTTGTGTAGCCAACCTTCATTGTGGAGACGACACTTGATTGAGTCAGCTGAAACACATTTCATGGTGGGTGTGTAATGAGCGTTTTGACAGAATAACACTTGAGATGTTAAGTGTATTACTTCTGTGTAGTGGGCATTAGTGGAATCCACCGCTCTTAGTATTCTTTCATATTCATTACTTCCACATAAAGTAGTTGTTTTACCAAACAGAATTACACCACATGGTGTATGGTGTTGATACATGTCGTTGCGGTGATTAGCCTTCATCAACAAACAAAACACAACATATAGAACAGGAGATCTCTTCATTCACATGTGACAATAGGATGAAAAAAAATGGAAAAGCAATGAATGGAAAAAATGTTCATACATACCTCAGAATTTTATATTGTTTATCTGAGGAGTATATCCTTCCGCGCATTACTGAAATCCAGTGGCGGATCATTCAGTGGAGTAGGGGGGTGGTTCCAAACTGTCCTGATCGCGTATACAGGTTATTTCGATCCTATAGCTTTGACGAATTCTGCCCGTGCCTGGTCCCGCCCTTCAGAATGAGAGACTTTTTTGTCTCTTCGTCTAGATCCGCCGGCGCCTTGCTCCGAATATCTTTTTTCAACTGGTGAAATTTATTTTCTTCAGCTGTAATTATTTTATACTCCACGTCTGTAATTCTCCCATCATCCAAAGCCTTTGAAACAAGGTCGGCTATACTAGAAAGCTTAGCCGTCGCCAGAGTGCAAATTTCATCATGCTTCTTAGCTTTTGATGTTAGTTTGCGGGACGCTAGCTTGCTCCCAGCGGACATGATTCCACAAGCTAGGGCAGCTATCTCGAGCCCGACAACTATAGGGGCAGCGATAATGGTGGTAAGAAGCCCAACACCCCCCACCCCCATACCAAGGCTAGCCGCCAGCATCGCGCTGTCCACAGCGTCTAATGCATTAACGGCACGCCGATATTTTTTATACAGTGCAGCCCGTTTGTCCCTTTCATCTTCCAGAGACTTCCGAAGACGGGTAAGCTCTTGAATACGATAGGCACCGCCGTCACTAGTATCGATTGTAGGATAGAGCGACATTATTCTTTGCGCGTCAAACCTACTTCTTCAACTGAGATATTAAATGTTCAATGCGAACGGTGCTAATCGGCCCTGTAGTGAACAAAAGCCGGACAAAAGCAGTAACGGTAGTAAAAATGATTTCATCTACCGCAACCTCACCGAGCTCTACTATAATATCCGTCTCTGTTGCCCGGGCCGCCCACGTCCCGTCGGCCGCGGAAGTAATGACGAGAGCAACATGCCTGGGGAGTGATGACGCACTCCATTTAATAGAGACCCCAGGAAGGACTGGGGCAAACTCTGTCTGTGCCACAGGCCCAATAGCTAACTCGAGATAGATGGTTGACTCCTTAGGAGGCTTACCTAGCATATCAAGGTCAGCTTTACACTCTGTAACAGCCTTCAGGCAATATTTAGTCCCCTGGGCTTTAGCCTCAGTCGCCGATACGGCATAGAAGAGAGCCCTGGCGCACTGCATTTTCAGAAATGACTGGTAGGTCACAACTAGGAGACTTGTTGGGGCGTGTGACTGTCCTGCAGGCCTGATAACTCACAAACACCTTGCCCATGTTGGTTAACCTGATAAGTATCCCATTGGGCTCGAGGTGAGTATATCCCGTGCGAAGCTCAAGCTGCAGATCCCAGTCATCGTCGTCGGGATGGTCTATGGCAGCACGAGCATAGACCCCCTGGGGAGTGAGCTGGAGGCCATAGATCTTGTAGTTATGACCCGGCTCCCGCCACCCAATAGTGTCGGCCAAATCAGCAAAGGTTAGGGTAGAGCATGCTCTTGGGCGATGCCTTCCTGGACCTTCTGAATCAGCCATTGTGTTTTCTGATGTGGAGTTCACAACTTAGATATGCTAGCGGCACAGCTTTGCCTTTTTCATCACGGACCGAAAGTCTAATATCGTTTAGAGTTCCATGTCTCCAACTTCTTATAACGAGGCATAGAGAAAATCTCGTGTCTCCCTTGATTACATTCCACATTTTTAACGGGCACAACCCTGAGGAGTGTGGAGGGAAGCGAATTATGACGGTTCTCATAAGATGATAGACCCTCGAGATGAATGTACAACTCCTTATATAAGAGGAGTCTGGGAAACTCTTTTCCAACCAATCCGGTATCATACAATCCCCACTCAGAACCCCCAAGAGTGTAGGATAAGCCTGTTCCCAATATATCGGCGTAGTCATATACACCATCGAGGCTTACAAGACCAGTTGCGGGGTTCAGTGTCAGAGAAAACTTGTGAGGCTCAAAGAATTGCTTGTTGAGGGTACATACGTCGTAGTACCCATCGGGGATAACAATCTGTTTACCCCCCACCTGGAAGGTATTATTGTCCAGCTTATGGGAAATATTAACCCACGCTTGATAGAACAACAATTCCACAATAGCTACCTCAAGGTCACCATCGCGATTGTCTATGACCGGGTTGAGGGGGATGGGTTCCCCATGCTGATGTTGGTTAATGTGATGTACATTTTAGCATGCCTGATAATTTACGAGTTCATAAGGACGGTAAATACCCGACGGAGCAACCATGTCTGATGTGAAGTACGCAGCTTAGATATGCCAGTGGCACGTCGTTACCCTTTTCATCTCGGACCGAAAGTCTTATACCCCCTACCGTTCCAGTTGTCTAGCCTTTTATAATGAGGCACAGAGAAAATCTCATGTCTCCCTTGATTACATTCCTCTTTTTTAACGGGTACAGCCCGGAGGAGTGTGGAGGGAAGAGAATTATGACGGTTTTCATATGATGATAGACCCTCGAGATGAATGTACAACTCCTTATATATGATAAGTTTAGGAAACTTCTCCGCATAGAATGTAAACACCTCATTGAACCGCTCACTTCTGTAGTCTATGCCGAACCCAAGAACCCCACCTAGCCCTCCGAACCTAAGGCCACCCCGATTTTATACCACTGAGATTTACAAGGCCTGTTGCGGGGTTGAGAGAAAGAGAGAGCTTCCGTGGCTCAAAGAATTGCTTGTTGAGAGCACAGACATCATAATACCCGTCGGGGATATTAACAATTTCGTCATCAAGTTTGAACCAATTGTTTTTCAGCTTCGCGGAAATATTAACCCACGCGGGGTAGAACAACAATTCCACGATAGCCACCTCTAGGTCACCATCGCGATTGTCTAGGACCGGGTTGAGGGGGATGGGTTCCCCATGTTGGACGTTGCTAAGTGTGAAAAACATATTAGCACAGTTAATAATAATGACTGCTTACGAGTTCAATAAGGACGCCAAATACCCGGCGGGTGGGGTATACCCGTTTGCACAAATAAAGGATCTCACAAAGGTGGACATACAGGTCAACCTCCAAGGAGCCTTTCCGACACAGTTCCCCAACATGTTTGAAAAATACCGGTTGCCATACGTGGAGTCAGACCAGATCGTGCAAGCCTGGTACAGCAATCCGATGCAATTCTGGCAAAACCAACTCAACTTCGCAGTATGGTGTGCCACGGCGGGGTGTGGGGTGTCCGCGCAGGAGCATCTGTCCGGCCCTGACCCACTAACGCGAGCCGTCTTCATATTCCATGTCTACTACCAGATTCGCCGAATCCTCAAAGAGATGCGTGTGGCTCTACCACAAGACCAGGGTTGGAACGCCTTTGAAAATCCCTACGATGTAAGAGCCTATCAGCGTATATGCGCGGAATTTGGAATTCCCCAGAATGATAACTGGAGACGGCTCGGGAGGAATAACGGGTTGGGGAGTGTATACATTTACTGGACGAACACTGGTTATCGCGTCCTGCCTGATGGACATGATGGTGTATATGACCCAAAGCGCCATTCATTCACACAACAAACCACAAATGACATACTACACATAGATTATATCTCGCAAGACGATATTCACGCTGATTCTGGCTGGCAGGCTTTCATTCTTAACAAGTCACAGGGCTTCACACGCCCCGGTGTTGAGCGAATAAATGACAGCATTCGAACCTATGTGTGGGCCATCTTAGGGGCCCAGGCTCAGACTAGAACACGAATTCTGGGAACCGGAACGGCGTTTGATGCCCAGAAGCAATTCCTGGTATTAGTAGAAGACGCCATCTCTGCGCCCGTCGATCTCGCGGCGGCCATCAAAAGATATCAGGATGTGCTACAAAACGCGAGCTCAGAAGTTAATTATGTCTTTGGAACGGGGTTGTATATGGCCCCCAGCGACATGCTGCTTCGCATTGGCCAGATAGTTGGATATAACAACATGATCGTCATCGCAGAGCCAGGCCTAAAGCGTGGCCTGAATACAACCATTAATGCCCCTAAGCTGCCCACCATTGCACAGCCGACGGTAGAGCTGCCCAGCATTGCTCAGCCAGCGCAGCCGACCACTAGCATAGCTGATAAGGCAGCTGGGCTGCAGCATCAAAATGAAAAGATAGCACTCATTGCTGGGGGTGTCGCAGTCGGTCTAGTGGCCCTATGGTTTGTTCACCGCAATTAGCCGCTCTCTGATAGCCAGCAGCAGCAAGCCACCAAGTGCAACCACTAATGCCCAGAGATTTCCAGCCAGCCATCCCACACCCTTACTCAAGAAGTTAAGGAGCCAGGAGATAATACCGCCTATAATTCCTGGGAGTGCCTCCGCAGCCTTACCAGCTAGCCTGGCTAGAAGGCTCGCTAGGTCTTTCAGTTTCTGCCGAATCCATTCCTTAGCCCCAGGGCCAGGTGGCGGGCCAGGTGGTGGGATGGGTGGTGGGATAGGGCCAGGCGGTGGGGTAGGGCCAGGCGGTGGGGTAGGACCACCACCACCACCAGTAATGGCTAGGGTGATAGTGGAAATTAAGAGGCCGATCGCTGTGAGAATGCTCGCTATGGTGATACCCTGCTCTCGGAACAGAGTCCGCAGCCTCTCACCCAGTGTGGTGTCTTCATTGACCACCCGATGAATGGTGTCACGGATCCGGCTGAACTGGGTGCGCAAGTCTTCGTGTAACTCAGCGACTTCTATTAAAAGCCTCTTCTTAGCTTCTTCAATATCGGCAATCTTTTGCTCTTGAAAGTCCCTGCTCTCCTCATTGGGTGCTATCAACATTTTCCGCCGCCGTATGGCGATCTCTTTTTCTTGCTGGTCGAGAATAACGAGATAGTTTGTGAGTTTACCTTTAATCGTTGTCACCGCTTTGTCAAGCGCCATGAGCCCCCGGAGTTCTCTCACTGGAGGTAGGCCTTTCTCCCCCAGGTACTGGTCTACGTGTGAGGTTTCTAAAACACGCTGCACTTCTGGACTCGACATGGCCCGTTCTAAGATATTGCCAATATTTGAAGCTATTTGTGGGACATCCTGAATATCTGCACCACCTAGAGCAGCTTCTTCCTCAGCCAGATCACTATCAGTCTGCTTGAGGATGGTGACAGCCTTTGGCGGTATTTTTCTCCCAAACCCCAATGCCTCTCTGGTACTCGCTCTGAGGCCACTCAAAGCTAAAGGCATACCATCCAACTTTGTAATCCTTTCGCGCCCAACATAGAGCGCATTCTCGCTACCCAACCTAATTTTTGTATAATCTTTGCCAGTTATAGGTTTGATACCCCACAGCTCCTTCACCCTTTTAAAATAGTCATCAATGGCGCTGTTTTCTAGCTCCACTTGTAAGTTGCGCTCCCCCTGTGACGTCTCCCCCTGTGACGTCTCCCCCTGTGACGGCCACTCGGTATTAACAATGCGGGGATTATCGACATCAAAATCGTCGTCGATGAAGCCTGTCTCTTCTTCCTCACCCGTTTCAGGCCTCCCCTCTTCACCACCAAAATCAGTCAGCTCAACTCTATCCATATTAGATATTGCTACAAAGCAATAAACAACTAGCCATGTCTTCAAGTGCATATGGTCGTAAGCTTAATCCTTACCGCCGTCTCCGGGAGCCGCTCGGTGTGAAAGGATTGCGGCAAACAATAATCGTGACCAACAATCCTACTACGATCGGTCCGAAGCATCAGTTACTAGTTCGTTTTCCCAATCTCGGTGCACACGATGTTATCGTGCCTGGGTCAGTGCGGCTGGCATTCAATGTCGACCTCAGTTCCCCTGATGTCAACCGGTTCGTGGTCCAGAACCTCGGCCGAGCGCTGGTTCAAAAGCTGACCGTCAGGCTCTCTGGCAATGAAGTCTTCTCTCTTGTGGACAGTGATGTCTACAACGTCTACCTGGATCTTTGGAAGAGTCGATCGGAGCGGGCGAGCGCTGTGTATCAAGGCATCGATACAAGCACCGGTATGAATGTGACCAAGGCGCGTGTTGGTGCAGCGGATGCTGTTGTTCTGCCCCTCGCCAATGCGAGAGACGTGGCCATCGCGAAGGCCTTCAAAAACAGGTACTACATACCACTAGACTTTGAGCTGCTTGAAACGCATGCGCCCTTCTACCAATCTGCTCTTAGTGATCGGCTGGAGATTGAGTTGACCTTTAACGACGCTTCCCGCGTGATTCGCGCAACTGGTAAAGATGCCGGCAACTCCTCATACTCCCTAGAAAACATCTGTCTCGAGTACGAAGTAGTCACTGAACCCACGTTGGCCCGGCTAATTCGTAGCATGTATGAGAGCCGTATGGTGGTGTTATACGAGCGGGTCCTACGACATAGACGGATCCCTCAGAAAAAGGAGGACTCGATATGGAACATCAATCTGAACACACCCTGTAAGTCTTTGAAAGGCATTCTCCTATTATGGGAAGATCCCGCCAACCAAAAGGATTTTACACGCCAACCAGAGTTGTTTTACAACCCACAGATCACCAAAGTTGAAGTCATCGTAGAAGGACAAGCCAATCAGCTATTTGCGCACGGCTTAGCACCACACCAGCTCTGGGACGAAGCCAGGAAATTCTTCGCTGGTGGCCTCAAAAGGCACCCTGAGACAAGCGCAGTCGCCAAAGAGCTAGGATTGTTCGATGTCAGTCTAGGCGAGTACTTGACGACAAAATTCTGCTTGTGGCTGGACTTCCGGACCTCCGACGATGACCATCTTCACGGCAGCGGCCGGCGTGTAGAGAACGGCTCTGAGGGCATCACTCTCCAGATCACGAAAGAGGCCGAACCGGCGGGGCCCCTGTACTGCTACGTTTATTTGGTTATGGACGGACAGCTGAACATCGACACCGGGAGATTCGTTAGTGCTGTTTATTAATGGAGTTCCCACTTAAGCCACACTCGGCCATCATCACAGGCCCCACATCGTGTGGTAAAACAGAATTCATTCTCGACCTCCTGGAAGGCCCGTACAGGGGCGTTTTCGAGCATATTGTAATTGCTTGCCCTTCGGTACGATACAATGAAACATACCGGGCCCGGCCGTGGGTGTGGTCAGATCCCGAGGTCTTCATATTTGACCCCGGTGATCGGCTGCTCAAATGGCTAGAGGCCTTCTATAAAATGTTTCAGGGGACACCAACGTTATACATCATTGATGACTGCAGCGCAGAGGACGCTATTGCGCAGAAGCGGACTATGTTGACTTATCTAGCTTTTAGCGGGCGACATGCCCAGCAAAGTCTGTGGGTTCAAACCCAGAAGTACAACGCCGTTGCGAAAGGCCTCAGAGCGCAGACACAGTGGGTGGCGCTCTTCCATTCCAAGGATAAGGATAGCTTTGAAGACTGCCTGGACTGAGAACTACATCATCCACTCTAGGGAGGAACGTGATGGGGTGCGAAAGCAACTCGAAGCTAATGAGTTCTCAAAGCTGGTACTGAGGACCAAGTTCCCATTTTCTTATAAAGTGCTCAAAGCTGGTGAGGTTTGTTAGATACTAAGCATATGTTAAGCATCAGCTAAGCATATGTTAAGCATCAGCTAAGCATATGTTAAGCATCAGCTAAGCATATGTTAAGCATCAGCTAAGCATGTATGAAGCAGTGCTTTGTTACTCCGTAACAGCCTTAGTTGTATTACAACTTATATGCACATGTTGTGTGCTTGGATGGGCTGTGCATTCCTATATTAGAGTTAGACGTTGGGTATTTGCAAACGCTGTGATGGATTGTGACACCATACTCGACCAGCTGTTACGTGAAGAGGCAAAGCCGGTAGAGTCTGCTCCGGAACCTACAACAACACCACAGTCCGGACATGCAACACCACCTGCCACAACGCCACAGTCCGGACATGCGTTGCATCGTGAAAGGCTGGCAGCACTTGCGGCTGGGGGACGTGCCGGGCAGTACATAGGAGGTAAGTACTCCAAACTTACAGTGGAACAGGTTGAGGCCTTGCCTGATCAAGAAATTGAGAAGCTATATGCGAGGCACGAGGCGAGGCTTGGAGCGGCAATAACAAAGACCCTGGGCACGGCTATGCTACAGATGTACGCACAAGTGGCAAGTATGTTCCTCCCCATTGCTGATAATCAAGCTTTGGTGACAGACCTGGAGGCCGACCCGTTTCTAGGGCATGCGCTAAACACAGTTACATGTGAACTCTACCATAAGTTCGGTATGTGCTTAGCACCTGCAACTGTCGCGCTTAGCAACTTTTAGGCACTGCCATTTTGGACATATCTGTCCTAAGCAAGAACAAGATGGAGGAGGAGACCCCCGAAATTGCTCCACAGGAGAAACTAGTGACGAAGGACCCCAGGAAAGTTGCGGCTGGGAAGAGAGGAGCTGCTGCTCGAAAGAGTCGTGAAGCAGAGAGGCTGTCTCTAGCTCTGCAGCAGGCTGTTCGTGAGAAGAAACGAAAGTTAGCCCCCGAGCATGAGCAGGCCCCACCACCGCTGTTTCCAATGGTGCCAGTTGATTACCGTGGCTGGACTCCCTGGATTATCGGAGTGGCTGGCGTTGTCGTTGTCGTCGGAGTAATTAGGCAGAAAATGCGGCGGACTAAAGCACCTGCCCCGCCTGCGCCCTCCAAGCGACCGGAGACTAACATATTAAAGAATAGAGATCCATTTTATATGGAATAATGGCAGGCGTTGACGGGAAAGCAATTGTTAACGCTGTTTACCACGGCGCTGTGGTGGCCGCGCTTACGGTAGGCACCGCAAAACTGACCAAGCTGATTTTCAAAGGGGCAACCTTGCCCAAGCTAGACGCTGATATGTATGACATTGGGATGATGGTTTTAGACACGTCCATCGCCTTAGCACTCCGAGATTTGCTTATCAAAGAGGGCTTGATCCCCGCTGATATATTGCATAAACCCTTACAGTATCAACCCCGCTAGCTATGGCCTCTGTCGCAATGATGATAGGGGGCGCTGTTGTCAATGCCCTCGCGTTTACGGGGGGCAACTACCTCTTTTCCAAGCTAGGGCATGCGGACGCCCATGAAGAAATGAGGCGGCACGATGAGGCTGTCGAGCGGCTACAGGCGGCCCAGGCTGAGTGGATGAGAAAGAGAACCGCGCGGCTGGACTGGCTCAACGATGAGCTACAGCGCGAAGGCCACGCCGTTCACTCTTTCCAGGATGTCGACCAGGCCATGCGGGAATACAGCCTGATCTCTGGCAAACGTGTCGAGCCCCTCGAGCCTGAACCTCGCCTGTCGGATTTCTATGTGCCATCCGAGCCGCAGAAAGACCGCGAGATCACTTTTATCGTTCTTGGGCTGGCAGCGACTGGTATTGTTGCTTATAAGTTGCTTTAGAGATTGACCGCTGCTACCAAAATGAAAGATCTGGAGGATATCTACTACAGCCCTCAGGGCTACTGGAAAGGCTTGGCGGCCATTAAGAAGCTAGCTGCTGCAGCTAATGTTTCGGAGGATGTTGCCCGAGACTGGCTCAAGAAGCAAGCTATTTTTCAGATCTATTTACCCGCTCCTCGTTACATTCCGCGGCCATCTATTGATGAAGATAGACCGAATGCCGTCCATCAGGCTGACTTGCTCTACCTACCACATGACCGGGTTGGTCGTAAGACATTTAAGTATGCCTTGACAGTTGTGGATGTTGCCTCACGGTTTAAGGAAGCAGAGGCTTTGACAGACAAGAGCAGTGAAGGGGTGGCTTTGGCCCTAGAGCGAATTTACAAACGCGGGCCACTCAAATGGCCACGGCTTCTGCAGATTGACCCGGGGCGTGAGTTTATGGGTGCTGTGAGCCAGCTGGCAGCGAAGCATAAGACACAGATACGGCGTGGAGAAGCTGGGAATCACCGGCAGCAGGCGATCGTTGAGAGGTTCAATCGCACTCTGGCGGAGAGACTGTTCGGTGCCCAGTACGCCCAAGAGTTACTACTGGCGGTTCGAGGGTCCTCTGAACGTTCCGCTGAATGGGTTCAGGCTCTTCCTCAGGTGGTCGCGGCTCTTAATGGTGAGGTGACTCGTTTGACGGGTCGGAAGCCTGTTGATGCCATTAAGGACACTTCTGTATCCCATTCACCGGCCGCTCCTGCTCACCGTACTATCGGATTCAAGGAGCCTGTGATTCCGTCTGAGGCTCTAGTTCGGTATCTGTATGCAAGCTCGCCTGGGGAGCATGAGCTTGAAGGTGGCCGGCGCCGGGCGATTGATCCTTCGTGGTCATTAACAGTACACGAGATTCGTAGAACAGTATGCCAGGATGGGCGGCCTGCGCTGTACTACCTGGAGGATGGGCCAGCGCGGGGCTTCGTTCGCGAAGAGCTGATGATTGTTCCTCCCGACACCCAAATGCCTCCTGACCGGATCCTCCCTAAGCGATGAGGCCCAGGCTGGCGATCTGCCCGTTATGCATCCCTCGGTTCTCTACTCTATGGACTTCTACCTCGTAGATGGACCAGCTCGTGGATGTGAGGAGCTCCACAGCTACTCCCTAGCAGGATTCTAGGTAGCCGTAGGCCCTAGTGTTGATACCATCATCACAAATCCATTTTTTCGTGTCCATGGGGCTCAGAGATGTTTTGTTCATCTCATAAACCCCTATCTGGTGGCCCTTGCTTCGTATGGCAACCTGTGTGTGCTTGTATTCCCGCTGACCGAACAGACTGTCCTTGTAGTGTTCGTGTCTGAGGTCCTTCTTCACAATTGCCCGAGTCACTCCTTTGGCTTTCTTGATGTTGGCGGCCTCCTCTAGAATTGAGTACATCTTTGGTCTGAGACCGACGAACTCAGCTATCGAGCGGCCGTTGCATTCATCTTTGAATTTGCCGACCACCTTTTTATTCGCAGTCGAATGGTTGGGGTGGTCACGCGGATAATCAGAGAAGACGTACCAGTCGGGGTGAGCCTTCATGTCCGCGTACACATCCTCAGTCTCCACCTGAAGTAGAAGGGAGTCAGTATCAGTGTAGCAGAGCTGGAGTCTATTACCGTATTGGGGTTTAAGCCGATTGTACCAGAAGACTGACGTCTGTTTTCAGGTATAGGTCATGGTAGCCTCCGAGTGTTTTGCAATCGAGCTCCTGCCACACTTTCTGGGCGTGGGCATAGTCAGAGTCACTGATTCCTTCTCGGGTGAGCTTGCTGTAGAAGGCCTCTTTGGGTGGTAGGTGGTCCTCAGCAAAGCGCTCGAAGCTGTCCATGTATTCGTAAGGGTATACGCCCTTGCGGAGAAGGAGATGTGACTGGCTATGGCTTAGCGTGGTCCTGAACTTGCTCATTAAGACAGCCCAGGGGGTGTGCTTCTCAGTGTTGCACGTCTCACATCTTGAGATTATGTCGTTGCCTCTACGTGTCAGGGCCATTGATTTGCCACAGTGTGTCAGCTCGCTGAGGTTCCCTACCAGGGTGTCTAGAGAGCTATTCATGAACTGTAGGCTGTCAATGAATTGCAGCTGTCCGATGGTGAAGGAGGCGTACTTCTCTAGGGTGTTTGGTATGCAGGTGATTGTTGTGTTGTCTACTTGTTTGGTTTGCCATTGACCGTCTTTCTTCTTCTTGTAGACTGTTCTTTTTCCCCAGTCCAGACGGCCGGCCGCTTGCATGATGATGTGGGAGTCGTATCCTCTGAGGTTGTGGAAGACTACAGGTATCCTCAGCTTGTCTCTGTTTATGCGCCATGCCAGATTACAGACATTGTGGGCAGCACCCCGGTATTTGCCTGTAATATGGCAGTGGTCTCTCACCTTGTCCTCCTCCAGCGGCTCTTTACAGATGTGGCAGGTGGTGGCGGTGGCAAAGTCTTCACGGTCTTTTTGCCCCAGCACCATCAGAGCCGGCCGCTGTAACTTGTGGTGGATGGTGGCCTGCTCTCGTGCCAAGCGTTTGAGGAATTCGTCGGCAGCATCCTCCCCCCGATATACGACAGGGTTTGTGGTGAGGCCGTCGCAGCGTACAATGGTGTAGCCGAAGCCGCAGGGGGGCTGCTGGGCAAGTTGTCGCGTGTTGCTCTGGCTTGGATCCATTGCCGCGCCATGTACGGGAACGTTCAACGTCTCAAAGTCTGCGTATATGATGTATGGTGCCCTCATCTGTTTCTGGAGGGCCTTGAAATTCATCTTTCCCTCTTTAGGCATGACATTCACCTGACTGGCTGTGTTGATGCCTTGACAGAGTGGCTCATGCAGGTCCAGGGTTTCCTGAGAGGAGTGTACATGGAGACAGTTGAGACATGGATACTTCTTACCCCTATGTTTGCTGTTTCCATATAGAAGCCGCCCCACATCCTTGACCCAGACATAGTGCCTATTCTCATCCTTACACAGGAGCAAGAGGTTGATTTGGTTGCGCTGGAGTGTGTTGGTTCGGAGTATGGTTGGACCTTTGTTCCACCCAAAGACTCTGATGGCTATGGTGGGATTCTGGTTTTCAAACTTAGCAATGCTGGTCAGCTGCACTGGGAACTCGATTCCTTCAAAGTTTAGCTCTCCCAGGTGGGCGCTATAATTGTTGAGCCTATCAGGATGCTCTCCATGCGCTACTGGGTAGAGCGCTGAGAGTATGGCCCATTCAAAGCAGCGGTTGTCCTCATTCTTTACATTCACAACACTACGTGGTGGAATGAAGCTGGGAGTCGCGAAGTAGCTAGAGCCTCGGAATGGTTGGTATTTTGCAATGTAGAGGTCAAGCTGCACACACTCATCATAGCTCCAATCCGAGCCCTGTTCAGTGAAGCATTCACTGTCAGCGAATATCTTGGCTATGGCAAGGTCCAGCCCCTCATCAATATCCCCCTCGTGCAGTACTTCATAGTTCCTGCTTCCATGGATGGCGATTGTCGTAATCTGTTCGCCTTCTGGGGTGGTACGATAGTATTTTAGATGGAGATACAGCTGCATTTTAACGCTGCCATAATCCCCCAACCCTTTTACCACCAGAGCTTTGATGGCGGGCTCCATCGAAATCATAAATGTTGCAGGTTCATCATAACCACCACGTTCTGGGACGATTGCTTCATATTTTCTCAGGCTCCCCTCAATCTCCTGGGTGAGTTTCAATTCGGGTGCGTTGCGAATTAAAGCGGCCTCCATCTCAGCCACTTCATCTCGCACACTATCAGCTCGGGCAAGGAACTCTGCTTCGAGGTCGGCGTGGCGTTGAGCACGCTGCCGGGCGCGGTGTCGTCGCTCGGCGACGATCGCGGCTCGGTCCGCGGCGGTACCATATACAAATCTCAGGGCGGTGGTAATCCCTGCTTCAAGTCGTGCCCCTTGTAGATTGGGGTTCTTCTCGAGCAGGGTGGCCCGAGCCATCTCACGCGCTCTGGATATTTCCCCCTCAAGAACGGCCTTCCTCCTCCCACTGTATGGCATGCCATACTCGCGGGCTTGCTGTTTCAACTGAATCAGCGTAGGCATGGCTAAATACACAGATCCGTCAGTCTCTAACAAGTAGGTGTGTAAGTACACCGATGACTTCACCTCTCTCTAATTGAAAGTTCAATCCACTATAATCTTAGCAATTCGACGAATCTCTGCATTATAGTCCTTTACATTCTCTTCGTACCAGATTCGGTGATACTCCTTGTCATATCCACATTCTTTACATAGTTCTAGGAGGTTGTTGACCCCCTTCCCACATTTCCGACATGGTTTAATACATGAACCCTTCCGTATTAGCACTGCATGGACTTTGCAGTAGTCCCTCATACAACTCCGATTGCAGGGCTCTGTGGAACTGTAGCCGTAGCCACTTACAACTGTTCTTCGCGGTGCGCATCTTGGTATGTCTGTAGATGATACACTCTAAATCGATGGCTCGGTCGCCCGAGTGCGCTCCGGGATACAGAGGACGGCCCGGTCGGGCGCCCCGGGGCCCTGGGGGGTGGGGCCCCCGGGGGTTGGGTCCCTAGGGGGGCTTTCTTTTGGCGCTCCTGTGGTGCCCCGACCCTTTTGGCCCCAAACCCCCAATTGACATCTACTATGCGTTCTTTTATAGATATAGATAATGGAACCATGCCGCTGATGCAAAGACAGCGACATTGAAGAAAAATGAACGAAGCGTGGGACACACAGTCGGCGAAATAGAGGAAACACTAAGGAGGTGATAAGAAACACTGAATATTTAAATGTTAAATATTAGTTTCTTTCATATAGTCTACTTGAGATCACGTGTGACAAATGTCAAACCATGACAGTGTGGGAATGTGATTACTCCACATTCACATTATTATCCTTACTTCAAGCGAAGGCATTCACTAGTCTGAACTCTAATCTATGTGAATCCTTCATCAATTAGTGTACTCTAAGTTGTATGTAATATAATCTGTGTGTTTCTGAAATTAAGCATATTTAGAATCTACATTACTATTCCATGTTGTGAAATAGAATCTGTTTTATTCATAATCTATGTTGGTACTTCGTGGAGTGAATGTAGCCTCTGCGATTTATAATCTATGTTAGTACTTCATAGTTCTAAATGGAATTTGTGTAACTTATAATCTAGACTAGTACCTCATAGTTTTAAATGGAATTTTTGTGATTTATAATCTATGTTGATGCATCATAGTTTGTGGAGTATAATGTGTATGTTGTAGAAAGTGATCAGACTTAGAATATATATTGATATGTCAGTAGTCTGTGGAATAGAATACATATGTGTCTAGATATGATTTGACTTTATATAAAGGTTAGTTAAGGAAACAAATAATAATTGTGTACTTTAACCATACGTCATTGTGTTGTGGATACTCCTAAAAGCAAATGATTTGCCTGTGGCAGGGGCAGATAGCTCAATGCTACGCTGACCTTGTTTGGTATGAGACTGAGTGCGAGGCCGTCCATGAGTGTACCATATTTCTTACCAGGAGTGTATGACAGAGCATTCACCTGTCATCGCTAACTACTCTACCCAGAATTTCTGCACCTTCACTGTGACTACAGTCAAGGGAATTGACTCAACTAAATCATCAACCCACATCGACGTACAACTCACCTGTGGCGGGGAAATCTTACTACAACCTGTGTGTGTGTGTGTGTGTGTGTGTGTGTGTGTGTGTGTGTGTGTGTGTGTGTGTGTGTGTGTGTGTGTGTGTGTGTGTGTGTGAATCAGTGCAACAGGAGGAGGAGGGAATATCTGATCTTGACACCAAGAAAGTCGACAACAAGGAGTGGAGTTCAAAGCTAAATAATCAACATCAACCGTCTGGGACACTCAACCTGGCTACTATACTAGTATGTTGGCCTCAAGTTCACAGTCCATGATTAATATCACAGACACTCTAAGTTTATAGCTATCTCGTATAGAATAAATGGGGCATTTGCAAACCCATTTAATTGTCCATATCTATACTGTGGGTAATTTGTTTTATGATTAAATAAAAGAATGGTATTATATTGTATAATTTAAAAATACCTAGTCTGTTGTAGTCCAGTTTAATATTAGTATATAAAGAGTGAGTGACATAGTGAAAATTGTAACTGTATAATTATAATCTGTCTATCTCTGTATTGAGAGAAAGGATCAGATTTGGGGGGGGGGGTCTCTTTTATCTTACATGCATTACTAGCAGGATTACTTAAGCAAACTGTCTGGAGTAGTAGTACGGTTGTTCGCTTTACCTATCTTTGCCTGGACACTATCTGAAGACTTGGTCATTCCTGGGACTTGTATAAATCACAGTCTAGAATCGCGAGCCAATTCGGCCTTTTCTTCGGCAGTGATTAGTCTTTCTGAATCCTGAAAGTCTATTTGTTGCTATTTATGATTATTGTCTGTCAAAATAACCAACATTACGCTACAACCTATGAAGTCGGAGTAAGTTAGCCTGACGGCGAGACGCTGATAACATAGAAAGATAACCCCCAGGCAAAAATCAGTCCAGTGCACTAGAGGTAGTAGCATGTGTATAAACTACGCTTGAGTTCAAAGTGAGCGAAGGAAAAGAAAACGCCAAAATTCTTCGATGTTCAGGTCTTGTAGCACTTCCATATCTTTCCTCTTCTGGGTCCACGACATTCTAAAACAGTATGGCTCAAAATCCCCCATGTTCTTCTTTAGCGATTGCGAAATGGCCTATGGCTGACAGTCATATGTTGCAACAGGAAAGATGTATGTCCTCAAAAATTGTTTTTTCGAAACTTGTTTACTGGTGTTGTGCCATGGGTTCTTTGTACTGTTTAATCTCTGCATTGCTTTTGGCCAGCCAATGTCTATTGTCTTTTGAAAAATCCGCAGTTTTGTTGATAATGAAGTCAAGATATTCAAAATTCGTGGCATTTTCTATGTCTTCAGTTTTGATTGTGATCTTTGATGGGAATGAACGCAGATGCTGAGACGAAATGGATTAACACAAAGTCACGGCGACAGCTAGTATAACATTTATTCCCTGAGGATACAAGACTCGTGGCATCCTACAACAGGCTGGACGTTATGACATAATGTCTTGATCATTCACGCCAGTTTTGCAGCTAGAACACGTTTTCATGCACCGCCTGATACTGTTTCGCATCGTTCATTATGAAATCATACCTATAATAAGACATGCCATTTTATCTTACACGAGAGGCTGCGTTCCAGATATATCTGATTGGACAATTGAAGTCTAAGAGCGTCGCGCAAAGGTTTCTGGTATACCCCAAAGCTTGTAAGCGCGCACTTAGTATGAATATTTCCTAGGAGCACGACGTGTTCTGTACGGATGTATATTTTACTGTGCCCCTCTCAGTGATTCGGTAAGAAATGACTTGGAATATATATATTTCTGATGTAACGGTAAAGGTAAAGCTTGATGTCCGTGATTTTTATGTGTTTGTAACGTACCAGCACTAAGAAATATCGTCTTCCATTTTGAAGACAGCCGCCAGCCTCTATCCTCGCCTGAGCCATTGGAAAATGCTGCATCCACCTCTACTGAAATATTCAATCTAGTCTGTAATCTTCAGGCCATCAAGAAATGCATTATTTTGCACTAAAGTCTTGTGCTGTAGGAGATAGACTGTCTATGTATTTCCGTGCATTTTTCATTGTGCAGAAACTGCCAGCCTCTTATTCTGCTATGAGTCCTGGTTAGAAAGACCGCCATTGCTTTCTGTATGCCTACAACAGCTTACCTCTGATACGCAGCGAATCTTAAACACACACAGATTGAGAGAAGGAGAGAATGTTTATTTCTCCTAATCTATTCTTACTCGTACGTGGTGTTGAATAAGATCAATGTTGTACGAATGGTAGATCTTGAACTAAAAACCAGCTTGAAATATCAATCTGTAGTTAAGAGTTCTTTCAGTGATTGCCTTGTTGACTGAACACAGTCCTTTTGCACTCGTGACAGAACTGGTGTCAAGTTATCTGACCAGACTAGCGACACAAACCCTTGTCCCCAGCTTATACTGAAGGGACAAAACATATGCGTTCAGGCACAGGAAGAAGAAGACTAAATTGGTGTGAGAGTAAGGACTTTGTGTTCTGTCATTCTCATATATATGTATGCATGTTGTGGTCAATGAATGAGAATCAGTGTGAATCTACTTTCATGAACATTTCACCAGTAATTTTAATGAATCTTGTTTCATGAACCTAACTGCAACTATCTCAAATGTGAGATATTCATTTCCATGCTTTTTAATGCACTGTAACGTTAAACATTATGGGGATATAATGTCCCAGTTTAGAAGAGTAAGTGAGGAAATGAGGATTGAGAAGAAAGTAAAAGGCACTCGAGAATCGAACATAAAATGTAAACATGCAACAAACAATCTGGTACTGCCCTGATTTGGAAAATGAGCATTAACAGTTGATCATACCATTAAAGCTGTCATCCTGCATCATCACTATCGCTTATGCTTGCTCATCTATTTTCCAGTCAGACTTCTAAAGCCTTGTCGTTTCTCTGATGTCTATATCTTTTATGAGATCATCAGCAAATTCAGATCACTAAAACAACAAGGGCAAGAAGAAGTGGCAATACAGATAAATGGTTATGCCCTTTAGCAGTTCGAGTTGATCCAGTACAGAGGAGAGACACAGGACAGTAGATCTCACCTTTGAGTACTGCCTTATTCTTCCTCTTTTTCAAACCTTCTATATGTGATTCCCTTTTCATTCTTGTCAACTGCACTGTGAAATTCAGTTTTGTCAAGATATGAATATTTGAATTATGTTTATTTGATATAGAGAGGAGGTGGTGTTAGCGGATGGATGAATCCAGTACGAAATATGCACACGATTTGTCAGAGATGAATTTGGGAAAGCTCAGCTTCTGTCAGAGCGTTGATTCAGTCGTCACAATGTTTGGTAATCCTAGAATCATATCTGAAGTACTCCAGCATGGTAAACCATTCCAGTGAGGATCTGCCAAGCCCACTATCTTCAGCAGTCACTAGTTGCTAAATCTAGTATAAGGGACCATTCTAACAAACTGTTCAATCCAACATCTTATATCCACTATGGAGAGAACATTGTCAACATATGACATGATTAATCTCATCATCAGAAGCATAGACTGAATACCAATTCTCAAGGACCTCAGTCAATTTTATTATAAGACCCAAGTCAAATTATTGTATACCTTATTAGAAAGCCTATCATCTCACCACCAGAACATTTATTTACAACTGAGGAATATTCTGTGAGGAAAAACATGATTGAAACCTCTAGTGAAAGACATTGATATTTAATACAAGCTTATGTTCCTTGACATAAGCCTGGGTCATTGACATTGAGTTGAGTGACCGGGCATGAGGAATAATGGAGATGAGAGTGGGAGACAGTAAGGTGAGTGACCTGGCTACGAGGAAAACAATCAAGTCCCTCAGAAATAATGGGAGGGATATGAGTGGAAGGCCCCAGGGGGATGGGTCGAAAGACAGTTGTGTGTTGTGTGAAGTGAGGAGACTAAAAAGTCAGTGAGAGAAGAGACTGACTGCGGGGCAGGTCGTTTCAGAGAGTTGAGTTTGAGATACCGAGGTAGTCGGTAGTCCACGGACAACGGGGTTGTGTTATGCTCCGAGTTGTGAAGACAGGCCTGAACCAGAGTGGGTTCTATAGTTGAGCAGTGGCTCCAACCCAATGTGTGGGTTGTATTGTGGGAGATCCAGCCGTGGATAGTAGCTGGATTACCTGTCTTGTGGATTGAGATAAGAAGCAGGCCGTGAGAAGGCATTGATGTGTGCTGGTTAAATTGTGAGGAGGATATTTATATTCTATGGATTACATTGTTTCTGGATATATATATATGTTCCGTCTGTCGTCTTATTTCTGTAATAAAGGATTATGTGCGCCAACGGAATCTTGTTTCATGACTGGTGAATATGCACTGCTGGGGTGAGTTGGTTAAGAGACAGTTAGATATCTCCATTGACACACCATGAACATCGTTACCTAGACAACGACCATCACACGACAATATCAAGCAAGATACATCAAGAACATTGATATTATCATCAAGAAAACGTGTGACAATCTGGGGTCTCTCCTGGCAAGAACGACGGGGATATATTGATTATCTGAAAGGCTACATAGGGTCAAGAGCATTGTAAACATTGTTGTCATTCTGAGATATCTATGGGCTCTTCGCTGAGAGAGGAGTTATCTGTGACGTCGTTCCATCAATTTAAACAATACTGCGTCAAGAGGGTAATGTGAACTCTTTTGGGTGTGTAAGACGCCACATCGAAGAAAAACTGTCAGCGCGCGGGGAGGGTACGCGGCGGAAATCACCAGCTAGCAGACAGTTCAAGTGAAGGTCATACTACAGGTAAATTAACGACAGTCAGCACACGTCATTGCGACGCTAGCGGGCACGCCAGAAGAATTAACGCAGCAAAAATCGACCGGGAAAGTCGATTGCAGTAGCAGGGGTGTTTGGTAACGGACAGCACAGAGGAAATGTCGAGGGGACAAAACGGTGGTTGCAACAAGTGCGGTCAGTCCTGGAGTGTGTGTGTTTGACAGGATTGAACCAAAGATTGAAGACAGCGAGTAATTTCGTCTCAACATCCTGTGTGTGGTGGGATATTTGGTGTGTGTGTGCTGGAGGCAAGCGCACTGTGTTGTCGCAAGTTGACTGGTCAAGATTTTTCGACGCAGTAAATAGGACGGGTGGGTACACCAGCGTCCAGGTACTGGGGAAGTACATGTTTGGAAAACAGAGAAAAATTGGCAGTCGCTGATTTGACGGACAGTTGACTGAAGGGGATAGTAACGGTACCCCTACCGCAGCCGGGTGGGGCTGAGAAGTTGTGTGGAAAGTGTTTTTGTATGACGGAAAAGTGTCCGGTCATTTTACAGACAGTCAGTGTGGATTATTGTGACAAAGAAGAATGAGGTACTGACTTGAGGTGTCCGGCAAGGTCAAGGTTAGGGACAGTGGAAAGTTACTGGGAATTTCCACAGGAGATCGGGATAAACAAGGTTGTTTTGAAAGAAAGCCAGACTTGATGTTTCGTCTTTGTTCAAGCCGTTGTCATCATTATTCTGTTATGAGCAAACAGTTTTAACTTATCGTCATCGCAACCATGGTTGTACTTCTTTGCCGATAAGGATTTATATACCCAAATTTAAAGCGCTGAACATTGGCTGCCATTCTCCTTTTCTTTTTGCTGAATCGTGTCGGGTAACGGAAATCCATAACATTAATGATACAGCGAAGCGCCATCTCCGCAACGAAAGTAACAACATATCGAGAGAACACTTTGGATTATTACTGTGGTACCACCACGTACAGAGAAAGTACAATAACGTTACGGACTGTGTCGAGACAGAACAGTTTGGATATCACTATCATCTTCAACTTTTGTCGACAGTTGGAACTGGTGATCACCACGTGAATTCACGAACCACTCAACAAAACAACAAGTCGCTTTGAAATTTAGCGTCGTAATCATTTCGGAGAATGTAACACAGACATTTCCAGCATATTGTGAAAAACTATTAACAGCAAAATAAGAACTTTTGGCGACGGATTAGTGGGCACATATTTATCGGCCAACGATTTGGACATTCTGTTTGCTGCTCATTGTCTTATAAATATTGTTTTCGGTTGTTAAGCTGTTACTTGTATGTGGTCCAGTGTTTGTCAAGAGTAGGGGATTTTTTGGGGTGTTTCTCGAGAGTCGGGATACAGCACACAAATATATATTCTTTCTGGTGCTTACGATATTTTTGTAAGAAAAACGTTAATGAGTTAACGTGTCATGCAGTGGCATTGAAATAGTCTTAACCAATATCTAGAGCCGAGTTGTCTGACGTCAGATTTGTGTATATGTTGATGCTATAAATTGTTTTTGTTTCTCTTTCTTTTCATAATATTTGCATATAATATTTGCTGTGTTCGGATATATGTTATTATTGTGAACTTTTGTCGTGTCTACTATCTAGTGGTATCTGAGTCAGTTTATATTTTACGCGCACTGTGGGTGTCTCTACACAAGCTTGTGGTTGTTACTGTGGTTTATTTCTGTGTGATCATCGTCTCCGTGTACTCAGCTTGTGAAGTCTAGCGTTGGATAGTCATCACTTAGTGTTATCATCCATTTGTTTGTATATGTATTTATATGTATGTTTAACAATATTTCCAGGGACTTTATGAACTTGTGGTCATAGATATATAGATATAAGGGAGTATAGGTGATACTTTCCCCTCACTACCTAGTGCTTATAGAGTGACTGGGTGAGTACAGAGTGATATTGTAGCACTACGGATTTACGTACACAGGGAGTGCGGGTGTACTTAGGGAAGTGACACAAAGACTAAGTAGCAGAGTCTTACATTTATAGTTGCCTGACAGACAGCAACGTGTCCACAAGTACAAGATGCCTACTTTAATGGAATATATTGAAGCAGGTGAAAGAATAGGCCTGAAGGGTAAAGAGTTACAGGAGTATGCCGAAGCAAAAGAACAAAACAGACGGAAAGAGAGGAGAGGCATAATGAACGCGAGGCAAAGCGTCTACAGGAAGAGAAAGAGACACAAGTAAAACTAGCTGAAATGGAAAACAAGCGTCTACAGGAAGAGTAAACTAGCTGAAATGAACACTACAGGAAGTAAACTAGCTGAAATAGGAAAACAAGCGTCTACAGGAAGAGAAAGAGACACAAGTAAAACTAGCTGAAATGGAAAACAAACGTCTACAGGAAGTAAAGTTAGCTGAAATGGAAATTGAGAAAGAGAAGATCAAGTGTCAGATGCAAACTGAAATCGAGTTAAGAAAACTAGAACTATCTTCGAAGGGTCAAAGTGAGGAAAGCAGAAGACCGTCGCAGTCGTCACAGAGATTAAAACTGCCATACTTTACGGACCGAGACAACCTTGAAGCTTATCTTGACAGATATCAGGCATCAGCGAAAGCGTTAGGCATCCCAGAAGAACAGTATGCTATTAGACTAGGCGAGCTTCTTACGGGCAAGGCACTAGACACCATGTTCAATTTACCTGTAGAGAAAGAAACAACTACACTATCTTACGTCAACGTTTGCTGACAAAGTTCCAACTAACTGAGCATGGATATAGAACAAAGTTTAGACAGTTAGTGCCAGAGACAAATCAAGATTTCACAGACTTTGTTAACACAGTAAAGAACTACATTTAACAAATGGATGGAGCTTGCAGAAGTAGGGAAAGATTTTAATAAATTAGTAGATCTAATGTTAAGAGACAAGGTAGTATCTGCATGCAATTCTAATTTAGTGGCGTTCTTTGAGGAACGTAAGCCAAAGGACATAGACACAATGTCTCAGTTAGGGCAAAACTACATGACTGCACATCCTAACGTATCTATTGGGAAACTAATGAGTGAGGAAATAGTCTGTGCAGCGTACACTAAACAGGACCAGAATCCAGTCATCAGACCAAGGGCGAAAAGTGTGGATTCAGCACAGAAAGGTGAGCAGCAAGAACTTCAAGATAATGGTTTCCGAGGAAACAATGTTGGTAGAGTAGGACGGTACCCATATAGAAGAGGGAACTTCCAGAGACGTCAAAATTATGCCGGATGTTGGAATTGTGGGAGCTGGAGACACAAGGAAGCACAGTGTGATGCACAACCATCAGATGGACCAACGAACAACACTAAAAGGGAGATTACTTGTTTCAAATGTGGAAAGAAGGGGCATATCAGCCATCAATGTAGGATGAGAGAAACAGAGCACTCAAATGCAGCGCAAGTAATTGAGACGCTGAACAATGAAGATTGTAGTGGGTGCAAACCTCTTTTTGAAAAAGACAGTCAGCCAGTCCTAATATGTGGTCATACAGTAAAGCAGGATCAGCAGTGCATGAAGGAGGAAGTCTGAAGCTGCATCAGGGATTTGTCAATGATAGACCAGCGTTAACAATTAGGGATTCCGGATGTACGTCTATCGGAGTGAGGAGAAGTTTAATAGATCCCTCGGATTATACAGGGAAAAAGATTAGATGCATAACATTCAACGGCACAGTAGAGTTCTACCCAGTAGCCATAATAACAGTAAAAACACCATATATCACTGGAAGAGTGACAGCGTGTGTTTTGGACTCACCAGTGGCTGATTTGATCATAGGAAATGTTATAGGAGTTAAAGATTGTACAGAAGAGGAAGTAGTTTATTGGGACCAACAATATAGTGTAAGCAGTAATGAGGTAGTTACCACAAGAGAACCTAAATTAGAGAGTATAGCTGAGGTAGAAGAGGCACTTGAAGTAGACACAGGAACTCAGGACAAGGATAGTACAGCTGAGCAGATGAGAATGGATCCCAATATAGTGCTAGTGAATCCCAGAGACAAGATACTACTCTGAACAAATGTTCCCAAGGGTGTAGGAGAGTAGAACATAGGCAGTCAAAGAAAGGTAGATGGTGCTTCGAGAGGAAGAACAATGTTATCACTCGCAGGTTTTCATATAGCAGAACTGCACGTGGGCAAGGAGCAGTACCTTTAGCACATAGAGACCGATATACTAGAACAGCTCAGGATAGTGCATGTGCAGGGCACATAGGCATAAGGCGTATGCAGCAGAAAGCAAGGTGCCAGGTATATGGGCCAAGATTGAATAAAGAGTTCAGACTAAACAGAGACTCAAGTGTAACGGTGCAATATGCAGATAGGAAAGTTGAGTCAGGTCAAAAGAGTTTTCGCGACATTACTGACCCAGGGCTAGGGATAGCAAACAGATGTTGTAATTGTAGAGGTACCATGAGTCATGGGTACATGAAAGGTAGACACAGCATCGACAGGAATCAGAGGTGGGTTAATGCAAGAACAGAACCACCTGATATAGGGTCGGTACACAAATAGTATTGTGTGGTCGTGAAGTAGTAAGAGATCTGAGGGTACATAAGTATAATGCTTTTCTATGATGTATTATTATTATTATGTGATGTATTAGTTCATGCATTGATACACAAGATAAGATGGTTGTATTTATGTGTGATGAATATAGGAGTGTAATATGAGCATTTGATGTATTATGTAGTGTGGTAGCTAGAGTAAGGTGCAGCCATACTTAGGGCTACCCAGGCTATATGTCTGGGTCACATGTTTAGTAAGTTTTAGTCTCCCAATATTTGAAAACGAAGTTTTCTTTTAAGAGGGGGGTGATGACATAAGCCTGGGTCATTGACATTGAGTTGAGTGACCGGGCATGAGGAAGAATGGAGATGAGAGTGGGAGACAGTAAGGTGAGTGACCTGGCTACGAGGAAAACAATCAACCCTCAGAAATAATGGGGCGGATATGAGTGGAAGGCCCCAGGGGGGATGGGTCGAAAGACAGTTGTGTGTTGTGTGAAGTCAGGAGACTGAAAAGTCAGTGAGAGAAGAGACTGACTGCGGGGCAGGTCGTTTCAGGAGTTGAGTTTGAGATACCGAGGTAGTCGGTAGTCCACGGACAACGGGGTTGTGTTATGCTCCGAGTTGTGAAGACAGGCCTGAACCAGAGTGGGTTCTATAGTTGAGCAGTGGCTCCAACCCAATGTGTGGGTTGTATTGTGGGAGATCCAGCCGTGGATAGTAGCTGGATTACCTGTCTTGTGGATTGAGATTAGAAGCAGGCCGTGAGAAGGCATTGATGTGTGCTGGTTAAATTGTGAGGAGGATATTTATATTCTATGGATTACATTGTTTCTGGATATATATATATGTTCCGTTGTCCGTCTTATTTCTGTAATAAAGGATTATGTGCGCCAACTGAATCTTGTTTCATGACTGGTGAATATGCACTGCGGGGGTGAGTTGGATTAAGAGTCAGTTAGATATCTCCATTGACACACCATGAACATCGTTACCTAGACAACGACAATCACACGACAATATCAAGCAAAGATAATCAAGAACATTGATATTATCATCAAGAAAACGTGTGACATTCCTAATGTTTTGATAACATTATATGCATGCTTGATGTATTGATGTGTTTTTCATATTTGGAAGCCTGTTCCTCCAGTCTGCAGAATTTTATTTGAATTAAACTGGTAAAATTTAGCTTTTCTCTCACTTACTAACTCGTGATGTGCCACTTCATTATACGTTTTAATTAACTCATTAATTAACATTCTTGAAGAATTTGGAACTGTAAGTGGCTGGGTAATCACGAGTAGGCAGTGAATTACTGATCCAACTGTAAGCTCCCAGGTTCCAAATTGTTCATTGAGGAGAATACGTATATTTAAATTAATTCTTGTAACCGTTTCACCTTATAGGGAAAATGGATACAAGTGGTGGTTCATAAGAGTCAACTTTAGTTCTCCATTGGAAAAGATGAAACAGGTGTGGATTCCTTAATATATCCGGGAGTCCCCTAAACATCCTGATTTCCTTTGTGTCACATTACACTTTAGTGACATACCCACACTGTTCGAAATCAGTCCCATCTCTCTAGCTGTACTTCTCACGGCGGATGCTTTGGTGGGTACTGAACTTTTCCTCCCAACATGCCACAGACGTAATATATTTTAACATATATTTATAGGTTCATACACCCCTCGACTGTAAGTCGGATGCGCGGATGTCCTCACTATATCACACATTCCAATCCCCATTTCAAGCTCTCATTATCACCAAACGTTTTAAGTCTGTTGTGATTGTGTACAGTCCAGCACGTTACCAATAGAGCTAGAAAACTCATTCTTCACTCATGGTTAACGATCGCTGATTCA
Organism: Cepaea nemoralis; assembly: GCA_014155875.1. Classification (NCBI taxonomy): domain Eukaryota; kingdom Metazoa; phylum Mollusca; class Gastropoda; order Stylommatophora; family Helicidae; genus Cepaea; species Cepaea nemoralis. The sequence goes on from JACEFZ010018497.1 coordinate 727,746, forward strand.
CAATGACATCACTCACTGGGCTCTTCCATCATTCGCCCTGTTTCATGCTACCACACACAAGTCGTCATAATGCTAATATATTGTTACTGAATATCGTCTTAAGATGTAGGACGTCGACTAATAGTGTTCAGTAGAATAAAAAAAGTACTTGTTGTATGAATGTGATGGAATGTACCTGGTCTATTGTTTAGCGTAGTGTTCGTATGCGATCTTCTCGTAGCTGATCCCCTTGCTTGGATGACAATCTATTCGGTCTCGATTCAGCTCGTCAGCTACTATCCTGAGTTTCACTCACAGAAACATGTGGCGATTCTAACCTCTGTCTTCTGGCTGGTCATTTGACTCATTTTCTAGCTTGTATCATCTGTTTCACTTTAGCCTGTTCAAGCTGTCTTAATTATTGATTTCGTTTCTTTAATTCGTGATAAACCCTATCTGGATCCTGAAATTCATAGTCACGAAACCATCGCTTCTGTTTTCGTACAGCCATGATGAACCAGAAAGCCCTGATAATTAAGAATACCATTCCGAGCAAAGGACAGAATTCCGCTGGAGTTATTTCCCTGAGAAATTTCCACATAATTACCTCCCATATAAGTCTGCCCATTTTTTTTTATATGATACATTGCAATGTCCAAGCCGCTTCCGTCCCAAAATTCGCCATTTACGTTTCTTTATAATCTGTCAGTTTCAGAAGATTTACACAAATCAATCCGTTTTCTTTTTTTAAATTTCAAGAGTCCACAGGAAATTAAAATGTATTCAATACATTTAAGAAATTATGTTTCTTTCCCTTGTTTCCATTTCTTTATTTCTGTCCGTCCGTCCGTCCTTCCGTCCGTCTGTCTACCTGTCTCTGTCTCTGTCTCTCTCTCTCTCTCTCTCTCTCTCTCTCTCTCTCTCTCTCTCTCTCTCTCTCTCTCTCTGTGTGTTTCTCTCTCTCTCTCTCTCTCTCTGTCGGTGTGTTTCCTATGTGTTCTGTGTGTATGTGCTTGCGAGCGTGCGCGCGCGCGTGTGTGTGTGTGTGTTCGGTGTTTAAGTGTGTTAGTTTGTGTAGTTATCATCCCTTATGTGAACTATGCGATTTATTCGGAGATACTGAAGGGGCTGGCCGAGTGGAGCGGAAGGCGATCAACAGTCGAACTTATACTGAATGCTGCAGGGGCAGATGTAAGTGGTAAAACATGATCGTTTGCGCCAGTCTTCGTGGCTTGTAATGATGATGATGACTAACCGTTTCAGCATCTACAGTAAAGTAATCCCCAAAGAATACCATGCATGAATCACCAAGAAACGAGAAGTAGATTGTGAGCTTTACTGAAACACGATTACAAGAAACAAATTGGACGTTGCTGCCATAGCCTTCGTCAGCACAGAACAAACAAACACAACAAACCGACACACAACTACATGAAACACACTAATAACAATATTATTGGTACTTATCTGAAGCTGTATCCTTGCTTGGAACGACTGACGCGTTAGACGACTATTAGTGGATTGTATGAACCGGATGTATGGTCAACGGGTCAAAGATCTATACCGTCAGAAGCTCAGGTATTGGCTAAGCCACCCGGCGGGAGGACAGACGGGAAGTGGGTGGGGTGGAGATTCGCCTATGTGAGTTGAAGGTAAAATTAGGATTGGCGAAGATGTCACGGGCGCAGTTCGCAATTTCTCGTTCCGAGCTCGAAACACAACTGCTGGCGACCTGGATGCAGACCGTCATTGCGTAAGTCTTCACAGAATGGCATGAGTGCCGGTCGCTCAGAAAACAATTACAAACCACCGAACGCAAACCTGCCAAGAAATCCCGAACAGCTACAATAATGCTGGGGTTGACTGCGACGTCATGCAATTCTTGTTAACAAATACCAGTCGCTTGTTGAGAAGATCACTATTGGAGAGCAAGCGGATATTGTGTTGACAGAAACAGTTCTGAGAAAGATCACTGTTGGAGAGCTAGAGGATATCGTCTTGACAGAAGCAGCTATGAGAAGATCACCGTTGGGGAGCAAGCGGGTGTCTTGTTGACAGAAGCAGCTCAGAGGAGATGCGCAGTCTCGAGGAAATTCTTAGTCTCAGAGTGTAACACGGCCAACACGGGGATCCTCGGTAGATAAATAAACCACTGGTGTCGATTTAAGAAACTCAATCGATGTGACATGATAAGCTCTGAAATGTCCTGAGAAAAAAAATGGCATTGGGAAAAAAAATTGCATTGGGAAAAAAAAGTACTCAAATAATTAAAGAAATAAACACATTAAATTTCTTTTTATTTCAATGTGTCCCTAAGCAATTTCTTAATATGGGTTATTGATGTGAAAGTACCATACATTTTGTAGGCCTGAATGCAAGGGGAAATAGGTGGTCAATCTTTCCATCACTTTTGCAGGTGTCGAGCCTAGACGTCGAAACACATATGGTCGTTATCAACGTAATTCGCTATCAACTTCGTTAGCGCCATTGTATTCACTACGATCTTAAGTTAATTGTATTCTACCACAGCTTCTTTAGTTCCTAAAGTTATGATTTGAATGTCAACACCGACGCGCTAGCACTCGTTACATGACCATATGTGCTCCGTGTTTCTCAGAAGATGTCTAAATGTATGTATACTAATAGTTCCAGTATGCAACTGATTGTGCACGCCTCTGTTCCGTCCTCAACCATAATCCCGCCTGCTAGTGCCAAGCTTGATTTCTTATTGCATTACTTGTAACCGCATTCAATCATTAATTTGTGATACATTAATTGTAACCTGCGATCATTTGTAACCATGACCATAGATGCCTATCGAACAGCCCTAAGTAAAAATAAATGTTCTTTGGAATGATAATATGGCGAAACGTTTATACAAATTTCTTGCAGAATAAAACTGACAACTACCAAACGAAAATCTATGCAATTATCAACTTCTTCATATAAAAAACAACATCCCCTGAAACAAGTAAAGGGCTTTAAATACTTAGGAAGTGTAATATCAAATGGCAAATCAGAAGACGAGATCGAAAATAGATGGAAAAAAAGGCAAACCAACTCATTGGACAAATGGCACCAATACTAAAGAACAATTACGTATCAATAGTTACTAAGACAACACTCTACAGCGCAATCTTCCTACCAGCTCTATGCTATCAATGTCAAACCTGGGCAATGACAGAAAAAGAGGAAAGAAAAATCACAACAACAGAAATGAGATCCCTGAGAAGAACACTAAATGTGTCAAGAATAGAGAAAGTGAGAAATGAAGAAATCAGGACTAAAGTGGGGGGTTATAACAGCGCTAGATTTTATCAGAAGACAGCAAGTTAAATGGTTTGGCCAGGTAACTATATTACCAGCTAACAGTATACCACAACAAGCAATGATGTACAGACTAAATGGAAGCAGAAGAAGAGGCCAGCCACGTAAACGATGGACAGAGGAAATAGCAAGAGTATATGGGAATCTATATACATGGAAGCCATGAACGGGCACACTCCGCTGTTTATACTTCACCTCGATACAGCAAGATACAAGAGGAGCAGGATGGGATGAGATGAGATGAGATGAGACGGTGGGTTCTTCGGATCTGTGTGTGCGTAGTGATAACCTCATGACGGCAAGTCCCCTACCATAGTCCTGCCCACTAAAAAAGACGTTTCTAATGTCACATATCAGTTTTCCAATGGCAAGGGAGAAAATATATTTAAATATCAGAACTGAGTCTTCAAAGTTGTCTCCCCATGCAATCAGTGATATGTCTTGTGCAGAACTTTTGCTCCGTAATGTTCTTTGTAAATGTCTCTCTGTCATAAATGAGATGTCCCGTTTCTGTTGCTGCCCTTGAACGTGGTCTTCCCCGTCTCCGCTTTCCTGGCACACTTCCCTCCATATTTATTTTTACTAGACTTCCATTTCTTTTGCCACGTTAGTTGCCTGTCCTTTATGTGACGTTTCAATCAACCCCGTCATTTATTGGATGCTTGTGATATATTATACAATTGTAGGTATAGCAGTTTCTCAATAGCCGACGCCTTACACCATCGAAATCAAAGCAAAGCTATTTGTTATCAACTCGCCCAAGGCTGACTTCGAATCCTCAACTCGGTAGGTCTGGGACATTTTTAATTGCGTTTCACTAACCCCTAGGTCACATGTCAAGAATTTTTAATTTTCCTCATTTGTTGCTGGTCTTAACCAATCTTACTCAATATTGAGCGCTTGTTGCGTAGATATGTTTGTTATCCATATTTGTCGATGGATTTTTATGCTCTTCAGTAACACTTATATTCAAATGACGATATGTGCTTTCCGGCTGCTTTGTCTGCCCAAGTTTTTCACCCGTATGCTGCCACAGGAAGTATGCAGGCTCTGATTAGTCTGACAATTGTTGTTCTGTCTGTTTCAATGCAGAATGGTTTTAAATCCCGTAGTTCTTGCAGATCAATATTTGTACTTCTTGAACTTTCTATCATCACATGTCCATCTATGATCTGACTGGCTGAGATTTCACATAGGCTCCTAATGTTTCCTCTACAATTTTGTGTACGTATGTAATTGTCAACAGACTGCAATGAAATGTCCACCGGGCCACAAACAAAGAGGGATGGGGACTGAAGATTTAAGATGCTGGGAAAATATTAGTCAAAGTGGGTTGGCAGAAATTGTAAGGCTGCAACAGACAGGCACTTATGGAACAACTCAAAAAGAGTCCAATGGGTTCGCTATGCGGGAAAAAGAGTGATATAACAACCTTCTCGTTTATATTAATTGGGAAACCCTTTGGGGTTACTTGACACATCATATATATATGATTTTTTCTTTTAAATAAACTTTTATTTCGTACATCGTACAAAACTGTGTATTTACAAGGTGCGGTGTGTGTGTGTGTGTGTGTGTGTGCGCGCGCGCGCGTGTGTGTGTGTGTGTGTACATTTGCGAAATATTATATTCATGGTAAGGTGGAATTACGTACACTTTACGTGTTGATGATGATGGTGAAGTAATCCTTTGCTCTCATGCATACTAAAATCTGTCAATAGAAATTGTTTCATACTCCAAATATTCTCATTCACACTTACTACCCATTTTACAAAGTAAATTGCAAACAGCTATGTATGGTGTTTGCCCACGCGCACGAGAGAGAGAGAGAGAGAGAGAGAGAGAGAGAGAGAGAGAGAGAGAGAGAGAGAGAGAGAGAGAGAGGGAGAGAGAGGGGGAGTGGGAGAGGGCGAGGGAAAATCAAAACAAAGACTGAAGTTAGCGGATTTGGGTAGTAACTTTCATCAAATGGTAGTTTACATATTAATTCACAAGTATTGTATGATGTTCAAAGAAATGAGATTGCTCAACTGGCAATGAATCGAAGTACACTGATTTAGCTTGGATGGCAGTCCCAGGTGGGAAGGTTCGAATTCCGGCTACGTGATTAGAGATATTAGATGCAGACAGTCAAATTTTTTGGGGCATGTTATGAGAAGAAATGAATTGGAGAACTTGGTGACAACTGGTAAGATCGAAGGGTACAGACCAAGAGGAAGACCTAGAAGCAAATATCTGGATGGCTTGGCCTCGTGGCATGGTCGAGACAGAAACACTGAGCTGATCCACGACTCTGGTGATCGAATAAAGATGGCAAAACATGCGGCATGGCATATGATGGATGGATGGACCTATAGCTTTCAATATTTATGTCGTCTAGTATCTCGTCTAATCTCTGCTTCTTTATTCTGCTCCTATAGCACCATACAGTACTTGTGAATTTGTTCATAGTTGTCTCTAGTTTACAGGCCAAGTCATCTTGACAGACTTAAGACAAGAACACGTCGATTATAGAACCTGAACAAACAGAGTAGTTTCCCCGCACACAAATCGATAGTGATGAGGTGATGGTTGCAGACGATCATTTGTGATGGACATTGATTCAGTTCTTAGTTGGGCCCTGCAGTTTTGAGGACATCTAAAGACTTATACAAATAAAGCTGTAATATTTAGAGATACTAAGAAACCGGTTTATTACATTAGAATATTATTACAGTTTTGCAACCGAGCAGGTAAACAAACAACTTAAATAAATACAACTCACTCATCACTCTGTCAACTCACTGTCACAATTTTTTTTTTGTTTACGCTGCGAGATGAGACAATTAATCATTTTCGGTGTCTAATTAGTTAGTGATTAGTAAGTTAAACTGACTTCCTAAACAATAAATTGCTTCAATTCCTAGCTTCTCTTCTCCGTCCCAGAAACGTTAAAAACGAGTGGACAATAACAGGTAATCAGGTAATCTTCTTGACTGAACAATGTTTTCTATTGCCTGTCTTGGCATTAGTCATATTTTTATATGGCCAAAGAACACTTGTTCTCTTTCTTATGGTAGCATATAATGTTCTATTTTCAATAGCCTCCTCCAGGTAAGTGTTAGTTATTCTAGCAGTCCAAGGTATTTGTCTCACAAAAACCACATCTCCACTACCTCCAAGCTTTTCCTTATTTGTTTGTTCAGATTCCAAGATTCGCTGCCATAAAGCAACCAAATTTGAGATACCATTCCAGACTCTTTTTCTGACATTCTCTAAAAGTTAGTTGCATATCCTTTATAGGATGTAGCAGTCAGCTCAAGCATTTGTTTGGCTATTTGTTATTCTGGGCAAGTTTATATTCAGTAGTTTGCATTGCTTTCAGAACAATCGGTACTCATACCATTGTATCGAAACCATGCAAGATGGTCTGCTTCCACATCACCCGCAACTGTGTTTCAAACGTGGTATATGGGATTACGAATTGCGTCCGTAAGACCTTCACCACAGAGCCGGTTATCTTATTTAAGATTTCTTTACATAGTCTCAGCATGATGTAGAGAAGCTTCCACAGCACCTCCTGAATGTAGAGGATGGACACAGCACAAGAGTGTGACATATAGTCTCAGCATGATGTAGAGTCTCTCAACAGCACCTCCGGGATGTAGAGGATGGATCCAGCTAAAGAGTGTGACACATAGTCTCAGCATGATATAGAGACATTCCCAACAGCACCTCCTGAATGTAGAGGATGGATCCAGCTAAAGAGTGTGACACATAGTCTCAGCATGATGTAGAGTCTCCCAACAGCACTTCCTGAATGTAGAGGATGGATCCAACTAAAGAGTGTGACACATAGTCTCAGCATGATGTAGAGTCTCTCAACAGCACCTCCGCGATGTAGAGGATGGATCCAGCTAAAGAGTGTGACACATAGTCTCAGCATGATATAGAGACACTCCCAAAAGCACCTCGTGAATGTAGAGGATGGATCCAGCTAAAGAGTGTGACACATAGTCTCAGCATGATGTAGAGTCTCTCAACAGCACCTCCGCGATGTAGAGGATGGATCCAGCTAAAGAGTGTGACACATAGTCTCAGCATGATATAGAGACACTCCCAACAGCACCTCCTGAATGTAGAGGATGGATCCAGCTAAAGAATGTGACACATAGTCTCAGCATGATGTAGAGTCTCTCAACAGCACCTCGGCGATGTAGAGGATGGATCCAGCTAAAGAGTGTGACACATAGTCTCAGCATGATATAGAGACACTCCCAACAGCACCTCCTGAATGTAGAGGATGGATCCAGCTAAAGAGTGTGACACATAGTCTCAGCATGATGTAGAGTCTCCCAACAGCACCTCCTGAATGTAGAGGATGGATCCAGCTAAAGAGTGTGACACATAGTCTCAGCATGATGTAGAGACACTCCCAACAGCACCTCCTGAATGTAGAGGATGGATCCAGCTAAAGAGTGTGACACATAGTCTCAGCATGATGTAGAGACACTCCCAACAGCACCTCCGCGATGTAGAGGATGGATCCAGCTAAAGAGTGTGACACATAGTCTCAGCATGATGTAGAAACACTCCCAACAGCACCTCCTGAATGTAGAGGATGGATCCAGCTAAAGAGTGTGACACATAGTCTCAGCATGATGTAGAGTCTCTCAACAGCACCTCCGCGATGTAGAGGATGGATCCAGCTAAAGAGTGTGACACATAGTCTCAGCATGATATAGAGACACTCCCAACAGCACCTACTGAATGTAGAGGATGGATCCAGCTAAAGAGTGTGACACATAGTCTCAGCATGATGTAGAGACACTCCCAACAGCACCTCCGCGATGTAGAGGATGGATCCAGCTAAAGAGTGTGACACATAGTCTCAGCATGATGTAGAGACACTCCCAACAGCACCTCCTGAATGTAGAGGATGGATCCAGCTAAAGAGTGTGACACATAGTCTCAGCATGATGTAGAGACACTCCCAACAGCACCTCCTGAATGTAGAGGATGGATCCAGCTAAAGAGTGTGACACATAGTCTCAGCATGATGTAGAGACACTCCCAACAGCACCTCCGCGATGTAGAGGATGGATCCAGCTAAAGAGTGTGACACATAGTCTCAGCATGATGTAGAGACACTCCCAACAGCACCTCCTGAATGTAGAGGATGGATCCAGCTAAAGAGTGTGACACATAGTCTCAGCATGATGAAGAGAAGCTTCCAATAAGAGCAGGGCACTAATTTTTCATAACAGTCAAATATTGTTATCAAAGGCAAAGGTAATGAAACCATGCATGTCAATCTGGAATGTAAGAGAAAACCACCACACTATCTTCTCAACATTTATTTATAGGTATGTCACAAATCTGGAATAAAACAATGTTTAAAAAAATATTAAATTGCATGTCATTTTACAGGACACTGCAGTCAACCCCAGCGTATATTGCAATTTGATGAGCAATTTTATGTTCAGTAGTTTGCCCTAGCTTTCTGAAGGAGAAATCAGTGTTTAAGTCCAACTGACCAGTGTTTGAAATGAACCCACTACATCACCATCAGCAGAGAGAGCTTAAGTGTGAGCCTGTTACACCTCTTGGCCATGCAGACCTCTATGTTCAAATACTTCATGAATTGAATAACCTGGCATGACATAACATGATTTCCTTTTAGGCACAATGGCCGACCTTTTCGTTGCCCTGCCTCCTGTCACAGTTTATGGTGCTGTGGTGTTTGGAAAGAATTCTAATCGCCCAGCCTCAGAAGTTCAAGATGTTATCTATGTGCAAGCCAAAGATCATCCAGAGGGAGACAAAGTTAAGGTAATATAGATAACTAAGCTAGCAACACAAGAACATCAAAATCTTTAAAAACTGTGTTTGAAGATTGAATCCTGAAATAAACTACACAAGGGACAGTCATGTTGCACTTTACTATGAAAGAGTCAAGACGTGTACCTGCATATTGGTGTGAAACTTAGTCCTTGTGTACTTTTCGCCTGTCAAGGCAATGCACAGTACTCCCTCTTCCCCACATCACGTGGTTATGTGGTTGAGTTATGTCTGAAGTTGTCCAGCAACTTACTCTCTATCTTTGCTTTGATGATACATTAAAATGTTATCTGCCTACAACAGATCTTCCCTGTCCTGCCATCTGCTCGCCCGTGTTTCTCATAGTGTAGGCATTGAATAACATCTGACATAATGGTGAACCCTGCGGTAAGGTAACCATCGTCTTGATATTCATGGTAGCCAGTTGTTTTAAGTTAGTATTTAGCATTGCCAGTTGTTTTGATTTAGTACTTAACATAGCCAGGTGTCTCGAGTTCCATCCATTGGCACCTTGCCGTTTTGACAGACGATAGTTTGTGCTTCAAAAAGACATAACTATTACCCTTGGCAGTAGCGAATGTGACTGATAATGTTCGTTCACAGTGGGTGCACGTGAACACATGGTCATTTCCACCATCATGCACCATCTTACGTCTCACACGCTCAGTGTATGACTTATCTACAATAATTTTCTCTTTTGTCTTTATTCCATTTCTGATGTTTGCCCTCCATGCAACACGTTCAGCTGTGTCTTGAGTTAACATTTAATATAATGCATGCCTTGAACTCGGGTTAACCCTTATTTTAAGACAGGTGTTTTTAGCACTGCATAAAAGAAAAAGGATGCAGAGTGTACAATACAGTTGTTTTGTTTTTTGGACACAGTAGATTCAGCAAGATAAAAGAACAAACAAGGGAAGGTATCACCCATTTCTCACATTCATCACATAACTTTCACATTTCTCACATTCATCACATAACTTTCACATTTCTCACATTCATCACATAACTTTCACATTTCTCACATTCATCACATAACTTTCATATTTCTCACATTCATCACATAACTTTCACTATTCTCACATTCATCACATAACTTTCACATTTTCTCACATTCATCACATACTTTCACATTTCTCACATTCATCACATAACTTTCACATTTCTTACATTCATCACATAACTTTCACATTTTTCACATTCATCACATAACTTTCATATTTCTCACATTCATCACATAACTTTCACATTTCTCACATTCATCACATAACTTTCACATTCATCACATAACTTTCATATTTCTCACATTCATCACATAACTTTCACATTTCTCACATTCATCACATACTTTCACATTTCTCACATTCATCACATAACTTTCACATTTCTCACATTCATCACATAACTTTCACATTTCTCACATTCATCACATAACTTTCACATTTCTCACATTCATCACATAACTTTCACATTTTTCACATTCATCACATAACTTTCACATTTCTCACATTCATCACATAACTTTCACATTTCTCACATTCATCACATAACTTTCACATTTCTCACATTCATCACATAACTTTCACATTTCTCACATTCATCACATAACTTTCACATTTCTTACATTCATCACATAACTTTCACATTTCTTACATTCATCACATAACTTTCACATTTCAGTGCACTTACATTGAAATCGACCAAGTGGCTCACACACACGCCGTGGTACTGAGCAAGCCTGCCTGGATGTGGGGAGCAGAGATGGGAGCCAATGAGAAAGGTGTGGCTGTTGGTAATGCCCCAGTCTGGACCAAGCTGAATGGACAGCAGGACTTGGAAAAGAAATTGCTTGGAACTGACATTGTCAGGTAGCGTCAGAAGATAAAGTTGTGTGATAACATGAATAAATACATGAATTGCATTATCAGTATCTTTGAAAAAGCATTTAGAATATCTTAGTACTAATTATTATTCCAAGTTTTATTCATAATTATTATTGTTTAGTGCCGATTTGTTAAGTGCATGTATGTCAAGTCTTAGTCAGATATGACTGAGCTACCATATGACAGTAGACGGTACTACCTGCTTTCTATTAGCGCCAAATGTTGGACGAAGCTTACCAAACCCAACACCCCACATTGTACCAATGGCTTTTGGTGGAGAAGAGCAATTGGGAGGATACAAGCTTTATCCTAGTGCGAGGAAATGCAATCTAAAGGCCTTGCCTTGGTTGGCAACTGGTCTGTGATCGAATCTCCGATAGACGGATAGTTAGAGCATTGTCTGGCAGCTTCTGCACCGTGTCTTGTTCCAGATGTAGAGGTGTTACCTTTCCTCTGGGGTAAACTAGGCAGGCCGTGATCGGGATCGTGCTGCATGGGCAACACATTGTCTCTACAATTCAACACGAGCTTTATGCTATGGAGAGGTATAACTTCAACCCTGGTCTACTGCCTTGGGTTGTAGTTATGCCTTTTTTTAAGCTGAGTTGAGTTGAGTTAAGAACCGATATCACTGCACTCAGGATATTCCCATATGTGCTCCATCCCCTCATTCAACAGCCAGCGAAGAGTCATACTACTAATCGTTCCCACTGCTTTCTGATTTAAAGTTCTCCTGGTCTCCCCTCTGTTTTGAGATTCTTCCAGAACCCCTACCAATCCCCCGCAATTCGCATTGAGGCAGATTTCTAAAATCGACCTGGGTATCATCTGTCAAGATGGCAAATTGCCAGTAGTACAGCATGCATGCATGCATGCATGTATGACATGTTTGCCTGCTGACCAGGTGTTCGTGAGTTTGAATCCCCTTCAAGGCTGGGATTTGTTCATTGACCTAGCTTTCAAGTTATAAAAATTTGCAAATTACAGGACCCTTTTTGAGGTGTATTGGGACATATGGTGCTGACCCCATACTTATATAGAGCAACGGGCGTTCAAGGGGTGGTGTGGACAGTATCACACTTGCTGCCTTTACATCCTAAGCTATTTCCTGGTGGCCGATGTAGGCCAGGTCGACCTGTGAGTCTGTGTCAGTTTGAAAAATGTGTCTGGATGCAAATTCAAACCCAAGACCACCCGGCCAGCAGGCAAGCATGCCAGCACTGTTCTGCTGGTTCCTTTTCTCATCTCTTTTGGATTGTGCGTATAGCATGGAAGAACAGATAGATCATCACGGCCTGGAGAGAGTGGTGCTGCAGGGAGTGACATTCAGGACTCTGAGGAAAAGCCAGACAAAAAGCAGACAGACACATAATCAGACTGCTACTGGTACCATTAGTTTTGGGACTCTTCGCTGGCTGTTGAAGATGAGGATAGAACATGTATGGAATGTCCTGGATACTATGTCAGTTCTTAACTCAACTCACCCTAAAATGGACATCAGGTAAATTCCTGGAAAGTCAAGAAGGACAGATTGATATTAACCACATCATTCATCGAGTACCATTCAGTTCAAACGTACCAGGCTAACATCATATACTCAATACACCTCATTGTGTAAACATGGGTCCTTTACTTTACTTTACTTTACTTTACTTTACTTTACTTTATTTTACTTTACTTTACTTACTGTATACAGTGATGATAGTTAAAGTGAAGAGATAAAACCAAGGCTTGAGTTGACCTCATCTGCCATTACTAGGCTGAAAGCTGAAACCAGTATGGAGAAGGAACATCAGTTTTGCTGCCAGGATCAGACTATGCAAGTTACTTGTGGTATCAATTCTCTTATATGGACGTGAGAGTTGAAGTCGCTGAAGAAACATAGTAAATGATCCAGACTTCTGATTACACTGCTTTAGCTGAATCTGCGCTTGTGATATTAAGACCAAAAAACAGATGCCTATGCTCAAGACACAGTAAATTGGTATGGTGGCCAATAAAAGTTGAAGGATGAGTAAATAAAAAACCTAGTAGATGTATACTAGCGGTTTGGGGCCAAAAGGTCGGTGGCACCACAGGAGCGCCAAAACAACAGCCCCCTAGGGATCCAACCCCCCGGGGCCCCGCCCCCCTAGGCCCCGGGGCGCCATCCTCCCGGAGTGCTACTTAGAGCTATAGTATGTATGGGGTACACACCATGGACACACATCAGTGGTTAAAAGCGAATCCAACACGACAGCGTATGTACTGTTGGAGGAATGCCGAAGGAGAGTGGACCCACTACCACCCCCCAGGGGTTTGGTGCAACTACCAAAGATTTGAAGAGTCGCGCAGGGGACGTCGTCGTATTATAATGCACCACCGCAAGGTGAATTAGAGCTACAACCTCCCAGGGTATATCAAGATGAATGGCTTGTGAGTGGCTCAAACTCGGCACAGAGCAGCGCTGCGGCGCCGGTCTTGTGTTGGTCTTTTCTGTTCAAGGCACAATGCACAGGTGAAGCGGGGCGTGACCATAGAAGAGTGTATATTCTGTGAGAGGGGGGTTAAGCGTCCTTATGAGATGTGCGAGCGTTGTACGCTAGATGCCTTCCATAGGATGATTTGGAAGTTTGAGAGAAAGACCAACATCAAGCTGCGTCCATATAAAGGTATGAAACTGGATACCCAACCGGATTGTGTTTTAGAGACATGCCTACTTGCCAGTGGTTCAAGAGCCCCACAACATTTTGTGGAAAGCCCTCAAGACGACGCTTTTGCGACTATCATCTCCGGATGATACAACGCCAAGGCAGAAGAATAAGTGGGGGAACTATAATCATTCATACTCCTTGGGGTTGGAGGTCCTTAGGAGTTCCACCAGACTGTTTGGAAACAATCGCTGAGGAGGATGTGCAGAACGGTGTGAATGTCTAGCCTGTCAATTTGAAGCTGACTGGGATAGTGAATCGTGGAGCAGCGATGTATCGGTGGCTGCGCGATGTATGGTTCTGCAACATACATAGCACCCTTTTCGCTCTGGATAAATCCAAACTTGCGCGCCAGTCAACACACTTCCGCTTAAAACGATCACGCCGGAAGTAGCGTGACTGAACGGTGCAAGCGTGATCGTTTTGTTTCTGCATGACAAGTTTTATGAGCCGCGCGAGCGGGACAATTTTTCTCGCTAAGAAAATTGCGCGGCTCAGATAACTCGAAGCGGAGTTCAGAATTAGAGACTGGCGACTCAAACTTAAAATGAAGAATTGTAGGTGCTTGTGCATGAAGGGACCGCGATCCGGTGCGATCGCAGGTGCCGCGGCGAGTTCTGCTACAAACACCTCCAACTACTTAAAAAGGGTAGGAATGTGTTTGGGTGCACTATCTGTAATACAGTAGTACAGCAACCGTTCTTCTTCTTCTTCTTCGTTCATCCGGAGTTTTTTTTCGGACGTGATTGCGTTGTGCCTGTCCACAGCAGAGCTGCGTTCTTGCGCCGTTAGGCCGACACATCCGACTTCTGCGGGCATTTGTTGACCGGGTTAACCTTCCCGGGGGTTTCTTAGGGCGTTTGGCTCTCACTGTTGTGGTGTTATCCCCCATCCCAGCTGGCCCATATAGAACAGCCAAAGACATCCTGGTCAGCCCTCAAGGGAAGGCAGGGGCAGACCATGGGCATTCCCCGCCATCCAAGGAGGCTTCCATACTTGCAGAGCCAACACACACCGCTCTGGTACTGGGCTCACCCAAGGAATCGTCACGTCCTGCACAAGGCTGCTTAGCCTCACTTCCGTATATTGGGCCTTCCATTCACCATAGGCTGTTCTTCCGGAAACCAGAAGTATGCAGTCTGCAGATGACATCCACACAGTGAGCTTTCGATTCGGACTTTCCACATAATGGATTTGCTATCCAAGCAATATTCCATTTCATGCCACTAGGACACTTTTTCCACCTTTTATGAAGCCCACACAGTGTGCTTTCGATTCGGACTTCCACATAATGGATTTTGCTATCCAAGCAATATTCCATTTCGTGCCACTGGGACACTTTTTCCACCTTTTATGAAGCCCACACAGTGAGCTTTTGGTTCGGACTTTTCCATGTAATGGATTTGCTATCCAAGCAATATTCCATTTCATGCCTCTGGGGCGCTTTTGTAACCGACATACCTGTGGTATGAAGTGCGGCAGTCTAAATACTTCTTCATGCACCTTTAAATGTCAACCTGAATGTAGTTAAAGTAAGCTGCAGTCAACTTGAGCTTGTTTGATATCTCCATAGAGCTTGTCCTCAAATGAAGCAGGTGTGGGCCAAAATATCTTTCTCTGTTCTGCATATATTGGGCACTCCTGCAGCAAATGTTTAGCTGTCATTTACCAGTTCCAAAATTGCATTCATCGGTATCTCCTATCTTTAGTTTATTGAACAAGTGGTATTCAGCCTGTTATGTCCAGTGCGGAGTCTGAAGATTGCTACTTGTTCTCTTCGGTCGAGTTTGTAATATGCATCATCCTTCTGGTGACCTGGATGCTCTGATTCCCATTTGGTTCTATAAGTGCTTTTTATCAACCTCTTTGCCTCGTTATAGGTTATGTCTATGTCAGGCTGTGGTAGCGTTCCGC
>JACEFZ010018498.1:0-15729 GCA_014155875.1 Cepaea nemoralis
TTCCTTTTTTTTTTTGGGGGAAAAAAAAGGGTTTAAAAAAAATTTTAAAGGGCCCCAAAAAAAAAAATTTTAAAAACCCAAAAAACCCCAAACCCTTTTTTCCTTTTTAAAAATTTAAAAAAAAAAAAAGGGAAAAATAAAACTTTTAAATCAAAAAAATTTAAAAAAATTTTTTAAGGTTTTTGGGAAAAAGGGGGTTTTAAATTTTTTTTTTAAAAAAAAAAATAAAAGGAAATTTTTTTGGAAAAAATTTTTTTTTTGGGGGGGCCCCCGGGGAAAAATTTTAAAAAAAATTGGAAATAAAAAGAAAAAAAAAAGGGGGGCCCTTTTCCAAAAAAAAAATTTTCCCCCCAAAAAAAAGGGTTTTGCAAAAACCCCAAAAAAAAAACCCCTTTTTCCCCCCAAAAATTTTTTTTTTAAAAATTTAAAAAATTTTTTTTTTTTTTGGAAAAATTTTTTAAACCAAAATTTTTTTTTTTTAAACCCCCCGGTTTTTTTTTTTTTGGGAAAAAAAAAAAAAAAAAAATTTTAAAAAAAAAAAAAAAAAAAAAAAAATTTTTTAAAAAAAAAGGGCCCCGGGGCCCCCCCAAAAAAAAAGGGTTTTTTTTTTTTTAAATTTTTTAAACAAACTTATGTCATTATTAACAAACTCTTCCCTAAAATTTTTGTCCTTCAACATCCCTATGAAATCTTTGTCCCTTTTTTCCCTTCTCAGACGAAGACACTGAAGGCTTTTGGGGGTTTGGGAATTTGGGATTGGGGTGATCTTCCCCTGTTGGAAAAAAAACCGGCCGGGGCTTTGGGGAGACAACCATGTCCGGGGATAGGACCGGGGTTTTTAAAATTTGACGGTAGGGGCCAAAGATACAATGTGTTTTTTAAGGAAAAAATCAATTAAACTTTAACCCTTTAAATGATTACCTTCTTCCCCTTTCCTTTTGTTATAGATTTATGTTTGCAAATTCATTATTCGGGCATATTTTAGTGAAGTGATTATAAACAAGCTATCTCTTTTTTTTGGTGGGGGGGGGGGGGGGTGATCTTTATAGTTTACTTTCGTTAATATTATATTTGTCTTTTTCCTAATGACAACATACAATATACAACATTGTTGGATTTAAAAAAAAAAAAAAAAGTATCCTATGCAAGGGTAAGTAAGTCACAAAACAGTATGAAAAGAAACTATTTGAGGTGCGAATTTGAAAACAATTTATTATTATGCGTACATATACCTCTCTTTAATTCCCAACATAATGTCCACGAGTATTGATATATTTGCCAACGACACATCTGATTATGTGTCATTCTGCACAGAGCGACCCGGTTGTGTTGGTCTTCATTAACAATTTTTGAATGTCATTATCCACTCAGCTCTGCCAGTCTTTCCGCGATAAAAAAAAATGTATCACCATGGACAGGCAACATTTCCTTATCTGTGGCAGTAAGCCTTCTGGCTAAAAAATAAAAAAGCTAATTAAAGCACGCTGTTTTTTTTTTCTCAAGGGGGGAGGGGGGGGGGGGGGGGGGGGGGGGGGGGGGGCGTACTGCAATCATAGAGTTCTGCAAAATTGGCAATGCAACGCGCGTGTAAAACCAGTCTATGTATACGAGGAAGAAGAATAGAAAGAAAGGACGAAGAAACAGAAGAAGAAGAAGAAGCAGCAGCAGCAGCAGTAGCAGTAGGAGTAGCAGTAGTAGTAGTAGTAGCAGCAGCAGCAGCAGCAGTAGTAGTAAACTGTTGCTAATTGTTATATTTTTTGTCTCTAGAAATTTCTACTCTCTCCCTCCCTCCGTTTCTCTCTCTCTCTCTCTCTCTCTCTCTCTCTCTCTCTCTCTCTCTCTCTCTCTCTCTCTCTCTCTTTCCCTAGCTACCTGTCTGTCTGTCTGTCTGTCTGTCTGTCTGTCTGTCTGTATCCATATATTTACATATTTACAAATATTTAAGCAAACTCTTGATAACAAGTGACAAGCGTGGCACTATGAACTATGTTCATTGGCACACCGAGTGAATTGAAATATAATACACGATCTAATAACGAATTGAATTTTAATTAAACTGTATAATACACTTCTTTTAAAGCTGCTCCTGTTTCCACATGTCTTCAAAACGAACGTTAGTAGACATTAGAGATAAACATGTGTGATTTGGATGCAATCTGACTGATTGTTGCGCAACAATGACTGGCCATGACGAAGGTCTATTTCATCCCATTCTTCCACTCTCTTTTATTTCATAGTTCTCTAGACTGCAATATATTTATGCTTGCGTTATGTCATTAGACCAGTGGTTCTCAACCGGTGGGGAATTCCCCCATCCCCCCCCAGGGGGGGATTTTAGGGTTTCTAGGGGGGGGGGGGATGAAGACCATTTCAAGATCGCGTTAATACAAGAACCGATTACTTGATATTGTTTTTTCCCTTCATACTTTACAGTTATGTACGTCTCATCCTTCTAAAATTCATTTTATAAAGTAAGCAGACCCACAAATCATGTTTCATGTGGATGTCTAGACTTGTTTTAGTATATGCTATTAAATTTACCATCAGAAATGGAATAAAGTCAAAGGAGAAAATTATTGCAGAAAAGCCACACACCAAGCGTTTGAGACATAAGATGGTGCATGATGGTGGAAATGACCACGTGTTCAGATGCACCCACTGTGAACGGACATTACAGCGCAAATTGGCCTTATCAGTCACACTCGCTACCGCCATAGTTAACAGTTATTATGCCTTTTTAAAGCACAAACTATCGTCTGTCAAGACTGCAAGGTGCCAATGGAATGGAATTAAATTTACCTTCCATTTTTACGTATACTGTATAGGGGTGGGGGGATTTTTAGATAGGAAATATGAAAGGGGGGATGACGTTCTGAAAATACGGTGAAGGGGAGCACGGGCCAAATTTTTTATAGGAAGGAGGGGGTGGGGGGGGGAATGCCGTTATGAAAATATGGTGAAAGGGGGCACGGGCCAAAAAAGGTTGAGAACCACTGCATTAGACCATAGCACACATGTTGTTGTTGTTATTAAGAAATATGGTGCCATTAAAATGTTGTGTTCTGCAAGCTATTGGACTCTCTGAGTTTGAAAATGGGAATTTTATTTTGTTTTTATATTTTTAAATTAATGTGTTCATAGGAGATTAGCATGCCAAATGGATAAGAGCATTCGTTCTGAAACTTTCTTCTTGCTGATGCCGGGGTAGTGGGTTCAACCGCTACACCAGTCTGTCGGAATGAAATGTTGACTTCTCGTTCTGGATTTAGCGACGTAAATTACAAGTACCAAAGAAGTCGGAGTAGGTTTGCCTGATGGCGAGAGACAGTAGAAATAATCTAAAGGCCATAAATCAGTCCATTGCATCAGTAGTTGCATGAGTGGACTACACTTGAGGTCAAAGTAAGCGATCGCAAAAAATAAAACTGCTTTCACAACTAACATTTTTGTATAACAAAATGCATATATTTGTTTTCATTATATTACAGTATTGTATAGCCTATAGATAATAAGACATTTATTTAATGTATCGGAAACATGTTAATACAAGATCAAGATAAATGTATGAGTCCAATGGTTGTTTTGTGCATAAAAATATAGTGAACTTAGATTGGCACGCTGAGTGACTGCAATATATTACTTCGGCACGCCTCTGCAAAAAAGGTTGCCGACCCCTGTGCTAGATAATGTATGTAGACTTTATGAACCACTCAGCTTAATCAATATTGCATGTTCACAATCAGTATTTATCCAAGGCGTCATCATCATAATCATATCACGTATTCAGTAATGCAGAACATCATTCATGCTTCGGTGGTTAGCTCTCTTGTAGAAATATAGTTATCGCAAAGCTGCTTATCTTGTCCCGAGAATGTTATCGTCGTCACGTGTGGACGGTTCTGCGAGTCTCCGCTGACAACTCAGCATTAGTGAGATACTGTACACGAGTGAGCAGCAGAAGTATCTCGCCTTCATCTATTCAGGCTGTTTTACAGGGAATGGGAAAGAAGATTCATCTTTTATATTTGTAAAACACAGTATTTCTTGAATACAAAAATTAGAATCAATGTATAAATCACAAAGGAGAGCATCCGTTATTTTCCCCACTTTATCTTGTTTCATATCTGTCAGAGATGATAATTTCCAAGTTCAGCGATGTTTCCTTTCATACGTCTAATTACAAGTTCAATTATGTTTCGAAACATGGCTTCATTTTCTTGTCAACACCTTATGCTTGTCATTTGTAATGCAAAATCGTTTTAACATTATTTCCGCTTTCCAGATCACACATTTAATTAACTACAGAAAATAGCCTCCGATGTTTCCTGATCGTGTGTACAGTACAGAGAAAAGAGAAGACAGACAGACAGACAGACAGACAGACAGACAGACAGACAGACAGACAGACAGACAGACGGACGGGCGGGCGGGCAGGTAGGCAGGCAAGCTGGGAGGCAGGCAGGCAGAGGGGGAGAGAGGGCGGAAGAGAGGATATAAAAAAATCATATTTTTTTTCTATTATTGTTTAATGCTCCATTGCCGATGACGTTTTATTCAGTGTCAATACAATTCTCATGTTGTGATTAACAGAACGCCATGCTTCTATTGTGTTCAGAAGATCCATTAATACCTTCAGACAAGCAGATGATAACAATCAGTATAGCAAGATCCATTAATACCTTCAGACGAGCAGATGATAATAAAATGTTGCATTTTCAAGCCCGCGATCGACCCCGGGTTGATTTTATAGGCATTGTTACGCTCAGTAATTTGCTATTGCTTTGAACTAGCAGTCAAAGATTAAGTGCATATTAACTTATATGTAGGGAATGAACACCATACCCCGCCGTCAACGCACCGAAAGTTTATAAGAGTGCACTCTTATGCTTTCTGCCACGTCGATTTCTAAGCAGGTGATACATGAATGTTAAAGATCTCTGAGAAGTAACTGGTACTTTGCCGTCATGATAGACCAGTGGTTCCCAAGCTTTTCAAGCAGAGGGCTGTGGGATGTCTATTTTAATTTATGAGAATATTATGTTAATTTGTCTAGGGGGTTTAATTGATTCTCTGGTCACTGTTAGAATGCAGGGTGATCAGGGATATTTACCACAAACACCAGGAGAACACCCTTCAATCCTTGAAACAATGGAATCTGTGTGTAGGTTTCCCTTCCCACTTCATCACCCTTTAAATTTACTACAGTGCTAGAAGGATTTTGATTGCTCACCACATATAAACCCACTGTTGAACAGACATCACATTTACTTGATGTACACAACAATTTTGGACAAACAGTTCAGGTATTAAATCAAGATCTGCAGTTACATACATGAAAGTGTAATAGTCACATTGAATCTCATTTACAGGCATGGGAATGAGTGACATTATCAAAACACATTTAAACTCTTTTTACCCAAGAAAAAACAATGTTATTACAAACAACACAACAACCACAAGTTGGTTCTGCTAACTTGACTTATTTCACCTAGATAAAAGCACAACATTGGTCTAAGTGCAGAAACCTAACATATAAAACAGTTGTTTTTGACACCCTTTACAATTCTCATATTTAAAAATAATGAGTTGGTGTCAAATACTATATATATATATATATATATATATATATATATATATATATATATATATATATATATATATATATATATATATATATATATATATATATACCATAACATAACCACCCTTTGATTATACTTCATTACCAAATATAACACTACGGCGGGGTAGGGTGTCATAGAAAAAACACATATAAAAAACATTTTGTACTAATAATTAAAGTAATGATTTAATTACAGTCTTTTCCCTTACGTGTTGCTGTCGGTTATTCTTCTCCAGTGAGAAGTAGATAATGTCCATATTTATCCAGGCAGAAATAAATGTACTCACAGTCATTTTCTACTTACAGTATGTCCACTGAAGTTGGCTGAATATTTATACTCCATAATCCAAGAGGAAAGGCGAGACGGACACATAATCAGATTGCTACTGGAACTATTAGTGTTGGAAATCTTCGCTGGTTGCTGAGGATGGGGACGGAGCGCTTATGGGAATGTCCCGAATGCTGTGATGTCGGTTCCTAAATCAATCAATCAATCAATCAATCAATCAAAATCCAAGAATAGAATTATACACAAGCATATATTTCCTCCATGGGACTGAATTCAAAAATACTCTGTTGCCATTGGGCTCTGTGTTCCAATTGAAATTGATGCCTAGGTCTGCCATACTTTCAGGAGATGCAACTTAAGCTCGTGCAGAAGGTTCTTCCCTATATCATCTTATCAATGAAAAGATGACGACTGTCCAACAGCTCGGTTTATGTTAACCGTTTCCCAATTTAGTTCAAAAGGCTTTGTCACACACCCGGTTCATGTTGATAGGCCATCCCACACTTGGTGATGGGGCAGTTAGGCCGACATGGAACCAGCATAGAGTTCTGATTCATTCCATTTCCGTGTAGAACATACAATGGTGAGTTATTCATTTGGTTTCATCTGGAGATATTTCCAGGATTCTGCTGCAGGCATGGAACTGAAGAATATTACTTTCAACACATATACCCAGGTTTGCAAGCAATCAGATGAATTCTTTGGTTGCAGGCGTAAAGGCATTTACTCCACTAGCTGCTTTTTAATGGTCTTATTAATGGTGTTCAGGTTTTGGATCCTTGAGGTAATCTGGTGTAGTTATGGTTTTCAGTTGGTATCTTGGTTGTACTGGCTTATATTGTTTCATTGTCTTCTCCCCATTTGTTTGAGTTGGTGTCTTGAACCTTATGTTGACTTTTGTGGCTGTGTGACTTTTCTTTCGAAGGAGGATACTTGGGTGTATCGTTTGAACTTGGGAGTCCAACAGACAGATGGAGGGTTCTTACTTCTGTTAGTTTTATTACACGTAGTATAACTCCCAGTTCAGTTGACCTCGACGATTGATGGTTCATCAGGCGGTGCATCCCAGAAGTAAAATAGGTTATCCTTGTTGTATCTGTATACTAGGTATATCATGTTGACATTCTGATAATGAAGTCCATCCTGGGTAATCTGACAGGAGTCAGAATAGCAAACGCTGAGTGTCTATCATCTTCGATTCGAATGTGTCTTTTGCTGGCAATGGCAGCTAATGATTGTAGCAGTCAACATTGATGTATTGGTCCAGTTTACGTTAGAACAGGTTGCCATTTTCACGTTCTCCTGGCTTTTTACCCAGTTTCCAGTTGATAGTGAGGCAATGCAGTCCCACCAAATCCAACCACCACTTGCTTCTCTTCTATAGAAAAGGGATGACAAAGAATACAACACGAGCATTAACCTACTGTGAAGTGTTAACTTTCACAACACAATTACAAACAAAAAGGGGAAAGAGATAGGAGTGGGTTTCCCAAGTTCCCTGTCCCCCGTTGCTTGTTGTAGAGCTTTTCTAGCTCTGATAGTGAGTGAGATATCTTTTCACTCTATGTTTCTTCTGTTGTTACTGGGACTATTAGATGAGTGAAGCCATCCTTTTTATCCCACTTTGCTAGTGCATTTGTCATACCTTGAAGAGAATAGTCCAGAAATAGGCTCTTTTGTTTCCGATTCCTCGTCTCCATTCCTTCGCTATAATCAGCATTAGGCCAAGGCTAATGACAATACGGTTCACCTTTTCTTGTGTACTGACATGCACAAGGATTCTTACATCAACATCCTCTAATCCGAAGGGGCAGCATTAAAATGTATATTCCCACAGTAAGGAGTAACAATCAGGACAGAGAAAATTCTCATAACAGAGAAAACAAACATACATTTCTCTGATATTAAGTACATGATAATCATACATAATAATTAATCATAATGATGATGCAAGGAGCCTAGGTTTTTGGATTTCCTCTGGGGTTAATCCATAAACCAAAACATACATTGTTTTCCCCCACTGCTTACAGCAGTATAAGGATAGTGACCGCTGTGATATATTTTGCCAATTACTGCTATTATTCGGAGTGTATTTATTAGAATAACATATGCCGCATGGTCCAGTCTTCTGAATATTGCAAGCAATTTATTCACATCAATCTTCGCTTCTGTTCCTACTACAGTGAGGTGATGCGGGATTGAAGGCACATCCTATCCGAACATTCAGTTATATCAAGCGTTTACTGTCTTTGTTCTTGAATTTATTTCTCAAACATGGCAATTCCTAGCACTATTTTATGAAATGATTATATGTTCATCACTCATGTTGAGTGGTTACTAATCTGTTAACAAAAGGATTGTACTAAAATTTAGCACTATAGTTCCAAGTTACAGATTAGAATGTGGCAAAGCATTTTATCCCCTGACTAAGAGTCAGGAATATGCGTAATCATTTGTATGTCCCCGCATGGATAACAATTCGTTTGAAAATGTTCTTTAGAGTTCAATCTCTATAGTACATAGATTATTTGCAGATTTCTAAGCATAGATAGTGAGATATAGTTCACCATGCATAGAAGTTATTTTTCATAGGACTATGAAATTGGCAGAAACGAGTTCTCTTCTATGAAGTATGAATCAGGAGCTTGCTCCCAAATTGAGAAGAGTTTCTGAATGTGTTTCTGACATGAGAGTTGATACTCTACAGTACACATAATATTTATAGGTTATAAGCACTATTAGTTAGATATAAGTTCATAATGCCTATAAAAGGTTTTAACATAGGGATTTGAAATTGTAAAGCATAGGAAAAATTACAGCGTGTTACCGCATGGCGCTTAGTGGTAAAAATCATTCAAGACTCTGGTTTACAAGAATTGTTGATTTATCATTCTAACTAATTCTTAATTAAACATAATGGTATATGTAATACATAAATACGTATTAATAATGTAGAATTAACGTACCATGGTTGCAGAGAATGACATATTTTTAGGGCAAAAATGCCCTATCCCCGAAGGGAAAGGCCGACTTTCTTTTGTGCTCTCTTGAATAGAAATGGCCGCTTTATTGCCTTTGTTTTAAAACTAGCCGGTCTTGGCCAGGTGCGTGAACCAAAATAAGGCCAAATAAATCTACCCTACGGGTTAGTTTTTCTCTGTTTTCTTTTCCCGAAAGTAAGGTACTTAACAGTAATTATTTGGGATTAGTAATTTTTATAAAGGGCATCTATAGACGGATGTTAGTAGAGACGTGTTTGTATACCACAAGGGCGATATCTAATATTTTCCGTAGTTAAGCGGGCCACAACTTTATAAAATTATAAAATTCGTACAATATCATTCTTACCCTTCTTAACTTTGGTCAACAAAATTATAAAACTTTAAAGGCAGTCAATGTCAGTACTAAAATGCGGTCATTTTTTGGTTTACAATCAAAATTGCATTTAACAATACAATTTTAATCAGTTTCGTAAAGTCGCTATTAATGTAATTAATTTACAGTTGTAACTGTTATTCATAACCAGTTACTTAAGTTCAGGTGTCAGTTTATCAATATCTGGACACAAATCTGTTGTGCCCAGTGTCATAAGCGCAGCTAGAATACTGTCGGTGAGTCTGGAACGTTGTTTTTTTTATTTTATAATGCTCATTGCGCCGGTCTCCCTGGTCAAGGAGTTAGCAGCTTTCTCCATAACCCCGAATACTCTCGTGGTTGACGTGAGCGCAAGAGAATTGGAAGTCACTTATGAGAGTATGGAGCCGGTCGATCAGAAAGTCGTGGCGTGCTGATGAGCGTAATCTAGCCTAGGAATCAACATACAGCGGAAAGATGATGGTGTTGACCACAATATCCTGAAACAGGATGGAAACGAACAAAAAAAAATGCTCATTGCGGAAAATGACTGCTCGCATCTGTAAGTCGAACCAAAACGACAAATGTATCTCTGGGCGAATGAACGTAAGTGTTCAAATTGTTCAACAGGCAACATTCGCCGATTTGAAATCATATGATCTGCTGAATGTGAAGCAGGCAGCTCCAGAAATTTACGTCTCAGTGCAGAATTGCATTTCTAATCAATTACTTCGAGCTGAAGGTTTTGCTGTAATTGGCAGATCTTGGCATAAGGAAATACGAACGGATTTATGAAGAGGGCAACATTATCCTTCTCTATTGTGAACTCTTGAAATCTCAACTTAAAGATAGTCAGAGAACTTTTACCTTTTACTCTGTACTGTAACAAGTCATATTTCTTTTCCACCACAAGTTGGAAACACCTCTAAAGTCCCTTCAGTCAGCTGTCCTATAAACAGTCGTAGTCTCATTTTAAATGAAGAAATGTCATCACACAAATTTGTGAATAGTAATTTTTTTTTCCTAGATCCTCGCATTTAAATAGTTTAAATGAGACGTGATGGCCACCAAAAATGCCAGGTCATTAAGCTAGTCATCGTTCAGCAGACATTTCCGTTCTGTAGGCAATGCATTTTTGTTTTCCAGACAGAAACAGATAGACACTATTTTTCAGTGCCCCGAAACGTTACAAATATTTCCTTTTTGATAGTCATCTCACATCACTGTGTAATAGTAGCTCACCGTATTCCTCGTTCAGGTCTTATAGAAACTATCTGAACTAATGCCTGTTCAGCGCCTTACTTCGAATTTTGTTCACACATCTCAGAACAATATCCATGACATGTTTCAGATGTAAAGTCCAAAGGTGCATTCGATAATATCTAAGCATAACAACCACGAGCAGAGTAAATTATCTCACACATAACGCATTTTGTTTTTAAATTATTAAAATATATTGAACAACGAGGCCTCGCGTGCCACTTTCTTACAGCTGGCGGGCCACAAGTGGCCCGGGGGCCGTGGTTTGGGAACCTTTGATAGACGATAGTTTGTAAAATGGAGTTATACCTCTGTCACAGCCTCACATTATCCACATTATCCGGTAAACCAACATTAGTTAATAGATATTAGCCAAGGGCTACAATTCCCGCCCAAGGGAAAGAAGTAAGACCCTCGAAGGCCAGAGTATTCCAGAACCTTCTCGAAGGACTGGTCAGTGAGTCCACTGTCCCGTGGACACTGATGTGGCCCGCCTATTGCGGGGTCCACGAGGAACTCGAACAGAGTTACCACCCGTGTCGGATTGCGACACGTGTGAATCGGCAGAGAGAGACGGGACATCGAAGAGGCAACAGGGCCTGCCTTAGAGGGACTCAATAGTTTAGACCCATGTGTATTTGGGGTTCATAGACATATGCTAGATAGTTTGCTTAGAATGTTTGATGATGTTAAACTGTGTGATGATGTTAAACCTCTGTGATATGCAACTCAGTGCGGGCTTGTTAAACCCACTGCGCCAACGCACTGTATATTGAAATACAATAAATGTTAGATATTCTATTTAACGGAGTTATTGTTGCCTGTGTGAGCCCGAGCTCAGATACCTAGACATCCAACACGCTGACAACCTCTCAGTAGCACAGAGCCTGGGCTGAATTTAGAGACCATGTGTTTCACGTGCAGTTTGATCCCTCTCTAGACCTGCCTAGTTTACTACAGAGGAAAGATACAAAAAATACATCTGGAACAAGACAAGGTGCAGAAGCTGTCGGATCAACAAAGCAAACTGTCCGCCTGTCGGAGCTTTCATCCTAGACCAGTTGCCGATCAAGGCTTAGGGCCTGGTCTGCCCTGCCATGACATTTAGTCCTTAGGTTGTATTTTCTCGCACTAGGGTAAGGCTTGTACCCCCCTCCCCTCCCCCAAATTGCATTCTTCAACCCAAAGCCGTTGGCACAGTGTGGAGTGTCGGGTTGGCTGCGCGCCTCCCAACATTCGGTATTAACAAATCAAATCAAATCAAATCAAATTTATTTTAAAAGGGTAACAAATTGGGCATGCAGGCCCGTCTTACATTCGGCCCTTCCAATCACTCGTCTTTCGGAAACAGAAAGCAGGTAGCACCGTCTGCTGTCATACTGCAGTCCAGTTATATCTGACTTAAACTTTCTGAGAACTACAAGTTGTTTAACGTTTAAAGAGTACACATAATGATTACGTATTCAATAATAATGTACGAAAGGAGGTCGCGGTAACATAGTGGTTAGATGCCCGTCTACCAGTTGGGTGGTCGTGGGCTTCAATCCCCATCGGGGCGGAATTTTAAACTGATCAGGTCTCCAAGGGCGACGCAGCTTAAACGGGGTACCAGGAAATGTCTTGGGAAGTAAAGACGGTGACGTGATATTCACCCAATCAGGCATCGAATGTCGGCTGGGCTATACACAGTAGGGCGTAGCACTACTTGCCCAATGCGGCTTATGGGTATGCAAATGCCCTTTACTTACTTAAAGTACAAACGAATACAAAGTGATCATTGATAAGGCAAATGAAAGAAATCGTAATACTAAAACTTAGAAACAAATGGACAGTCTCTAACACAGCATAAACGCAAGTCAAATAAACATGATTTTATATTGCTAATCAGTAAATTATCTCACCCCGTGGTATCTGTGGCGATGGCGTTGCAGACGTGATTCGTAATGCCGTCTACCGGGTTCGAAACACAGCGTCGACCAATTTGGCAGCAGACCATAAGGCGCTGGTTTTAACATGTTGGTATGGGAGCCGGTCGTTCAGAAAGCAATGGTAAGACATCAACAACGGCAATAAAATGATGGTGTTGACTGCAACTTCCTATAAGGGATATTCAATGTTTTAAAAATCTCTTAACTGCACTACGGATATGTTCACATGTGCCCCATCCTTGTCTTATCAAACTCCGCAGTTTTAATATAATTATAATTTTAACATACTTGTTTCAGATCTGCGACATTGACAATTGTTTTTATGCTTTTTGTGCAATGTTCATTCCTGGCTGTGCCAATCTTCACACTGGTTTCCCTACTTTCTGGAAACTGTCGTTAACTCAGGTTCCATAAACTCTCCAGATCGGGCCGATTCTCTCAGGATACGTAGCATATCTTCACGTGTTCGATTTACATAGATTATGGACATTTTTAAACATTGACCTCAGCTACCAGATCTATCCAGCACTAGACTTTGTACTTTATTTACTTACTAGAAATTTTGAAGGTATAGCACGCTGTGGCATAACCACTAACCACCATTATTCAGTTGACAAGAATGCACGCCAAAGAGAGGGGAAAATATAAAACAATTGACTACACAAACTCAAACTGAAACCAAAACTTAAAAACTAACGCACCATCCAAACTGAAACTGAAAAAGTGACAGATGACGTCAATTCTAGGAAATATTTCATCAGCCAAAACTCAGGAGATCATTGGAGAAAAACAGACACGTGACAACGCCTCCAGTCGAAAGTCCGCTTAGAATATGCTAATCGCGCACTTCTACTGTAACCTGCCTGACGAACAGACGTGAAAAGCTGGGGTGACCAAATTTTCAAACAGGGACAGCAGAATGTCTAGATCCGAGGTAGGCTTGTGAATCTTTAGATTAAATTGATGACCAGATGTATCAAGTATCAAGTAATGGTATCCAGTGTTTGTAATGTCAATTGAAATGTATTATTATAAATTAAAACCTCTGAAATGAAAAATGCTCGACTGTAGATTCTGACGACGCTGAGCCGATTCCCGGGCAAACTGACACTCTAATACTCTTTTCGAATACTGCAATCTCTGATATTCTTAAAGATAGTTATCAACTTTAAGAAGTGCATAATAATACTACATTCTATTCTAAACAACTGTACGAAGTGATGATTCTAGAGCAATCTTGTGCATTTCAGCAGAAACACTGCCTAAATTGCTATCACTATCTACAGCTAATAAGACAGTTCGTGTACTAGAATGAGTGCCTCGTTTTAAAACAGACTTATCTATGCCTATTTACAATCTAGAAAGCTGAAACAGAAATCCAATCTTTCCTTTCTCCTTCATCTAATGAATAAATAGGGCTTGATAGAATAAATATTTATATTTCTGTCAGATTTTAATTAGATAAGGGCACTTACGAACTGCATTACATCAGAAAAGTTGTGCTTCGCGGAACTCCACCACCAGAAGTTGACTTAACTCATTACTCAACATAACTTAACAAACACAACCCCACACACACAACTCAACACTCAACACCACCACAACAACAACAACAGGTAATAGGAGAGGAGTTATTATACAAAGAAGAAGGACAAGTTGGTTAACTGGGAAAACACAGAGAACCATTTATACACACTATAAACCCAATTGAGTGATAGAAATGTTATAAATGTATGTCATTTATTTACATGCATCTTGACACCTCCTTACTCTTGTCCCTGTCTTACTGTAAACGTCTCACCGACCCCAGGTCCAAGGAGAACTTACATACAGCAGGAACCAGTTGATACAAGGCGTACACAGTGTGATAAACTCTGACCACCCCAAATTAACCCAACACTAGATTAGAGAAAAGAGGAGGGGGGGGGGGGGGGACTAGTTCCTACTTCAGGAATTTAGGTTTCTTCCGACCTACTTCTAGAATATTGCATTGGTAGGATTGTATATGTTTATGTGAATCTTACACAGTGAATTCTTGGTGGCAACCAATTGGCAACCAATTGGCAACCAACTGGCCAACCAACCAAACCAGACCCGAGAGAGAAAGAGATGAACCGCACGTGAGATGGAAGATGACTTGGCCATGAGCAGAGTATGGGGAAGCCTTCAGAGAAGCTACACGGGCAGAACTGAAGTGGATCTACCAGTCAATGGACCCAGGCTTATCCTAATCTTCGAATCACAAGGTTACCTATCTCTTAAGAACACACAACACACAGGTTCAAGAAATGATACATAAATGTAGATTCATCATCTCCACATTTAACATGTACAATATTCAAATGTTTACAATGGTTTCACACTTGTGGACATCTTATGTATTGATGCTTATTTGTTGATTGACTGTAACATTGGTCCTATATGCATTTTTCTAATTTATCTTGTGCAAACCACAATAGAAAATGTATTTAACAGGCCAGAAGACACAGGCCGGTCAATAAATAATTAACTTTAACTGATCTTCTGTTAATTTGTCAGTTCAACCTATCTGTGATTCACCATCTTATGTGTGTAAAACATGTTGTCAGGTCTACTGGAACTTGTTATGTGTTTAATTGTTTAAAACCAAATTAACTCATGATGTACTGAATTGGGAGAGAAAAGACTCGGTCTATCAACTGCTCAACATCCATGCTTTCTTAACATAAATCAGGCTGAGAATATTCTCCAGACTTTCCTCAGATTTGATAAACAAAAGGGGGGCTCAAGAGCTAAAAGAATTCTTGGAAAAGGGGCAGAATCCCAGTTAGTATATTTAATTCTCACCAGGGCCATAATCTATATCTCCTAGACTAAATTACTAAGACGAGGCCTGCAGATAACTCGAGGGTCATATTCTGGGGTTATTGAAGATAGAAGAGGATGGGGCCCAACTTCTTTGATTAGAAATGGGGCATGCACCACAGTGATCTCCCACTCCCTTCAGAATATATGACACACGCCATGCTCCAAAGTCAGTATATTTCATCTGTGATGGTCTAGGACCACCATACTTTGTAATTTACTTACTTACTAGAATATGTGAAGGTATAGCACGGTATGCTCCAAAGTCAGTATATTTAATCTTGTTCGTAATTGTGTTCACTGTGCTGTTATTGTTTTCTCAAACATACAGAGTGATTACACTCTAGAGTTCTAACTGAATCAGAGTTTGCATTGAATTCCAGCGCCATGGGGATGACATTTACAAATATCCACATGGCGTGTCTAGATTT
>JACEFZ010018499.1:0-18884 GCA_014155875.1 Cepaea nemoralis
AGAGATAGAGGCAGACAGTGAGAGATAGAGGCAGACAGTGAGAGATAGAGGCAGACAGTGAGAGATAGAGGCAGACAGTGAGAGATAGAGGCAGACAGTGAGAGATAGAGGCAGACAGTGAGAGATAGAGGCAGACAGTGAGAGATAGAGGCAGACAGTGAGAGATAGAGGCAGACAGTGAGAGATAGAGGCAGACAGTGAGAGATAGAGGCAGACAGTGAGAGATAGAGGCAGACAGTGAGAGATAGAGGCAGACAGTGAGAGATAGAGGCAGACAGTGAGAGATAGAGGCAGACAGTGAGAGATAGAGGCAGACAGTGAGAGATAGAGGCAGACAGTGAGAGATAGAGGCAGACAGTGAGAGATAGAGGCAGACAGTGAGAGATAGAGGCAGACAGTGAGAGATAGAGGCAGACAGTGAGAGATAGAGGCAGACAGTGAGAGATAGAGGCAGACAGTGAGAGATAGAGGCAGACAGTGAGAGATAGAGGCAGACAGTGAGAGATAGAGGCAGACAGTGAGAGATAGAGGCAGACAGTGAGAGATAGAGGCAGACAGTGAGAGATAGAGGCAGACAGTGAGAGATAGAGGCAGACAGTGAGAGATAGAGGCAGACAGTGAGAGATAGAGGCAGACAGTGAGAGATAGAGGCAGACAGTGAGAGATAGAGGCAGACAGTGAGAGATAGAGGCAGACAGTGAGAGATAGAGGCAGACAGTGAGAGATAGAGGCAGACAGTGAGAGATAGAGGCAGACAGTGAGAGATAGAGGCAGACAGTGAGAGATAGAGGCAGACAGTGAGAGATAGAGGCAGACAATGAGAGAAAATTCCTGCAGCCATATATCATATTAAGGAAAGGCGTCAGCAAACGATTTAACACATGCCGCAGTGATGGTATCATGTGGAGAAACATGATCGCCCTCGTCAGTAGCCGATGTACGTGATGATGATAATAATTAGTCTTCATGACGATAATAGTGAAGTTGATACTTATGGTGAAGATGACGATGAGAGTGGTGGTGAAGAAGTCGACAATGATGGTGTTGAGGACGATGATGATGATGAGGAAGATGGCGATGATGATCGTGGGGAGGAAGATGGCGATGATGGCTGTGAAGGTGTCGACGATGATGAAGACGAAGGAACTGAAAGCACCACAATCACGCAGTGCAATTACCTTTCTCTAATTCCAATTCTAATTTCTGTACGAGTACCCCCTTTCAGCCTTCAAATTTTCGACTTAGCTATGTAGGCGTGTTTATGGTGTAGCTTGTAGTTTGTCTTTCGTACTTTGGGCTGCTTGTTGTCAGCTTCCCGGCTTCTGATGGGTTGATTGCGTTAGTTACTTTCTTGATGGGGTTTGTCATGTCTGGACAGAGTCGCGCATTTGGTGAGGCCCGGAGTAATCGTGATCCCACCCCGTCTTATGGTGCTGTTTCCTTCAGGGAGCTTTACCAGGAGACAGAAGAAACCCTATCAAAAATCCAAGACGAGAGAGAAAAGACAGAAGAAACTCTCAAACAGATACAAGAAGAAAGAGCACAAATGAAATCACTGGATGAACTGAAGCAAGTCCAGCAGAAGATTGAGCAGGATTACCTTCTCTTCTTGGCCCAAGTAAGAAATATGTAAACTGGGTCGGCAGCGGAGAGACGTAGGTAGCAGACCCGCTAACCGTGAGAAGACCGCTCCAGTCAGGAGTGAATCAGCAGCAGCAGCAGACCCGTTCAGTGCCCTACCTTGACAATGACCCAGATGTACCTGTTATCTGGATGCTGTGTTCTTGTTTTGTTTACCGTGTGAGCTCCACGGACCTGCTCACCCCGGACCGGGTTGTCGGGGCTGTCTCCGCCGGTTACCCCAGATCTGGTGATTAAGCCAAAGGGAGATTCTTGCGTGTCTGTGTGTACCTGTATGTGTGTATATGTTTGCATATGTGTCTGTGCTTTCCTGTATGTGTGTGTGTCGGTCTGTGTCTCTAAGTTGTTTTGCTGTTTATTTGTGATCATGCTAATTTAAAGAGAGAGAGAGAGAGAGAGAGAGAGAGAGAGAGAGAGAGAGAAAGAGAGAGAGAGAGGACAGACAGAGAGAAAGACAGACAGACAGAGAATGAGAGAGGTTGACAGCGGCACGGGGATAGAGTGAGAGAGAGAGAGAGAGAGAGAGAGAGAGAGAGAGAGAGAGAGAGAGAGAGAGAGAGAGAGAGAGAGAGAGAGAATTAGTATTGACAGATGAGTAAGGACAATTGAGATGAGATCAGAGAAACAGACGAATAAGAAAAAGAGACAATATAAGGGATGACTAACGGAAAAGATGGTGAGACCACATAAGAGCGATAGATACATGAGAAAGGACAGAGCAGGTTTAGTCAGCGCTGGGAGAGAAGCAGGGACGTGTGGAAAACAACAGAGATACACACGGATGGAAAGAGATGAAAGGATGGAGATTACTGGATAGGATGAAGGGGTGGCATTTTGGGAAAGGGGGGGGGGGGGGGTGGGGGGAATTAATTACAATTTTGAGGTTACCAAAAATTGTACACCTGATTTGCATAAATGAGGCGTGTTAAATTGAAATATCACATTTATTTGTCTGAGCAGCTCTAGTTTTTTTTTAAAGATACAAGCATTTGTGCATTTATTTAATATTAGTACAGCATCTTTTATATCTCTCCAATGAATCTTCAACAATCTGTTGGCTTCTAGTTAGACGAAAATAAATATTACTGACTGCTGAAACAAATGTTACATTTATTTGGCAGCAGAGAGCAAGGTTTTCTTCCATTCTTTCGTAACGAAGACAACCTTGTGTTTTGTACTAATGTATGAGGTCATATAAATGACATGGGTGTAAGTTATACACCAGATGAGAGGCGACTATTTTATTGATATCTCTACAAGCAGTTTGAACGGTGTTCTCTTAAACAGTTGTAACAAATATGGCGAGAGAGGCACACAGGGAGAGACAGAGAGAACGAATGAACGAACGAACGAACGGGCTTTATTTTCAAAGGGTAACAAATTGGGCACGCAGGCCCGTCTTACATTCGGCCCTTCCAATCACTGATCCTTCGTTCGCCAATATTGCATTAGAAAAACACTGTCAAATAAATTTTGTAAACATAAACAATGCATATTACCATGTTATGAGACACATCCACCACTCACCCACACATTCCCCATTCACCCACACATCCCCCACCCAATCACACACACATCCCAGGCACACTTACATGCTCCCACCCATCCACCACATCCCCACACCTACACATCTCCCCACACACACACTACCACTAACCACACATCCCATCCACCCACACCCCAAGCACACATACATTCCCCATCCCACACATCCCTCACCCACACACATCTCCCCACCCACCCACATATCCTCCACCCGTCCCATTACCCACCAACAATCACCCACACACATATCCTCCTCCACCCACACACCTCCAACCACCAAGCCAAACACACATCCCTCAACCACACATACCCCACGCACACATTCACCAACACATCCCTCCCCCCCCCCCCACACACACACCCACACACTCCCCACCCATCCAAACATCCCACACCCACACACATAACTAGACCACACACACACATCCCCACACCCACAAACCACCCCCACCTGCACACATCTCCCACCCATCCACATATCCCCACACCCACGTGTCTCCACCCACATATATATCCCCCACCCATCCCATAACCCACCAACAATCATCCACCCACATATCCCCCTCCACCGAATCATCCACAACCGCCTAGCCAAACACACATCCCCCACCCACACACACATCTCCCCGCCAACACATACATCCCGCACGTACCCACACACAAACCCCGCACCCACCCACACAATCCCAACCTGTCCACCCACATATCCTGAGCCCACCCACACACACCACGAAAGAGAGACAGAAAGAGACACTAGGAAGAAAGAAATACCACAAAAGGTATGTCATCAAATATACAGGTAAATGTGAATATTCTTATACAAGAAAATCTGTAAAACTATCTTGGAACAGTCATAAATCTGAAGGGAGGTGCCTTAGTGAGATTAGAACAAGAGTCGCCATGGCGAAGGTAGAATTTTGCAAGATGAAAAACATACTGACCAATAAAATGATGTAATTAGTAAGCAGAAAAAGAGTGTTGAAGAGCTACACAGAAACTACTTTCGTGCGGATGTGAAGAGTGGGCATAAAGCAGACAAGCTGAGAAATATCTGATGGCTATGAAAATGTGGTTTCCAAGGAAAATGCAAAGAATACCATGGACAGACAGAAAAACAAATGACCAAGTCATACCAGAAATAAACAAAAACCGTAAACACATTAGAGAAATTAGACGATGACAGTCATAATATTTTTGGACATATGAGAAGAAATAAATTGAAGAACTTGTGACAACTGGCAAGACTGAGGGAAGATAACAAAGGGGAGGCAGTGAAGTAAATACCTGGATGACTTGCTCTCTCGGAATGGTCGAGATATGAATATTGAACTGTTCCACGACTCTGGTGATCGAGTGAGATGGCGAAACATGACCGCCCGCGCTTATCGGCATGGCACATGATGATGATGATGTAAAATAATTTAATAACAACAGCAGAAGAATAAGCTCTGCTGTAAACAGGCACAACGCAGTTATGTCTAAAACAACATTCCGGACCAACGCAGAAGAACAAGTATTATAACAATAAAAATAGTATAATAATAATATATTAACAATAATACTGTTTTTATAATAATAATATAATAATACTACTAACCTCCTCCAGTCACGTGACAATAGGTGGATACTGGCCATGAGCAGTCATTGACACAGACTTCTGTCGCAACGTTGGCCCGGTATCTGTGGGGTTATATCATCACCATCATCATGTGCCATGCCGATAAGCCTGCTCGGTCATGTTTCGCCTTTTCACTCGATCACCGAAGTCGTGGATCCGTTTAGTGTTCTTGTCCCGACCATACCAAGCGACAAAGCCCTTCAGGTATTTACTTCTCTACCTCCTCGTTGTTCTTTTCCCTTCAATCTTGCCAGTTATCAAAACGTTTTCTACTTCATTTCATCTCACAATGTACCCACAAATATTGACCGTCGATGTCTAATTTCTCTAATCAGCTTGCGGTTTTCATTTTCTTCTTGTAGGATTTGCTCATTGGTTTTTCTATCTGCCCATAGTATTCTTTGCATTTTCCCCAGTAACCACATTCCCACAGCCATCAGCTGTATTTCAGCTTGTCTGCTAATGTCCACGCTTCACGTCCATACAAAAGTATAGGTTCTATGTAGCACGTCCATACAAAAGTATAGGTTCTATGTAGCACGTCCATACAAAAGTATAGGTTCTATGTAGCACGTCCATACAAAAGTATAGGTTCTATGTAGCACGTCCATACAAAAGTATAGGTTCTATGTAGCACGTCCATACAAAAGTATAGGTTCTATGTAGCACGTCCATACAAAAGTATAGGTTCTATGTAGCATGTTTACACTCTGTTTGTCTGAGCAATTCATATCTTATTGATAATGATGATGTCAGTCTTGTACAAGGTTACTTCCGCCAAAGCAATCTTGTTCTATCCTCTTCAAGGCATCTCCCATCAGATGTTATGATTGTTATAATCTCTTCAAGGCATCTCCCATCCGATGTTATGACTGCTCTAATCTCCTCAAGGCATCTCCCATCCGATGTTATGACTGCTCTAATCTCCTCAAGGCATCTTCCATCCGATGTTATGACTGTTCTAATCTCTTCAAGGCATCTCCCATCAGATGTTATGACTGTTCCGAGACATTTTACCGATTCACATATTTCAACCTGCTCCGTGCGAAGGAGTTACATACGCAGTTCGTAATCCCGTATACCCGCGTTCGACACAGAGCTTTACATTTCTTTGGCGCCTGTCAGCGTCTCAATATTAGAGGTACCCTTCATTCGTCATTCTAACCGCTACAGTGAGTTTTTCTACATGCACTCAATAATATATTCAGCAGTCGCATGTAGGTACATAATATTTATTTATGCAACGATAGTATCAACAACCTGCACACATGGTTACTAATTTATCACAATCTATTGTGTACATCAATGGCAAATTAACACTCAGCCATTCGTGCGCTCACAACACAATTCATTCTCACTCCCCGCACTTAACACTCTCTATCTTAGCTCAGCAGGGCTAGCTTTCACACTGGCAATTAATACCCTCGCTCGCTCAATCGCACACATCTTTCCTCTAACGCATCCCAGTCCAGTCTGAAGCCTTCTGGTGTTCGGCCTGATAGTCACGTGATGCTTGACCGCGTGTCCCCTGTGATAGTCTTGCTGTATCAGTTGTCTTGCGTACTAGCTGTTCGGTCTGGTTTGTCTCAGGTCCTTCAGTGCAGGGTTATACTGGCGGTCAAGGACATAGTCCCATCTATGTCCCTGTGTCCTGTTTATAACCTTGTGTCCTGTTTATAGCCGGGTCTTGTTGTCCTTTCTATGTCCTGTCTATAACATCTCTATTGTTCTGTCTATGACATTCTCTATTGTCCTGTCTATGACATCTCTATTGTCCTGTCTATGACATCTCTATTGTCCTGTCTGTGACATATCTATCGTTCTGTCTCTGACATCTCTATTGTCCTGTATATGTCCTGTCTGCACTCCCTAACACGCTGACAGCAGCAAACCGCCTAGCATTGGTTTTTTACGAAATGGTATGAGTGCTGGTCGTTCAGAAAGCAATAGCAACCTATTGAACGTACACTTGCCAAGAGATCACAACAGCAAAACATTATGTGTTGACTGCCACATCCTGTAAAGGATATGTAACTAACTTTTTTTAACACTTGTTTCAGAATATTCCCATCTGTCAGTATATTATATTGTGGTATTTCTTTCTTCTCAGAGACAACCATAATCTGTGTCTTCTTACAATTTATTTCTAACCCTAGTTGTTCACTGTGTACAATAACCGTATTTACCTAGTGTTGCAGATCTTGTTCATTGTCTTCAATCAATACTGTATCATCCTATATCTTATATTATTGATATTATTTTCCCCAATGGCAATTCCTTTTATATCCTCTAATTTTTTTCATAATATTTTCATTGCATTTGGGAAAAGAGATCTGGAGACACTACTATCTCCGACTTACACCTCTCTTACCAGGCTAATTTTATTCTCAATTGTAATTGCAGCTTGTTGTTTCCAGTACATATTTTTGACAAGTATAAAGTATGTCCAATCAATTTGTAGATCTGCAAGCATCTTTATTTTAGCCATATGTCCTATTCTGCTTTATTTTATTAGTGCATCAATTTGAATGATGGTGGCATAAAAATGTCTGCAACTTAACTTTGCCAGTAACATTCTGTCTGACACAGCCGGATATCCTGTGATGGATTTTAATCTCACCAGATCCATAATTAGGGCTACCCCTCGATGTTGCTTCTCCCCACCAGCACTGATTATGTTATTTTCCTTGGGTGGTATCATACCCCACCCTTCCCACCTGGACTCACTTATACCTAACACAATAATACTATGTATTCTCATTTCTCGCTCGATGTTCTCCAATTTGTCTTCTACCCACATCGTTCGATGGTTCCACGTTTAAATTTTAAATGATTCTAGTTTTACTGTGCATAATTAATTTTAATGGGCACAGTGCTCCCAGTCGCTTGCTGACTGTCTGGAGTCACCTGGTACACACGGTTGCCACTACTCGGCGAGGCTGCTCCTATAGAGCACCAATTTACTCCGTTTGTGTGATTCTCTGTGAATTGACGAAACATGAGTTTCTAGGCATCTGTAAAGAAGGTAGTTTGCTATTGATTTCTTTCTTTACAGTGAACGTACTGGTCAGTGACCGTGGCCATTGTCTCCAAAAAGAGTTCCACTGCCGATAGTGGTGAAACTTGAGACCATAACCAACAACTATCTGTGGGCCCCTCAGTAGCTCCATCCACTACCTGTTCCTATGGCTTCACGTGACCCTGATTGGGGAGGGAGTGATGTCTCACAGATGTCAGAGGAGGCTAAACGATTACTCCACCTTGTCCAATGATGTCCCTATGCTAGGGCACAGAGGGATACACCTTACTTCTTTCTCCTCTGATATGGAATACCCGTATCCCATTACTCATACATGAATTTATATCTTTGGTGTTCTATACAACTCAGCAGTCGGCTGGCTGTACACTTGTTCTGTGTGGCTCCATACATTTTATTTTCTTAATTTTATGAATCTCAGACAGGCGGTACACCGACGCACTCCAATCAAATTGTTGCTTTAACTCGTCCTTTTCACTAATATTATTTTGGAAACTTTTCCCCACACATTTATTCATTCAAGAAACATGCAATCAGAAATTCACATTCGGCGAGTCAAGTTCTATAACTTAAATAATAATACAACTGTTTATAATTGTATAGTTATGGCCCTTACATTATCAAAAAATAAGGCATCAAAACAAAAACGAAGGATCACAACGTGGCTGCCACACATTTCAAGACCGTCCTTAGGTAATCCCCAAATTATGTCACCAGTATCACCATCATCTAGTGCCATCTCCGTTGTGAAGGGTGACGTAAAAGACCTGAAGTATTGTATGTTCTGAACATATGTTCTACATTTGGCTATGACGTATCCTGACCACGTGATGTTACTGCGTATCCGATCTCACCCCTTACATCAGTGTTTCCCAACCTTTTTTGTGCTATGCCCCACCTAAGCCTTTCTAAATTCTTATTTCCCCTCCCCCCCCCCCCCCCCAACATATGCATCATTTTTAATAGTCAAAAATTGAAATGTTCACTAAAGAAACTTGATTTTTTTTTAGATGAGCTTATGGTTCCCAGAGAGGCCAGAGCCACCCCCCCCCCCCCCCCCACCCCGGTCCCGCGTCCGCGTCCCTGTGTGTCGGTTGTGTTGGGTGAATTTTTTTTTTTTTTTGGCGGTTACCCCAGGCAAGCTGGTTCCCCCCGTCTCCCTCTTATTTTTGTGGACCCTTAGTCTCACTGTGAGCTATTGCCCACAGTGGTCCACCAGGCCCACATCTAAGGTGAAGATATGTGATGGGTTTTTATTTGATCATCCCGGCCCCCGACCAGACCAGGCGCACTACTGGGGGGGGGGGGGGGGGGGGGGAGAGCAGCAAATGCACCCGATCCTAGCCAAAGGACCGATAGGTTTTAGGAAGAAATCACTAGGAAATTATTGAGCAAACACAGTAAGTAAATTTTCAAAACATATAATGGAGAACTGAAATTCAAGTACAAAATAATTTTAATGAAAGATTTTTCTATATTATTTTAATTATTAGTAATTATTTAAATTTAGTGAGATCCTTGCGCTTGATGCTTGCTGCAAAGAGATTTTATGTCAGGTTCCAATTTAGTTAACTTCAGTCTCAAGTCTCCTCGTTTTGTTATATCCAGCCGATTTCTTCCATTTTCGAATTGCCCCCCTTAACAATCGAATTGCCCCCCTGTGGGGCGTGGGCCCCACGTTGGGAAACACTGCCTTACATACTCTAGTTCTGTTGCCCTCGAATCTCGTTACACTTGTGGCTTCTTCTGTGTGTGAGTGTGTGTGTGTGTGTGTGTGTGTGTGTGTGTGTGTGTGTGTAGTAGTGTGTGTGTGTGGGTGTGACAGGAGTCACAGTTAGCCCCTGTCACCCTTTAAGAGTGTAATATGCGTTGAGTTAGGTAGGCATTCCACACTTTTGGCGATGGTTTAAGAACGGAGACAAATGGGATAAATGATGAAAGCAAATAATTGTAACGGAACAGGGGGCCAGGGGAAGACGCAGAAATGTGCTAGACCGCCAAATAAGTTGGTGTGTAGGAGCATCTGTACCGGAAGTGATCCGAGACAGGACAGCACACGCATGACGACCAACACCAAACAGCATGCACTTGTAGATGTGTCGGTGAAGTCTCTTAAACTGCATCTGCTTATCCTGTCTTTGTCTTCCCCGTGCTCTGAATGCACTGTAACGACTGTTACAGGTATATGTTGTAAGTAGTTATGACTGGCCGTCTCTCTGGCAGAGGGGTTACAACACTTTCTCCGTAATCCCGTTTATCACGCAGAGTCTCGTAGCGGGCGAGAGCTGGGAGTGGTTCGACCCCCGCTGGTTACTTGCGGGATAACTGAGCCGGCCGCTCAGAAAGAATTGGCAAACTACTGAGCGTAATCTTGCCAAGAAATCAACAGACAGCTGAAAGATGCTGCTGTTGACAGCGATGTCCAGTAAAGGATATGCGAATTTTAAAAAAAATAGAAAAAAAAAAGTTCTGACTGTGCAACACTCTTGTCAGATGACCACACCTACCTTTCTCTGTATGTATAGTCCTGATATGTTTTCCTTGTTTCCTCTGATATTTCAGCCTCTCCTATTGGATCTTTTTGTGACAGGAAGCATCATCATCATCATCATCATCATCATCTTCCACTTCTGCCGTCAAGCGTCGTGGGGAGGAATAATTTGCGTTCCAGCGCCCGGTGGGTGGCACTGGATAGTGTCATTCCGTGTGGTTGTACAATGTCTCTGATGTCGTCAATCCATTTTCTTCGTGGTCTCGTCGCAGATGATCTTTGATGTAAGGCCAGTGATGGTAGCTGCTGATGTTGCATTCTGAACGACATGGCCAAACCACTTGATCTTCTGTCTTTCAGTAAATGTGGCACAAGGTGTTGATCCCACTAGTCTGTCTGATAGTAGCATTTCTTACTCGGTCTCGGATTGTTAAGTTGGCAGCTCTCCTCAAGCATCTCATTTCACAGGTGTTGATTTTGCGAAGGTGTAATTTGGAT
This sequence comes from Cepaea nemoralis, assembly GCA_014155875.1. Taxonomy (NCBI): domain Eukaryota; kingdom Metazoa; phylum Mollusca; class Gastropoda; order Stylommatophora; family Helicidae; genus Cepaea; species Cepaea nemoralis. Next base: position 10,831 of record JACEFZ010018499.1, read on the forward strand.
AAAGTCCAGGTTTGAGATTGGTAGCATAGGGTTGGTGTGAATATGCTGTTTATTATCTGTCGTTTTGCGGACATGGGTATGTTTGGATGTTTCAGTAAGGGTGATAGTTGATATGTAAGTGCACTAGCTTTTTGACATCTGATTTCAATTTCTCTGTCCAATCTGCCATCTTCTGTGATCATACTTCCAGGGTATTTGAAATTCTTTAACTTGTTTCAGAGATTGTGTTATTTATCTGTATACTTAGTGGGCCTGGCGATCTGCTAACTTGCATTACTTCGGTTTTGGCTGTGTTTATACTCATATTGTATCTGCTGCAGGTTGAACTCAGATTAGTAATATGATTTTGTATTCTGCCCTCATCGCTGTAAAACAGGCACTGATCGTCTGCAAATAGAAGTTGATTTATTCATTGTGGCTCAGTTGTTTCATCTGGAGTAAAGAGTTCTAAATTTTCTGAATCTGTTCTGTCGAGACTTGCTTCTTTGGAAATTCTGTCCATGTAGATATTGAATAGCAGGGGAGAGAGCACACATCCCTGCCTCAGTCCTGTATTGACTGTGAACATATCTGATATACCTTCTTGTGTTCTTACTGCACTTTGGCTTGAGTGGTACATGGCTATGATGTTTTCTAGCAATTGCCCTTGTATCCCATAGTCTTCAAGGATGGTCCATAATTTGTTTCTGTCTGTGACAGGAAGCACACGTCTTAAATGTCTCATTTCGCCCGGTGTGATCTTTCATTCGATCTGACACGACCAGACTAAGTCCTGTACGGGACAAGCAGCATCAGCTCTGCTGACAAGATCAAGCTACACAAGACACTTCCAATAAGGGAAGCAAAGAATAGCAACACTATGTCGTAAGAGGCGACTAAGGAGGCTTGATGGTTCCGTCGCCCTGCTACTGAGTGAGTGCGTGGCACGACACTGTGAGCTGTGAGTTTCGTGTGAAATGCTTTTGAATCTGCCTGAGGTTTTTTGGAACGTGACTGCATGTTCAGAGTGATGGCAGGTGGCTATGTCCCAGAGTTGACCGGTTTTTGCCTTATGCAGAATGCGTGGCTGCTGGACTTCTGGTTGACTGCCACTGCCATAGCGATGAACTGTATTTTCGTGGACTGAGTGGGTGAACATCTAGGAAACATTCAGATAGGAAAATGACTGCTGATTCCATCAGAAATGAACAGGGTGTTTCGTGGGGGACTGGTGTGTTGACATTCTGGTGGCGGCATTATTCACAGTGTATCTGTGCGGGCTGTTGTTTGTCGAGACTCCTGTCTTTTCCACTTTTCACAATGGGCAGTGGGGAGCGTTTTGAGTGATATTCACTGGCACAGGAACGGAGCATAATGGGGACGACCCGTTGCTGTTAAGTTGGAACTGCGACTAACTGACTAACTGACTAACTTGAGGATCTCATCTATTATATTATGGGGGGGGGGGGGGGGGGGGGGGGGGGAAGAGGCTGGGCTGTCACTGCAGAAACCTAAAAGAGGATCCTGAATTGTTTAATGCAGCTGTTTTAGAACCATGTTGCACGCAGAGTATAGAGAGCAGGACATACATGCTCACATTATGTATGCAGGACATCAAGAAGCACCTTTGCCATGGCTACATGTCGAAATCTGCCTAGTGTGGGCGTGTCATATATGACCCTCTCTTACAGGTAATCCTTCAGGAAACTGTTGAGGTGGAAGGTAGATGAGGAATTCCGTGAACATCCTGGACTGACAACATTGACAAGTGAACAGGATACCGCATGTCGACATGATGAGATGACTACGACGATGTTTCACTGCCAATCTATGATTATGATTTATGGATGATTTGGCATTACAAAAATGAATTTGAATATACTGTTGGCTATGTCATCTGTTACAGGCGTCTTTTTCACTTGGCACACGTTGTTATGCAAACAAACGGACTTCCGGTTAAGTGTTAGACTTCCGGGGTATAATGTTCTCCACATTCAAACAATATCAACGACTATGAAATTGGTATTCCAATTGAAGTATTATTATGATATATCACTCCGCAGTATGCACCCGACGAGAATGCAGCAAGATATGTCAGGCAAGAAATGGTGCAATATTTTGTTTCTGTGTTTACATTGACTAAGGGAATACAATTGTTTCAATTGTGCTTGTGTCAGTATTTTGCAGCAGCAGTGGATGTAAGCTTCTTGTGAAATATAAGGCATATGGATGAACAAGCTTATGAAATGAACAGAAAGAAGTATGTGTGGAACTCATCATTACACCTGGGAGGCTGCAGCCAGAGACCGAAATTCGTGGCGTGCATCATTACGCAAGGGTGCAGTCATATGTGAGGCAACCAGGACTGCAAGAGCTGTGAAGAAAAGGCAGGACAGAAAAACCACTGCAGGAAATCCTCCTCCAGAAACTCCAAGCATTCCTTGTCCACATTGTCAAAGAACATTTCGAGCCAAAATAGGTCTTACCAGCTATCTTAGAACTCACGGCTCCATACTTTCAACCCCACTGAGTGAAGTGAATGGTCATCATCATTCTTGATGGACAAACAACACATACACACACACACATGCGTGGAAGTACCAGGAGGAAGCAGAACAGATGGCCTTGGTGAATCATTAGAAACGCTCTTAAATGCCGAGACAGCACGGTATGATGATGATGTTGATGATGATAAGGATGATAAGTGGCACTAACTAGCAGATCAATTACAACAACAACAGTGGCACATGTACGACAGTGACATCTCTAAACATAAGACACACGGGTACTGTTTTAATAAAATTTAATTTATCATATGCTACATCAAAATATAGTCATCTCGGCTTTCATTCATTCATTCATTCATTCATTCATTCATTCATTCATTCATTTATTCGTGCATTCATTTACTCGTTTGTTGGTTGATTGGTTCGTTCTTAGACTTTCATTTTTTAACAATGAGTTTTCTTATTTTTTTTTACTATACAAAATATACACAAATACACAACACCCGCGCACACGCGCGCACACACACGCACACACACACACACAAACCAAACACACAAGAGGACACACAATCACACCTACAAACACACATACAGACACACACACAATCATACACACACATGCACACACAATCACACCCACACGAGCACAAAATGTCCATCAGCCTGGATTCATTCAACCAGTGGAGCCGACCAGCTTACATCCCAGGAGTGCCCTATTTGCGCCGGTCCAGGTGAACTAACCGCCATGATGGCGTGTGACGAACATATACCACCAGACTTTTTAGCTTCACAATATGCGCTCCGACGTGTATGTAGATGATTACGTGTGTGTCATAAAGCATTGTCCTCCATTGTCCTGGTACGTGTAAGTCAAGCCATAGTAATCAACAAGCACAAGGGAATATGAAAATAAACATTTATAGTTGTCAAATATGCAATTTCTCTTGGTACGTATATACATGGCAACCACGATAGCGCAATGGCGATGGTCAGTTTTTCCAACCTCTATTAAAGCGGGGATTCGTTTTAGCTGGTCAGCAATGTTGAAACCGGGTCAAACATGTATGACACAATTCTGCACCATATATCCAGTACGCCACCTGGCGTGACAACGGGCCCCCTACTTGTGCTGTCTTACATATATACACACTGCTCTGTGGCGACGGGGTTACGGACGCAATCTGGGCCATTTGGCAGCAGACAGCCTTGCTTTGATTTTCATACAGTGGTATGAGCGCCGGTCGTTCAGAAACCAATAACAAACTACTAAAGGTAAACTTTTCAAGAAATTACAAACAGCTAACAAACGCTGGGGTTGAGACTGACGTCCTGTAAACGATATACAACTAATTTATGTACACAGGGGCTTGGGTAGTGCAGTGGCTGGCAGGCAAACCTGCTGGTCCAGTGGGTGTGTGGTTAATTCCCCTCTCTGCAGGAGTGTTTGAAACATGGAGCCAGGATCCCAGCCCAGCTGACAATGAGGACCAGGAGAATGGGTCGTGGGGTCCAGCCCGCCTGCCTGGTGTTGACAACGAGGACCAGGAGAATGGGTCGTGGGGTCCAGCCCGCCTGCCTGCTGTTGACAACAAGACCGGTCAACTATGGGGGCAGCACCTTGTACCCAACACACCACAAGGCACGGACATGGGTGACTGAACTGACTTTGGTGGCATACATGCATAGGAATTGTCATGTACATACAACACTAGACAATAGCTCAATGTACAGAAATGACATATACATTTGGCATCAGTTTGCATGGCATGTTCTATCATGTTGACGTACATTTCTGTAACATGCAAGATAATGTTACCATATACTCCTATAACATACAAGATAAAGGTACCATACATTCCTATAACATACACTATAATGTTACCATATGTTCCTATAATATACTAGATTAAGATGTCGTACGTTCCTATAACATACACTATAATGTTACCATATGTTCCTATGACATAACGACAATGTTATCATATGTTTCTTTAACGTACACAGTAATGTTACTAAACGTTCCTATAACATACATTGTAATGTTACCATATGTTCCTATAACATACTATAACATATACTATTACCATACGTTCATATAAAATACACTATAATGTTACCATACGTTCCTATAATATACACTACAATGTTACCAGACGTTTATTTAACATACACAGTAATGCCACCATACGTTCCTAGAACATACAAAATAATGTTATTCACACACACACACACACACACACACACACACCACACACACACACACACAAATGCATAGCTATACAGATATATGCACAAACTCGGTCTTACGAGAATTTACGTCCACTGGAGAAATTGTCCTTAAAGAGCCGACATGAGGAGTACTGGAGATGTTGTCCTTAAAGATCCGACATGAAGACTATTGAAAATGTTGTCCTTAACGATCCGACATGAGGACTACTGGAAATGTTGTCCTTACAGAGCTGACATGAGGACTACTGGAACGGATATGAAGACTACTGGAAAAAGTGATTATGGAGGAAAGGCTACAGACAGACAGACAGACAGACAGACAGACAGACAGACAGACAGCCAGACAGACAGACAGACAGACTGACTGACAGACAGACAGACAGACAGACAGAACGACAGACAGACACTGCTGACAGACAGACAGACAGACAGACAGACAGACAGACAGACAGACAGACAGACGAACAGACAGACAGACAGAACAGACAGACAGACAGACAGACAGACAGACAGGCAGGCAGGCAGACAGACAGACAGACAGACAGACAGACAGACAGAGTACATGGAGACAACTTGCTTCACCGCAAGAGAAGAAAGATTTACAGGATGCCCTGAACAAAGGGAAAATTACATGACCAGAGACAAGCGGACAAAGAAAGAAGTGAATGTTGAAGGAGACAGTAGACAACAGAAAGAAGTTACAACCATGTGTGTTCTATACTACAAATTCTGCTCTAAGCCTGACCTTATGTTGACAGGAATGTCTGCTGCCACTAGTGACCAGCTGGGTATTGAACCCAGGTATGCTGTCACCAACCGGGTGTTTGACACACCTCAACCAATCACTATGGAATTCAACACAGTGTATTCCCTTTGTTAATGTAATCACAGAAGTCACAAACAATAGCCTGCTAGATTCAATGCCTGACATATTTCCTTTCAAATATTGAGCACAACCCACTACTGGCAACGCCGATCGCATTCTGGTATGAAACTAAGGCCTATCCACGTCAATATGGAAGCACTATACTCGAGTTTAATCCTCATTTGAGCTCGTCAGTAGTGCATATCCCTGACCGGATCCGGAAACAGTCCCGGATCACGCGTGTGAAGCGGGTGTGTAACCACGAGGCACACACTGGACACACCAAATTATCACAACAGAACATCACAACGCTACCCGTCGTAGGCTATGCTCAAGCTATATTTCCTTTCATTATTCATTTATTCACTATATATGTCATTTAACATTTCAGTATGCCCACGAGGAAATGCACTAAACATGGCAGGCTATAAATGGTGCAATATATTGTTTGTGTCTTCTGTACTTAAACCATGGAATTGTTCAACATTTTATACCAAACTATCAATAGGCAGGTGTGAGAAACACATGAAATGAACAATATAGAACTGTGCAGAATTTCATTTAAGCCATCGTTGTAAAGAATGTTGTCCTACTTTGCATGGTTACCGCATGGGCATCATTTTAACATACATATAGGTCAGTCATTTTCATCAAACGTCTAACAACACTTCTGAAGGTTCCATAAAACCTTCATGTCTCATGCATCACTGGTAGCCACTTTCTATGGCTCATATTTCTAAACGTTTCTAACGGGAGGCCAAATTTTGTCGTAGGTTACGTATAGGACATGTTGAAATCCCTTATTCCCTGATGATTACGAAGGTGTTGTTCTATTCTATGATATTTGTATTGAAGACATTCGAGTCTTGTCATCTACAATAATATACGATAGGCTCTTCAGAAGACTAGGGAGTTCCTTGGATGGAAGAAAGGGAAATAAGGCTTGTCTTCAGAAGGCTGTCAGGTACTGTGTGTATGGTAGCAAGGGAGATAAGCTAGAACTGTAGATTACTACTTTGAGTGTGTTGGAGGATAGCAAGGGAGATAAGCTAGAACTGTAGATGACTACTGCGAGTGTTGGAGGGTAGCAAGGGAGATAAGCTAGAACTGTAGATGACTAATGTAAGTGTTGGAGAGTAGCAAGGGAAGTAAGCTAGAAATGTAGATGACTACTGCGAGTGTGTTGGAGAGTAGCAAGGGAAATAAGCTAGAACTGTAGATGACTACTGTAAGTGTTGGAGAGTAGCAAGGGAAGTAAGCTAGAAATGTAGATGACTACGGCGAGTGTTTGTGTGTGTGGGGGGGGGGGGGGCAGCAGGGAGATAAGCTAGAACTGTAGATGACTACGTCGAGTGTGTTGGAGGGTAGCAAGGGCAATAAGCTAGAACTGTAGATGACTACTGTAAGTGTTGGAGAGTAGCAAGGGAAATAAGCTAGAACTGTAGATGACTATTGTAAGTGTTGGAGAGAGCAAGGGAATAAGCTGGAAGTAGATGACTAGAAGTGTTGGAGAGTACAAGGGAAAAAAGCTAAAACTGTAGTGCTACTGAAAGTGTTTGGAGAGTAAAAAAGGGGAAAAAAGCTAGAAAGTGAAACTGTTTTTTTAGATAAAAAAAACTCGAATGACTATAAGTGTTGGAGAGTAAAAGGGGAAATAAGCTAGAACTGTAGATGACTACGACGAGTGTTTTTGAAGGGTAAAAGGGGAAAAAGATAGAATGTAGATACTACTGTAAGTGTTGGAGAGTAGAAAGGGAAAATAAGCTGGAAACTGTAATGACTATGGGTGTGTTGGGGGGTAGAAAGGGGCAATAAGCTAAACTGTGGGAACTACGCAAGTGTTGGAGGGGGAAAATTTAATAAGTTATACATTTATATGACCGTGACAAGTTTCTTAGACGATACAACAGAGAAATAGCTGTGTCTTAAGAAGACTGGGACAAACTTCTTTGACAGAAGTAAGATGTCCTGTATGATGTGGGGGTTTTTAACCCCTGCATGAAAATCCTGGAGCGTCTCGGATGTGAATACTTTTCACGCGGGACATTCCTGACCTAAGTAGCAGACCTCAGATAGCTGCACACTACTTTATCCGGGGTATAAAGGGTGGTACAAGTTAAGCCACGTCAAGTAGGCTAATCCATTTACAAGAGCGGGGGGAACTGGTCAACACGATCTGTTCATCTCAGATAAAACCTACTGAAACAATATTTCCCCTCCTCCCGGGCTTTGTTCCTCCTCCTCCTCCCCCCCTCCCTCCTCTTTTTCTTCTCTGCTTTTTTCCTTAATCCCTCACACTAACCCCCCTTTAAGTTTTATTGGGAAACAATATTTTTGTTTGGTTTAAACTAGTTGAGTTCAGTTCAGTTGATTATGTTTGGTTGAGTTGGGTTGGGTTGAGTTGGGTAAAAATTAATCCCACTGGACTTTCCCATAAAAAGTTCCAAATCAAACAAAAAAATGGGGACAACCCA
>JACEFZ010018500.1:0-32840 GCA_014155875.1 Cepaea nemoralis
CCCTTAAAAAAAAATAAAAAAACCAAATGGGAAATTAGAAGCAATCCAGGCCACAGAAAGATGATGCATATTACAAACTCGACCGAAGAGAACAAGTAGCAATCTTCAGACTCCGCACAGGACATAACAGGCTGAAATACCACTTGTTCAACAAACTAAAGATAGGAGATACAGATGAATGTAATTGTGGAACTGGTAAAATGACAGCTAAACATTTGCTGCAAGAGTGCCCAATATATGCAGAACAGAGAAAGATATTTTGGCCCACACCTGCCTTCATTCGAGGACAAGCTCTATGGAGATATCAACAAGCTCAAGTCGACTGCAGCTTACTTTAACTGTATTCAGGTTGACATTTAAATGTATATGAAGAAGTATTTAGACTGCCACACTTCATACCACAGGCATGTCGGTTACAGAAGCCTCCCAGAGGCATGAAATGGAATATTGCTTGGATAGCAAAACCATTACGTGGAAAGTCCGAATCGAAAGCTCACTGTGTGGGCTTCTTAAAAGGTGGAAAAAGTGTCCTAGTGGCACAAAATGGAATATTGCTCGGATAGCAAATCCATTACGTGGAAAGTCCGAATCGAAAGCTCACTGTGTGGATGTCATCTGCAAACTGCATTCTTCTGGCTTCTGGAAGAACAGCCTATGGTGAACGGAAGGCCCAATATACGGAAGTGAGGCTAAGCAGCCATGTGCAGGACGTGACAATTCCTTGGGTGAGCACAGTACCAGAGCGCTATGTGATCGGCTCTGCAATTATGGAAGCCTCCTTGGATGGCGGGGAATGCCCATGGTCTGCCCCTGCCTTCCCTTGAGGGCTGACCAGGATGCCTTTGGCTGTTCTATATGGGCCAGCTAGGATGGGAGATAACACCACAACAGTGAGAGTCTAACGTCCTAAGAAACCCCCGGGAAGGTTAACCCGGTCAACAAATGCCCGCAGAAGTCGGATGGGTCGGCCTAACGGCGCAAGAACGCAGCTCTGCTGTAAACAGGCACAACGCAATCACGTCCGAAAAAAAAACTCCGGATGAACGAAGAAGAAGAAGATAAACAACGGATATGTAGGGCAGACGGAAACACAGACACAAACACACAGGCAGTGAGACGAGGGCAGAAGCACGACAAATAGATATCTAGACAGCCATACAAACAAATAGGAGAAGATAAAGACGCAGACATACAGGCACACGGCCCCGCAGACAGGACAAGACCAAAAAATAGATCCATAAACAAACAGAGACAAAACAACATATTACCGAGAAGTGTGCCGACAGTGAAACTCAACGAAACTTTCAAAGCTGGAATGCCTCTGGAGGCTGTGCATCCACTGAAACCTGTCAAGCCAAAAAAAACAAAGAATTACAACATTATAAAACGTACAAGAATCTCAGGCAACAAACATAACATAAACATATAAGAAAGACTTGACTGCAGCAGTATATGATAATTTATCCTGAAACAGAGAAGTATGTAATGATCCTTCGGAGAAACATCACGCATGCGCACATTTTCATACAATACAAAGACGGCAAACGTGGTGAACAGATATCAAGATGGTAAAATAAATAAAAATAATACAATAATGAAAGAGAAAGGTACAAATAAATACGTTAACACACGCCACACATATATTTCAGATATAAAAACATTTCAACAATGAATAATAATGGCCATGTGTGCGTTGTTTTAAACAAATATTAGTAGTGGTATGGTTGTGAATTAATAACAACGGGTCGCCCCATAATTCCTGTGATAGCGAAACCGATCAGATGACATACTAAACATTATATCCATTAAAAAGAAATTGTAGGGAACCTTTGATATAGGGAATGTACGTTGTAAAATTATTCAGCACATTTTTAGCAGAACTGTATCAATATTTAGGTACATAATTTCGCAGCAACAATAACATCAACACCAACAGTCACCGGGATAACAGCAAAGGATGAAAGCAAAGGACACAAGATGGCAAAGTATACACTCGTCACACTGAGTTGAGCTGCGTTGAATTAGCTCAAGAGCCGACATACGGCAGTTGGGACATTCCCATACATGGTGCGTCCTCATCTGCAAAAGCCAGCGAAGAGTTCCAATACTAATGACACCATCCGCAATCTATTATATTCCAATGTGGCTTTTCCTCGGAGTACTGAGTTTCGGCCAGATCCTGAGGTTACTCTTTGCACTGCCATTCTCTCCAGGCCGTGATGATTTAATTGTTCTGCACTAACCACCCGATTCCTAAGGGCCCCGACCACGTCTGGCTTAGCATGCACCAGTACCCCACCCAGCGGCGCAGACCCAGCCAATCTGTCCATCTGCTCGTTTCCCACCACACCAACGTGTCCGGGGCGAAAGATCCAACATTTACTCTCTATATTTGACTGTTAAATTGAAGCCTGCCACTCGTCACATTTGAAACCGAAGGCAACACTGTACATAGTAAACAAGCAAAAGTCCCATTTACACTCTCAAGTCTCATTGGGCATCGATCCATTTTTTATAGACCAACCGACACTCGGTGGGTGGATTGGTCTCCCATCTGCCCGACAACCTTTACTCCCAAAAATATTTCCTGGTACCATGAGTCGCCCCTGGAACCCGGACCAAATATGAAAATTCGAAACCGCCCTGATGAGGGAGGAACCCAAGGCCACCAGTACAACAGACACGCGTCTAGCGGCTACTCTACCTCAGATCGTAGTATTATATTTGTCCCCGTTGCTATGAAGATACAACCATCGTTTACCGGTACCTGACAATTGTGTGCAGCTTTCACGTTTTGATCCAGGATACATGAAGAGAAATGCATGCACGTGCATGTAGGCTACTCATCGCAACTCAGAACTACAGCACAACAGAGGTGGGCGAATAGTTCGTTTGAAGTGGGGGATATTGTGTGCGTGAGGTTTATTTTTCAATGACGCGCCATGAGGTATGTTGGATGTTGCGATAAAAATGTCAGTAGTGACCTTGGTAATGTGTCTGCGAGGATCTGGGTGAGGACGCTTTTGCTTGTTGCGGTGTTTCTTTCATGGTTGTAACTTGGTGATAAGTCGTGATGATTCTTAGCATGGTGATGATGTTACTAATGATGATGATGCTGATTATGATGATGTTGTTGTTGATAATGATGATGGTGATGATGCTAATGACGTGCTGTTGACGATGATGGTGAAAATAATGGTGTTGCTATGTTGATTATGATAATGTTGATGCTGATGATAATGAAGATGTTAATAATGTTGTTGATGATGATCATTATGGTGTTAATGATGACGTTTTTTTATGATGATGACGTTAATGATGAAGCTGATATTGCTATCGTTGTTGAGGAGGATGATGATGTTTGTGTGACGATAATGCTGATAATTAGGATGAAATAATGGTAGCTATGAAGTTAATGATGACGATGATGTTGATGTTGATCACGATTATGTTGGTGATGATGATTAACGTGGCGATAATGGTGTCGATGAGAGTAAAACCTTTACTTAGGTAGGTCAGAAATAAAAACGCTACAAGACGGGTATATACCTGGACCTCATGCATAGTACCAATCATATCATTAACAAAATTAACAATTTCATCAAATGACATATACTACTACTGCTGCTGCTGCTGCTACTGCTGCTGCTGCTACTGCTGCTGCTGCTACTGCTACTACTACTACTACTACTACTACTACTACTACTACTACTACTACTACTACTACTACTACTACTACTACTACTACTACTACTACTACTACTACTACCACCACCACCACCACCACCACCACTACCACCACCACCACCACTACCACTACTACTACTACTACTACTACTACTACTACTACTACTACTACTACTACTACTACTACTACCACCACCACCACCACCACCACCACCACTACCACCACCACCACCACTACCACTACTACTACTACTACTACTACTACTACTACTACTACTACTACTACTACTACTACTACTACTACTACTACTACTACTACTACTACCACCACCACCACCACCACCACCACTACCACCACCACCACCACTACCACTACTACTACTACTACTACTACTACTACTACTACTACTACTACTACTACTACTACTACCACCACCACCACCACACCACCACCACTACCACCACCACCACCACTACCACTACTACTACTACTACTACTACTACTACTACTACTACTACTACTACTACTACTACTACTACTACTACTACTACTACTACTACGTCTTCTCCGCTTCCCGCAATAACAGCCAATGCTTTTATTTATTATATCTTATGTAGCCAGCACTACTATTATTGATGTTGTTGACACTATCATGAATAGTACTACTCGTAAGCTAACATATTCTGGGGATCTTATGTGGTGAAGAAGTCAGTTCTAAAGCCTCTTATCAGTGCAACTCTGGGAACGCAGTAGCACAGCGATCAGTACGTGCGTCGACCATGACAGTGGTTCGGTCCCCAGAAATAACAGAATTATTTTTCCCGACCCGTACACGGGTTAACTGCGACGTCCTGTAAAGGATATGCAACTAACTTTACTTTACATCTCTGGGGTAGACGTGGCTTTATAGAATGGGTATCGAATATATTTCGGAACGCGTAAGATGCGTCTAGGGGCGAGGAATAGAATTGGTCATCCCACTTCATTATGCCGTGGTCTAAAATACGTGAAGGCCTGACACTTCACTCTAATAGCAATATATGCCACGGTGCTAAAATCGAACGAACGAACCTTATTTTTAAAGAGTCACAAATTGGGTGCGCAGGCCCGTCTTACATTCAGCGCTTCCAGTCACTCATCATTCGCACATCAATTATTGTACATATTACAATATAAACAATGCACTATGTAAGTACTATGTTATGAGACATCCACACACACATACATAGATAGACACTCACACATGCATAAACACAAAAACACATACCTACATACGCACATTCATACATACAACATTTACAAAAACACTACGTTTATTATTAGATATTTGCACCTCTCTCGGTCTGTGTGAGTAGACGTCCAGGAATATAGCATCAACACGTTGAAGAAGACAAGCAAGAAGAATGCTCAAAACCCGCCCTTGGAAGGACTGTATAACAAGCAATAACGACAACCGACTGACGCACAAAGTCACAACTACATTAAACATAAAAACATGGGAAAGTGCTAAATCCTATTAGCTCAATAATCCTCGTCTGATCCCTGTTGTGTTTGTGACGCCAGATTGATCCCATAATCCTATTTTCCTACCATATATTCAGTTGCAACAAGAAAGGATTCTTTTTTTTTTTGGGGGGGGGGGGGGGGGGGGGGGGTCGGGGGAGGGGAGTGGATGAGTTCTGGAAAGCTTATGATAATATGAAGTCTGTCGTTATTTCAATTTGGCTGAAAACATCTAGAAATAACGAGTCAGACAATGGCTAAAGCCTGACCTTTAAGAACATCTAGTTAAAAGACCACCTTGTTTACTGACATACCAACTTGTTTACTGACAGACCAACTTGTTTACTGACAATTTGTGAGAATAACATTTGAGAAATGACTGCTATTGGCATTTTCAGACTCATGCATTGCGTCATAAATTTCTGGAACTGCCGGAGTAACTAACAACAAATGCTTGAAAGAGGTTAACGAAACTGGAACGGTATACGCAAAAATAAGAAAGAGACAAACAGCTTTCTTTGGTCGTATGATGAGAAGAAAAGCGTTGGAGAACATCGTGACAACAGTTAAGAATAAATGGGAAAAGAAGCAGAGGCAGATCACAAGAAATGACGCTGGATGACCTGAGACGGCGGCATGGAGGAATATCATCAGCAAAGATGATCCAGAACAGAAAGGACCGAGATATTCTTCTTCTTCTTCTTCTTCTTCTTCTTCTTCTTCTTCTTCTTCTTCTTCTTCTTCTTCTTCTTCTTCTTCTTCTTCTTCTCTTATTCTGCGTTCATCCGGAGTCTTTTTTCCCTGATGTGATTACGTTGTACCTGATGACAGCGAGCTGCGATACTGCGCCTTTAAGTCGAGACATCCGACTTTTGCGGGCGTTTGTTGACGGGTAAACCTTACCGGGCGACCGAGATATGTGGAGAGACTGATGCCAGTTGGCAGGGCTTATGATAATGATTTTGTTAATATGCTTCGTGTATGTTAAATATAGTTTCCTATGCGAATTTCATGAATAATTTAACAGCTGCAGCAGTCAATGCCTCGGAGTGTGCCTTCTTCTCAGTTCGCGATTTTTCAACTTCGGTCTTGAAACCAACATCTCATCTCTGATACATGCAACAACATATGCACCTATGAATATGTTATTACATTATGCTCCAAATGTCCGACCGACTCCCGCGTGCGCTCATCACTTTTGCTCAACTCTGGTCCTCTAGTGTATGAATCTGTAGCTCATAAATGACGACAGCGTCTTGTTAAAGAACCATAGGTGAACAGGTCTGTAGTTGGTCAAGCGTCGAAGCATACGTTTTCTTTCATCCAGGAGTTGTCGTGAAGTGAATGTGGTAGATTATAACCCCATCGTGTGCCTTCATCTTACAAATGTGATATTGTCTAATTTATTCTCTATGGCGAAACGGTTGAGGACGGAATTCGCAATCCCTCATACGACGTTCAAAACACATATATTTTTTGCGCTCGCTCGCTTTGAACTCAAGCGTAGTCCATACACACTACTGATAGTAGTGCTGGACTGAATTTTGCATGTGGATTATCTTTACCTATTAACAGTGTCCCTCGCCATCAGGCGAACCCACTCCGACTTCAGAGGTACTTGTAATTTACGTCTCAAAGTCACGGACAAGTGGCCAACATTTTAGTCCAACTGCTCAGCGTATTGGTTGAACCCCTTACCTCGGTATCAGCACACCGAATGTTTAAGAACAGGCGTTCTTATCCATTCGGCCATGCTGACCTATATTCAATGATATGAGTGTCTGTGGTTCAGAAAGCAATAGGGAATTTGAACTTGCTTTGAAATCACAAACAGTAAACAAATACTAGGTCTGACTGCGACGTCCTGTAAATTATAAGTCGCTCACTAGTGTACTCTGTTCACAAGTGCCTGGAGAGACCAGTGATGGAAGGCATGGGTCCTGGGAGTAGAGGCAAGGGTCGACCAGAACGATAAAGGACACACGTTATTGCAGATCACTGGGCATGAGGGTACACGAGCCTGGAGAGATAGCCAGGGATCTAGAGTCTATTCCACAGGCCGTGATGAGAGCCACGTTCTGCACAAGGACCCGCTACATGATGCTGATGAATGTGTTCTCTTTTCTCCGTTAACTGATGTGTGCCGAAGGATAATATATCGTCGCATGTGACCTCCCATTTGGACAGAAAGACGATATATCGCTATACTAGTGTCATTGTGCTATTTGTTTTGTTTCGTGGTATCTTACGCAATTCCAATGCTCACTGAATTGACATGTATATTACAATATTTGTTCATTTATTGTATACCAAATTTGATTCAAACCTACTTTTTGTTTAATACCGAATCAGTTAATTCTCTTTACCTCTACGAGTGCCCGTAAACTTATTTCTCATGCAGTTTAGCACAGGCTGTGACGTCACCTGATTGAAGAGTTAACTGCACGCAATATTTAGAATATCACATTAACCACATTAATCAGCCTGATAATGGAAATCAACCATATCGTCGAACCAATGGCTGATTAGTTACTGCTCGTGATGTCATCGTTCTGTGACCTCTCCCGAAACGGGTGGTGCCCAGGGGGAGATAATTTCAACATCCGGTTCCGTTTAGCCTAATTGGTTATAGTAAGATAAGAGCTTAATCATTTGTTAAGTGAGTTTTTCTAATCCCGGTGGGGAATGACCACAGGGGATGAACAGTGTAACCAATGATAGCACGATTGTTACTTGGTGTATTCTCATCGTAATTTAACATTATTGTTAACTACATTTTAGCTCACATAATGGTATTCATATTTTACGCTATATCTTTATATTATGTTTCCTATTTTCAGTAAGTAAGTTGTAAGTAAAGGCTCTTTTTTCACGCCTTATGTCCCACGAGCATAAGGTTTTAGACCCATATTTTTAGACCAGTCAGCACTTTATAGGTTATGTGGTCAATATCAAGCCGTCAGCCATTACTTCCCAAGACATGTCACGGTACCCGTTTTAGATTTTGCTGCCGGTAAACTAGACTTTGTTGTCGGTGCACTAGACTGTTGTCGGTAAAAATAGACTTTGTTGTCGAAAACTAGACTGTGTTCTCGGTAAACTATACTTTGTTGTCGTAAATTAGACGTTGTTGTCGGTAAACTAGACTTAGTTGTTGGTAAACCTGACTCTGTTTTCGGTAAAATAGACTTTGTTGCCGTAAACTAGACTTTGTTGAAGGTAAACTCGACTTTGCTGTCGGTAAACTAGACATTGTTATCGGTAAACTAGACTTTGTTGTCGGTAAACTAGACTTTGGTGGTCGGTAAACTAGACATTGTTGTCGGTAAACTAGACCTTGTTGTCGCTAAGCTAGACTAACATTCGTCTTCGGACCTGCAGCGATCAGCCTGCCTGGCAGCCCGGCGGTCACGTATTCTATGCGGGAATGTTACAGTTTTTCCACTGACGTGGACTACCAGGTCGATCCAGACTAAGATCAGTCCCATGAGTAACGTGACGTGCGCGAGAATCAGTGGCGGTTCTTGTCTCGTCGGTAACTTACGAGGTATGTGAGCCGGTCGCTCAGAAAGCAATGGCAAACTACTGAGCGTAATCTTGTCAAGAAATCAACAATCAGCTGAAAGATGCTGATGTTGACAGCAGTGTCCTGTAAAGGATTGCGAAGAAAAAAAAAAGAATTATTGACTTCCCATTGGTCTAAAACTTTTCTGGCTACATTGTATACTCAATACACCTGGAATCATGACACAATCCCTTTTATTTGCTGCTACTTACTATTCTTCTTCTTCTTCTTCTTCTTCTTCTTCTTCTTCTTCTTCTTCTTCGGGTGCCTTGATTGGTGGAGTTTCTGGCAAATATTCTCTAACCACCTCACTCCAAGCAGGCCTACCCCTTGCTAACCCTTGCAGCACCATTCATGTTCTCCTCATATAAATCATTCCTGTCTCTTCTTCTCTTCTCTGTATGCTTTAAGTCTTGCGTTATATCTTTAAAAAAGTCGCTTAAAAGTCGACAGGGTCGACTTCATTGCACCCGATTTTATCCCATATGGCTCGGTCTCTTTCCGCAGCGCGGAAAGCGTCGCACAAAGCACGAACTCCGTAGCTTTTAGCGACGACCCACAGGAGTCTCCGAAATATTTAACTCGTAAACCGAAGGGCGCGGCCCGGAATCGAACCCACAACCTTCGGATCACGAGTCAAACGGCTTGACCACTTCGCCACAGAGACTCCTCAGAGGCGTTATATCTTTTGCCTCGTGGTTTCCTAATAGTGGCCTTTCTGGTCATTCTATCATCGGGTGTTTTTTTCCCCCAATGTATATTCCCTCCAGCTCCAACGTCTTGGTTTTATCTCTTGGTCAACTGGTATTTTCTAAGTCCTTGAGCTCCACATTGGTGATTCTGTCATATCATTTAAGTTGATTTAAGCCTTTGTATTCTACTCAGGCATCATATAATGAATGAGATCAGCATGGCCGAAACGCGTGTTCTTAAACATCCGATGTGCTGATGCCGAGGTAAGGGGTTCACCCTATACCGGACAGTTGGACTAAAATAATGACCTATCGTCCTTGACTTGGGGACATATATTACAAGTACCTCTGAAGTCGGAGTGGATTCGCCTGATGGCGATGGACACTGTTAATAGGGAATTCTAGTTCACACGCAAAATTCAGTAAGTAGTGTATGTGGATACACTTGAGTTCAAAACGTGCGAGCGCCAAGAAAAAAAAAATGTAATGAATTTCTTGTACATTATTATTTTGTAAGTCCCGTGATTTTAGACTCGGGACTCAATGAGTGATGTGGTAAATATCACTCAGGTCGCTTTTACTTCCCGGGACTCAATTAAGGTTCGGTCTTGGGATTCTCCGTAGCGAAGTAGTCAAGCTGTTTAACTCGGACTCCGGCGGTTGTGGGTTCGATTCCGGGCCGCGTCCTTCTGTTCACGAGTGACATTTTTCGGAGACTCCTGTGGGTCGTCACTAAAGCTACGGAGTTCGTGCTTTGTGCGACGCTTTCCGCGCTGCGGAAAGAGACCGAGCAATATGGGATAAACTCCCGGTGCAATGAAGTCGACTCTGTCGAATTTTAAGCGACTTTTTAAAGGTTGGGTCAATGAAAACACCCCTCACCCTTCGAAAAGAATACGAATTCATGACTACCAGAGTGGCAGGCGAGCGTGCACACCAAGGAACTACCACGGCTTGTTACTCATCTAGGCCACTTGGCATAAAAGGGAACACAGACTGATTTGAGAATCTGCTGATTGCATGAGATGGTAAACTGTGATCGTCACATCTTAACGGCAAGGCACTGGATGATGATGAGTCTCTGTGGCGAAGTGGTCAAGCCGTTTGACTCGTGCTCCGAAGGTTGTGGGTTCGATTCCGGGCCGCGCCCTTCGGTTTACGAGTTAAATGTTTCGGAGACTTGTGGGTCGTCGCTAAAGCTACGGAGTTCGTGCTTTGTGCGACGCTTTCCGTGCTGCGGAAAGAGACCGAGCCATATGGGATTAAACCCGGTGCAATGAAGTCGACCCTGTCGACTTTTAAACGACTTTTTTCCCTACAGTGGTGTGTATTAAATGAACTCACTGCCAGCCGAACACTGAGGCAGATGTCCAGGTTCTTGATAAGCGCCTATTGTGTGTGTTTATTAATACTGAGTACCGAATGTAAGAATCGACATCAAGGCACAAGAGATATTGCCACACGTGCTTCATCTCAATCTTCAACAGCCACTGGGGAGTTCCCATGATAATGATTCCAGTATCAATTTGACTAAAGTCCGCCTGTACTTTCCTCTACGTAAGGATACTACGCCTGTTTACCTGCACGCTCTGCACTCCAGAGAGCCTTCACTTCATCACCTGTAGCTTATAGTAACCCCCCCCCCCCTCTCACCCAGAGGGGCAGCAGCAGCTAGTCTACCAGCCTGTTCATTGCCCCGCTCACTCGCATGCCCTGGGCAGAAAAACGTTGATACAAACGCTATCTCCGTCCTGTTGAGTGATGCTAGCCAATTTGTGGCTCTATTAGAAAATGTTGAATCGTGGACGAAAAGGTTGTTAGGTTGGTAAACCTTCTAGAGAAACTGAATTATGACTTTTAAGTTATATACTTGGACGTTACGGTTGTTACAGCCAATCGTGGACGAAACGGTTGTTAGGTTGGTAAACCTTCTAGAGAAACTGAATTATGACTTTTAAGTTATATACTTGGACGTTACGGTTGTTACAGCCAATCGTGGACGAAACGGTTGTTAGGTTGGTAAACCTTCTAGAGAAACTGAATTATGACTTTTAAGTTATATACTTGGACGTTACGGTTGTTACAGCCAATCGTGGACGAAACGGTTGTTAGGTTGGTACATCTTCTAGTCTAGAGGAACTAAATTATAACTTTCAAGTTATATACTTGGGCAAACAAATGTGATGTTAAGACCAATACTGAAACTTCGCATTTGCCGTGAATCATATTAAAATGTTACCAGGGCACGATTCAGTACAGCAAACGTGGGAGGGGGGGGGGGGGGGGGCGGGGGGGTGGGGGGGGGCCTGGGATAGGATCCAGGCTAGTAATCTTTTCTCTTCGGGTTGCACGCGTTTTATTTTCAACAAACTCCAACGGATAGCTAAGAGAGACATGCAGTCGAGTTTACGCCTTGTACTGTCTCCACTACCCAACGCCACGATGTTTGTGTTAGTCCAATTTAGACGTTACAATTGTTTATCTGTCTGTCTGTTTGTCTATACATCTCTTTCTATATATATACCTTTCTACCCTTCGGTCTAGCCAGCTGCATCTACCTGCCTGTTTATCTACCTGTTTATTTATGTTAATTTACCTGTCTGTCTATCACACTATACATGTCTTTGTAACTATATATGTCTGTCTGTCTATCAATTTGTCTGCTCACATATGTCTGCCTGTCTATTTTGTTGGCCTGTCTAGCTGCCTATATCTGAATGTCTGTCTCTCTATCTCTAATATAGTTTAACACACACACACACACACACACACACACACACACACACACACACACACACACACATATATATATATATATATTATATATATATATATATATATATATATATATATATATATATGAATGTATACCTGTTTGTATATCCGTCTGTCGGTTTGTCTACCTACATATCTATCTAACCCCTATACGTACCTGTCTACCTCTTTTCCACTAACGTTTATTTATGGCTCCTTCCACCTGACGGTTTAAATAGATCACTCAAATTTACTCATTTATAACATCATTACCTCTGCTCAGGTTCACTCACGCGTGCACCAGCCCATGTACCCAGGTAACTCGAACCGGCACGTTTTTGCAGTGAAGTTTGCCGCCTAATGCAGCAGAGGCAGAGTAATGTCCCTTGGGGAGGGTTTTGTTCCAGATTTTAACATTGGAGCCGATATCTAAGCGCACTGCGAGTGTCCTCGATCGATAGGTGAGGATAGCAAGTTGGGAGATGGTACCCAGAGGAACGACAAAACCAAGATGCCAAAACTGACAACCGCGCCGCTGATTAGAAGCAATCTTGTAATAAGAGTGAGTGCTTTTTACATTTGAAAACCTGCTGTATCGCTCGACGTTGGAATGTACACTTACTCGCCCGCAGGCACTCGCGAACGTCGGAATACATTCTTTATATAAGCAGGTTTATCTGTGCGAGGCTGAGTACATTTCATTACAAAGAGATATATAATTTTAAAAATGTAAACAGCTTTCATGCAATCAATAGCTCGTCATCATCACCAGGTGTCCTGCCTAGACGTTGTCTCGCCGCAATTCTCGGTCCTTTGTGTTCTGGATCAACTCTGCTGCTAATATTCCTCCTTGCCACCGTCTCAATCCCTCCAGCATCATTTCTCTTGATTGCTCTCTACCTCTTTTTCCACTGACCTTTCCAGTTGTCACAATGCTCTCCAAAGTATCTCTTCTCATCACATGACCAAAGAATGCAGCTCGTCTCTTTCTTAGAGTTGTATATAATGGTCTCGTTGCATTGGCCTCTTCCAAGCAATCGTTATTAGTTACTTACCCTATCAGTCAAAGATAATCACAGCATTCGTCTTAGTGACCACATCTCTGCACCAACATATTACAACATGTCCTCTAGAGCCTCTGATCATTGGGTTGATATTTTGGATGCTGGAATGCCTACAACTTGAGAAGAAACTCTAATCAATCTGGAGCTAGTCTCATCAATCCTGTTCGTACTGTGCCTAATCCTGACCTGGCTACATCCTAATTGGTATTTTCCGTGATGTGAAGTTTCAGTACCGGTCTCGCACATCCCGCTGCGTTTTATTGTTGTTGTTAGCTTGGAACGACGGAGGGAAGCTCTGCTGCAGCACAGTCCCCGTAAAGATGGCACTAGCGTAAGTGGATCGTGAGGAACGTGTGAATGCCAATTTCACGTCTACATATGCACGTCAGTTTCCGAGCTGACGTGAACTGAACGCTAACACACAATAGTTTATACTTGAAACTAAGTCTTCAATATGTTTAATCATCCAACCAACCAACCAATCTGCCAGCCAGCCAACCAAACAATAAAACAAGCAATCAACCAACCAGTCTCCCAACTAACCATCTAACCAACCAACCAATTAACCAACCATTCAATCAAGCAGCCAGCCAGTCAGCCAACCATCCAAGCAAGCCAGACTCAAACAAACCGACCTCAACACCAACCATCTAACCAACAAACTAACAAAAAAAAACTACCAAAACCAACCAATCAACAAATCAGCCAGGTAGCCATCCAGCCAACTGCCTAGCTAACCAGTCAATCAACCAATCAACCAAACAATCAACTTATCACTTAACCAACCAACAACCCACCCATCCAACGAACCACTCAACAAATCCACCCATCCAACCATCACCCCATTTACCACTCAACCAACCAACCATCCACCAACACAACCAACCAGTCACTCACCCAAACCAACCACCCAATCAACCAGTCACCCAACCAACCAGCCACCCACCCTAGCAGCCACCCACCCAACCAGACAGCCACCCACCCACCAAACCAAGCAGCCAATTGCTTACTCCCAATAAACTCTATTTACAAATACCGACGTGATATTGCAAATAAATCAAACGAAATTAGAGAATTTAATGGACTCAGGTAAATACATGAAACTCATCCAGATAATGACAAGTGGGTTTTTATCAAATGCAGATTCACCAACACGTGCAACGATATACAGTTTCTGGCAATGTGAAGGCAGTAAAAGAAGTCTGTCCAACAGAAAACTGTTTCAGATACCCAGTATTGGATCAAATACAATTAAATTTGCCAAAAATTTGACTTTCATAAAAATAAACCTATACTCTGTATAGTCTCTGTATCTGTATAGTTGCGTACTAGTTATGCATTAGGATTGCACACTGCACACACACACACACACACATACACATACTCACACACTCACTCAGACACTGTGTGTGGTATGTTTTATTGTTTTATTTTCTTTATGCATGGAGGACAAACCGCACACGTATGTCGTGATTTTAACAGACTCACACAAAGTACTCGTATATGATGAGAAAGGTGAAGACAGGCATACTTTGGACAGAGCGGAAGGCTTCCATTCAACAATCACAAATAGAGAGTATCTATTGGATTCTCTCCCGCAACTTGCTTGTGTGGGAAACGAGCAGGCGGAGACATTGGCTGGGTGTGCATTGCTCGCTGGGGCATTGGTGTATGATAAGGCAGGCAGACTTGGTTGGCGCCATTTGGGATCGTGTGTATCAATAACAGATATATCATCACGGCTTGGAGAGAATGGGGCAGCAGGGAGTGACCAGAGGATACGGCCGACATAAGGCTCAACTCTACTCATCTCACCTTGTTAGTGTTTAACATATTCTGGGCTCAACTCTACTCAACTCACCTTGTTAGTGTTTAACATATTCTGTGCTCAATTCTACTCAACTCACCTTGTTAGTGTTTAACATATTCTGGGCTTAACTATACTCAACTCACCTAGTTAGTGTCTAACATATTCTGGGCTCAACTCTACTCAACTCACCTTGTTAGTGTTTAACATATTCTGGGCTCAACTCTACTCAACTCACATTGTTAGTGTTTAACATATTCTGGGCTCAACTATACTCAACTCACCTTGTTAGTGTTTAACATATTCTGGGCTCAACTCTACTCAACTCACCTTGTTAGTGTTTAACATATTCTGGGCTCAACTCTACTCAACTCATCTTGTTAGTGTCTAGCATATTCTGGGCTCAACTATACTCAACTCACCTTGTTAGTGTCTAAAATATTCTGGGCTCAACTCTACTCAACTCACCTCGTTAGTGTTTAACATATTCTGGGCTCAACTCTACTCAACTCACCTCGTTAGTGTCTAGCATATTCTGGGCTCAACTATACTCAACTCACCTTGTTAGTGTCTAACATATTCTGGGCTCAACTCTACTCAACTCACCTTGTTAGTGTCTAAGATATTCTGGGCTCAACTCTACTCAACTCACCTTGTTAGTGTCTAACATATTCTGGGCTCAACTCTACTTAACTCACCTTGTTAGTGTCTAACATATTCTGGACTCAACTCTACTCAACTCACCTTGTTAGTATTTAACATATTCTGGTCTCAACTATACTCAACTCACCTTGTTAGTGTCTAGCATATTCTGGGCTCAACTATACTCAACTCACCTTGTTAGTGTCTAACATATTCTGGGCTCAACTCTACTCAACTCACCTCGTTAGTGTTTAACATATTCTGGGCTCAACTCTACTCAACTCACCTCGTTAGTGTCTAGCATATTCTGGGCTCAACTAAACTCAACTCACCTTGTTAGTGTCTAACATATTCTGGGCTCAACTCTACTCAACTCACCTTGTTAGTGTTTAACATATTCTGGGCTCAACTCTACTCAACTCACCTTGTTAGTGTCTAACATATTCTGGACTCAACTCTACTCAACTCACATTGTTAGTGTTTAACATATTCTGGGCTCAACTCTACTCAACTCACCTTGTTAGTGTTTAACATATTCTGGGCTCAACTCTACTCAACTCACCTTGTTAGTGTTTAACATATTCTGTTCTCAACTCTACTCAACTCACCTTGTTAGTGTCTAACATATTCTGGGCTCAACTCTACTCAACTCACCTTGTTAGTGTCTAACATATTCTGGGCTCAACTATACTCAACTCACCTTGTTAGTGTCTAACATATTCTGGGCTCAACTCTACTCAACTCACCTTGTTAGTGTTTAACATATTCTGGGCTCAACTATACTCAACTCACCTTGTTAGTGTTTAACATATTCTAGACCGCGACAGGCTGAGATTAGGTGATCAATTTCCTTTCACGCCTCTATTGCTTCCGATACAGCTAGAAAATCCAGAAAATTATCAGTTTCTGATGCTGTAAGATCTAGTCGACAATAGAACCCCGCTGTTGTAAGATCTAGTCGACAACAGAACCCCGCTGTTTGAAAAAAAATTGTGCAAATGTTTGGGACTGAACCTTGAACACTGCCGTGCTGAGCAAAGCGATATAAACTCTGTGCCACCGAACCTGCACGCTGTAGAATTATGTGTAGAAAATGACAGAGCAGTGTCCTCAAGAGCCTAATCTTAACGGTTTACAAGTTCTTATTGATTGTTAGCTGGCTCAACGTGCAGACGGGACTCCCGAATTTAGCCCTAGTCTGAGAAGGTTGTGGATCCAATCCACTACAGAGAGGTATGAGTACTATGGGCGTGGATGACTGTGTCATCATGCATTTTCAGTTGCTCTGTAAACAGATTTAAAACAGGACTGCTGAGGTAGAAGACACCTGCTCTACTAGTCTGCAATTAACATCCTTGGGTGTGAGAAGCAATGGCTGCAGCAGGATATAAAAATTAGAAATATAAACAGTTGGTGTGTGTAACTCCTGCGAAAAGGTGAGAGATACCAAACACAGTGTACATATTTTACAACGAACTCCACTTCAGCAAACGTATATCACAGGGGATAAATCAATGATACAATAGAAATAAGTATACTACGACACAACTAATCGACGTTTCGATTACAATAATCTTCTCAGGAACAACACAAACAGATCTACCGAAAAACATGAAATTAGACAATGTAATAACATTAAAACAGAAATAGAAAAAGTCAAGGCATGACACGTTGCTAGACTTTATTTTCTGTTTGTGTTTTTATATTATTAATTTATTACATTTTATGATTTCATGTTTTTTTTTTGTTGATCTGATTGAGTTGTTCCTGGGGAAGATTATTATAATCGAAAAGTCGATTCGTTGTGTCGTGGTATACTTATGTTTATTTTATTATTAATCCCCATCACCCCCCTTCCGAACTAGTAAGGTTCTTAGAGAAAGACAAGACAAACCACTGAATGGAAACATTGCCTAGTAAATCTTAAATACACACACAAATTAGTTGTGCATTCTGCACAGGATTGATTGATTGGCACCTTTCCGTCTTGACAGACGATAGTTTGGTACTACGATCCATGGCGGTGGCGAGTGTGGCTGGTAAGGCCAATTCTTGCTGCAAATGTTTGCCCACAGTAGGTGCATGTGAAAACATGGTCACTTCCACCATTTTGCACCATCTTACGTCTCTCACGCTCTGTGTGTGCTTTATCTGCAATCATTTTCTCCTTTGTCTTTATTCCATTTCTGATAGTTGCCCTCCATGCAACACGTTCAGCGGCGACGTGCTCCCAATGTGCATTATCAATGCCTGTATCAATCATGTCCCGCTTACACACATCTTTGTATCGTAGTAGAGGCCGACCCTGAGATCTCCTACCCGTCTGTAATTCACCAAAAAAGATGTCCTTTGGTATTCTACCATCATCCATCCTCCTAACGTGTCCTATCCATCTAAGTCTACGAAGACTGAGCATGGAATACACCGTCACACAACCTGATCTTTCCAATACTTCAGTATTTGTGATTTTGTCTTGCCACTTAATACCAAGTATTCTTCGCAGACACCGCATATGAAAGCTGTTTAAACGTTTCTCTTGGCGTGAGTAAGTTGTCCAGGTTTCACTGCCATAAAGAAGAGTACTAAGGACACAGGCTTGGTAGACGAGGACTTTTGTTTTGGCAGTAAGCTTCCTGTTTTCCCAGACTCTTTTTGCTAACATGTTCATTGTTGTTGCTGCCTTGCCAATCCTGATGTTGATTTCCTGATCGAGGGATAATTTGCTATTTACCACTGATCCTAGATATGTAAAATCCTCAGCGTTGTTTCGCCGTTTGTGATTCTTTGACAAATTTACGTTCAACAGTTTGCCATTACTTTCTGAACAACCGGTACTCATACCATTGTATAAAAACTAGCGCAAGGCGGCTTGCTTCTAAATCGCCCGTTGCTGTGCTTCGAAAGCGGTAAGCAGTATTGCGAATTGCATTCGTAACCTCTTCACCACAACTCCGCCTGTCAACAGCTACACAATGCTGGGGTTGATTGCAATGTCCTGTGATGGACATGCAACTAACTGTGTAGTAGTGTTGTGGGTTGCAACTAGCACGGATCTGGGGTTGACCAACCCTCACAGGAAAGGTAGCAAAGAATGTTCACATGATGTAACGAGGATGAAGAATGAGCCATTAGTCACCCTACTCCATTGTGAAGTTGATATCGTAAATGTGACCTTCTTCTTCTTTTTCTGCGTTCATCCGGAGTTTTTTTTTTTCCGGACGTGATTGCGATGTGCCTGTTTACAGCAGAGCTGTGTTCTTGCACCGTTAGGCCGACACATCCGACTTCTGCGGGCATTTGTTGACCGGGTTAACCTTCCCGGAAATGTGACCTCCTATCACTTCACATCACAATTCCAATATCTGTAAACGGACTACTTTTAGACAGACAAATGTGACGTCAGGCAGACATAGAGACAGGCAGTTAGAGAGACAGCCAGAGAAACAGATAGATAGAGAGACAGACAGATAGAAAGACAGACTGACAGAAAAACAGACGGACACAAAAACAGATTGACAGACAGACAGACAGACAGACAGATAGGCAGACAGATAGATAGATAGATAGATAGATAGATAGATAGATAGATAGATAGATAGATAGATAGACAGATAGATAGATAGATGGGCGAACGGACGGACGGACGGACAGACAGAGAGACAGAGAGACAGGCAGACAGACAGACAGACAGATAAACAAACAAACAAACAGACAAATAGATAATCATTTCACGCATGATCAATCATCCGTCACACTCACTTAATCCTAACGCTAATGTTCATATAATATGAGAAAAGAATCAGGCCCGGGGTTTAAATATGCCCAGCTCACGTGTTTAACCACTCCAGGGTTAAAGATCACCCCCAGGCCCAAGTGTTAACAACATTTATTAAGTGATTTTACAGGAATACTTACCTGGTTCCGGGTATGCTAAAAACATAGCAAGGGGACTTAATTCCCCATGACCTGCTAAATACTGGTTTCCTCGTTGATGAGGGCCGACAACTGCGTCTGGTCATAAATCATGTTACATTTTTTACGAAGTAATTTAATTTATTCATATTTTGTTGTAACATTTATATTTCCTCTTGTATTTGAACAATGGACGGTGCCAAAAGAATACTAGTTCTCTAGCGCTTAAACTTCCGGTGCGATAATGACAGTGTAGGGGGGTTCATCCAGTCAGTTGGACTGGAACGTCGACTTCCTGTTCAGATAATAATGGCTGACTTATTAAGGTAACAATGCCCAGAAAATTACCATGGGTTTGATAGTAACGACCCGTAAAGGACACACCATTGTTACATACATCTACAACCTCGGCGTATAGACCAGGACAATCAACAGGGAATTGGAGAGTCAAATAGAACCTGCTGGTGTGGATGCAGGTAGTGTTTCGTTCTCATCCTTGATTTGGGGACGTCAATCGCCAGTTCCTCAGAAGTCGGAATGGGTTTCCCGTGTGACTAAGAAAACTGGTGATATGCAAAGCTAGCCCACACGCAAACAATTAGTCCAGCACGGACTACTCTCGAGTTCAAAGCTAGAGTAGAGGATATAAAAATCGCTGTCTGTCTTACTATCTGTCTGTCTGTCTGCCTGCCTGCCTGCCTGCCCGCCCACCCGCCCGTCCGTCAGTCCGTCCGTCTGCCTGCCCGCCCGCCCGCCAGTTCGTCTGGTCTGTCTGTCTGTCTGTCCGTCCGTCCGTCTGTCTGTCTGTCAGTATATGTATATATATATATATATATATATATATATATATATATATATATATATATATATATATATATATATATATAGGCACTCTTCCGATTGACGGGTCTAAATAGTTCCGCACTGAATAAGTTAGGGTTAAGAGTTTGGGTCAGTGTTAGTTTAATATATATATATATATATATATATATATATATATATATATATATATATATATATATATATATATATATATATATATATATAGAGAGAGAGAGAGAGAGAGAGAGATACACATAATTACAGAGCCAGTAAGAACTCCAACATCGCAGGAACTGCACTTCGAGACTAAACATTTCTCAATGTATCCTTCTCGTCACGCACTCTAACGGTTACATAATACTCTACAAGTGCTCTCGTTTCTCCCTGTAAGATCTCCGTAATTATGCAGTGGGCGACTCTGAATGGCAACACTCGCTGGGTTGCCAATATCGCAAACATGCCCTGATTTCGTCACTGTATTTAATATTGATCAATGGTGATCAAATACAGTAAGATCTTCCATACGTGTCAAATGCATGTTTGTTTGCCATAATGTACTATGTTTTGTCTTTTTAGCAGAGTTCCAACTGTAAAATGTATGCTTCCATAGTTGTTTAGTAAAAATATAGCATAAGAACAATTGTAGAAACATCGAAACATGTTAGATAGGAATATGATTTAGCTAATGATGCCCTAAATGGTGCCTGCGCAAAATAGTGGGAATAAAATGGTATAACAAAATTACCAATGTAGAGCTCATGGACAGACCTTAACAAATTACATTGCATCAGGCGGTGTAAAAATACGCTGGCGCTGGATGGGTGACACACTGAGAAAGACTGAGGATAATACAACTAGACACTCGCTTGTCTGAAACCCACAAAGCAAACATTAAAAGCGGAAGACCTAAAACCACACACACAAGAGAATTACAGACAGAAAGGAATAATGGAAGGAGCTTCCGGAGATAGAACATGGTGTGGTTGCGGACCTAATGACAGATGAAGGGACGAAGAAGAAGAAGAAGAAGAAGAAGAAGAAGAAGAAGAAGAAGAAGAAGAAGAAGAAGGAGGAGGAGGAGGAGGAGGAGGAGGAGGAGGAGGAGACGAATAAGGAGAGGAAGCAGACGAAGAAGAATGGTGGCTATACCGCTTTCATGAGTATCTACGTGGCCGGATCTCCCAGCACACTTTTTGTTACTTCAGCGAGACACGGTTGTCATCTGGATGTAACAAGGGTAAATTCCGGCATGACTGTAGTGTCACCATTTTATGATCTACCGGAAGTGTAGGGATTTGTCCGCAGGCAAGTGCTAAACTGGCAATGCAGCAAATGATTCACGACAGTTCACTCCCATGTGATGCTATCGTCTCCGCGGGTTGCTCTGTGCTAAGAGCTAAAGAAGTGTTTGGGGGTATACAGCGAAAGTTAGTGAGGAGAGCCTGGCGTATGATACCACAACATTTATTATCAGAATCGTGGTATAGTTAGTCTCAGCGGCTTTCCGCTCGCTTGAGGGCAAACAGCACACACACGTGATTGATTATAATTGACTGTAACGGACTTATAGCGCATGATGACAAGGATGAAGAGAGGCATTATTCGTGCAGTGGCAGGCTGCAATTAAAAACATCAAAGAAAGGGAGAATCTTTTGACACCCCCCCCCTCCCCCCAGGACATGCTGGTGTGATGAGAAACGAGCAGGCGAAGAGATTGGCTGGGTCTGCATCGTTTTATGAGGGTATTGATGCATGATATGGCAGATGTGTTCATGGCCCTTTCGGATCATGTGTATAGTGCGGAAGAACATATAAATCATTATGGTCTGGAGAGAATAGCTTGGCAGGAAGTAACCAGAGGATGTGAATAACACTCTGTACTCCAAGGAGATGCTGGCTGTTGAAGATGACGACGGAGCATGCGTGGGAATGTCTCGAGATCTTGACTCAACTCATCTCTCGGGTGACTGTGTTACATAGCTCTCCTCCACTTCTTCAAGATCAGAAACCCGTGAGTTGTGCAAGATGATTACTGTAACTTAATATCTGTGTAAAGACATGTATTGTTGTAGCTAGACCACAATTCAGGCAATCACGTACAGACTACAAAGTCTACAAGGTGTGGACTGCGCCTGGTTTGCAGTCAGGCAAGGTTAGGATCGGCCAGCCTCTCCCAGAAGGCATGAAAAGTGAAAATTAGTAGCCTGCCGTTGACTCGCAGACTACACAAGTCAACCCCACATCCCCATTATGTAGGCCGAGAACCTATGACCCAGAAACTATGTCTTAAATCTGCGACTGGCCTAGCAAGCCAGTAGGGGATTTTCATACTGCTCATAGAAAAACTAAGTCAAGAAGAGAGGAAATCAGAAATGAAGAAATCAGGACTAAAGTGGGGAGTTATAGCAGTTCTAGATTTTATTAGAACACAGCAAGTGAAATGGTTTGGCCATGTAACTAGAGTACCTAGAAGTAACCAGAGGGTGTAAATGGCACTCAGTGTTCCGAGGAGATGCTGGCTGTTGAAGATAACGACGGAGCATTAGTAGGAATATCTCGAGATCTTGACTCAACTGATTCCCTCGGTGATAGGTGACATTATCCGCCCGTGTGTTGCAGGGGCCCATACGGGGGCGCAAAGAATAGTAACACTGTTGCTTACAATGCACGTCGTAAGAGGCGACTAAGGAGGCTATGGTTCCGTCGCCCTGCTACTGAGTGAGTGCGTGGCGTGACACTGTGAGCTGTCAATTTCGTGTGGAATTCTTTTACATCTGTTCGCAGTTTGTAGCGTGAACTGCATGTTCGTAACTATGGCGGCCGGCTGTTGCTGGATTGACTGGTTTGCCTTTTCGGTTCAGGAGCGCATTGTTCAGGAGACTCCTGGGAGTCGTTGCTGGAGCTACGGAATTCGTGCTTTGTGCGGCGCTTTCGGTAGGTCGCCTTGCGGAAAGAGACCGAGCCATATGGGATAAAACCCAGGTCAATGAAGTCTTTCTGGTGACTGCCGTTTCCATCGACAATGAACTGTATTTCTCGTGGAGTACTTTTGTGTTGGCATTCTGGCGGCGGCATTATGCACAGTGTACCTGTGCGGGTTGTTGGCTTGCCGATACTCCTGTCTATTCCATCGTTCACATAGGGCAGTGAGGAGCACTTTGTGTGATATTCGCTGGCACAGGAACGGAGCATAATTGGGACGACCCATTGCCGTGAAGTTGGAACCGCGACTAACTAACTAACTAAGTAGAGTACCAACAAACAGTATACCACAACAAGCAATGATGTACAGACCAAATGGAAGCAGGAGAAAGGGCCGGTCACGTAAACGATTTACAGAGGCAATAGTATAGCCCATGGGAATCTCGATATATGAATCCCATAAACGGGCACTCTTCTGCTGTTTATACTTCATCTCCACACTGCAAGGTACGAGAGGAACACGATAAGATGAGATGAGGCGTACAGACTGGCTGAGACTAGGCCTAAGTTGGTAATGCTCCCTTCATAAGGTGAACGTATGAAAATGGAATTAAAACTGCAGCGAATACATCACAACAAAATTACCTCTGTGCGTCTACACCCGGAGATCATCCACGTCTGGCACGTGGCGTCGATGAACATCCACGGTGCCATATTTTACCGACGCTGAAAGTCACCGACACGTGAAAACAACCGATGGAGAGATAGACTCCAGGGAGGTGTTTACATATTAACTGACCGATCTAAATTAGGCGCGTGCTGGCAGCTCTCCGAAAACACTCACACCGCCTGGCTTCTTCTGTGCTTCCATTGAGCGTGCAGTTTTTAATCAGCGGTTTGTTTTAAACACCCTGGGACGCCTTTGTTCTAATTTTCTTAGGGTGGAGTGGCATAGTTGTAAAACGACCATCTCTGACTCCAGGAAAGTTCAAATCAAGCTGCAAGTTTTCACAGAATTTGTATCCTTAAGATACTATATCTCATTTTGATCCAGGGGTAGTTGCTTAGAAGTCGTCTTGTCAGATAGTTAAGTTAGTTGCATATCCTTTACAGTGCACTCACACCATTGTATGAAAGCCAACGCAAGGCGGTCTGCTGTGAAACCTCACGGAGAAGATGGAAAGTTGAAAAAAAAAAGAGAGAGAGATTACGCGTACACGTTGCACGCATTAAAAATCCCCTTATGTGGTTTAGATCATAAAGAATAAATGGAATAGGTCTCTCTCCATACAACATTTCAAATGTAAAATATGCACAATCTTAGAGTACTCTTCGGCTCATTTATGGAACTCTTCCACGGCAAATCAAAGACACCACCATAAATCCCCAGTCGCGAACTATTTGAAAACTTTGTTTCACTACAGGCCTTAGAAAGACGTCCTAATATATTTCGTATCCCTTTCCCACGGCATATTCTCCTTTTGCCTCACAATGACCAATACAGTGATTAATATTAACTACTGAAGGTAAAACTGCAATAGTTATCTACGAGATGAAATCATGCATGGAAGGAGAGAAACGAGAAGGCAAAATGTTAGGCGGGATGGCGTTTCAAATTCTGAACTTTTTGACAAACAATTCGTTCGTCCGGTGTAAATTTACTGAGCCGCTTATCTGGCATTACATTTCATAGAATGCGTATTTGGTTTTATTATAGACAGACAGGTAGGCAGACTGGCAGCAGGCACGTAGGCAGACAAACAGACAGATGAACATGCAGGCAGAAAGTCAGACAGACAGACAGACAGACAGACAGACAGACAGACAGACAGACAGACGGACGGATGAACGGACTGGCTGGCGCACCGACCGACAGACAGAGGGATGGACGGACGTATGGACTGGCTGGCGCACGGACCGACAGACAGACAGATGGACAGACAGATAAACCCACACGTCAAAGATACAACTGGCAGCTGCTCCACAAAATGACGTTCATGGCACAACCGGGGTAGCTCGACGTATCCAAATAAATAAACAGAACAGAGAACTAAAACAAACAGCCGTAGACAAGGTGATGACTTTTAGCATGTTTGGAATGAATTTCAAAAGGAAATACGCAACACGGGAAATGAAGACGTGCGATCTATATAACTTGGCCAGAAATGAAAGTGTAGCTCTTGTTACTGCTTTCCTGGGGCCTAGTGAGAAGTTGAGCCGGCGGGGAGTTTGGCTTTAGCGGCTAATGACATGGGTTTGACACTTGCTTGGGAATGAGTTTCAAAACATCCGGCGAGAAATATGTGTGTGGTATTTGAGGATAAGACTGACGGAGAAGAGGGAAGACTTTCATGCCGTTACATTGTGTTGTGGAGGGCGCGGTAATGTAGTGGCTAGATGCTTGCATGCTGGCCCGGTGGTATAGGGTTCGAATCTGTTCAGTCCAGTAGTAATGGGGAAAAAATTCGGCCTCGTTCAACCTGCTTCTTCTCATATCATATCATCAGGTTTCTCTTGTACCTTGCGGTGTCGAGGTGAAGCATAAACAGCGGGAGAGTGCCCGTGTATGGGCTTCATACATCGAGGTTCCCACGGTCTCTATAATTCCCTCTATCCATGGTTTACGCGGTCAGCTCTTCCTCTGCTTCCGTCTGGTCTGTACATAATTGCTTGTTGAGGTGTACTGTTAGATGGTAATCTAGTTATATGGCCAAACCATTTAATCTGCTGTTTTCAGATATCAGAAGTCTGCTTCTTCGGCGTTTTCTATAATTGAGATACGTTTATTTGGTGAGTTTTGATCTGTCTATTTTTGCTCTCTTCCGTGTTAGTCTTAAACGGAACTGGTTATTTTGTTTTCTCTCTGTGTTCGTTGGGTTCGGTTGGGTCTTGTGGGGCTCACGCTGATTGGCGCTTTCTTTATTGCGTTGAGTAGGTCCTGATGAGAACCTGCCAAACCCAGTAGCTCCCCCCCCCCACCACCACCACCACCACTCTCCAACCCACCAGTTGTTCGTTGCCCTCTCTACAAGGAATAATCCCATTTAGTCCTCGCCAGGACTGAACTCATTTAATCCTCACCAGGACTGAACTCAATTAGTCCTCACCAGGATTGAACTCATTTAGTCCTCACCAGGACTGAACTCATTTAGTCCTCACCAGGACAGAACTCTATTAATCCTCACCAGGACTGAAATCATTTAGTCCTCACCAGGACTGAACTCTATTAATCCTCACCAGGACTGAACTCTATTAATCCTCACCAGGACTGAACTCAGTTAATCCTCACCAGGACTGAACTCATTTAATCCTCACCAGGACTGAACTCTATTAATCCTCACCAGGACTGAACTCTATTAACCCTCACCAGGACTGAACTCTATTAATCCTCGCCGGGACTAAACTCATTTAGTCCTCACCAGGACTGAACTCTATTAATCCTCACCAGGACTGAACTCTATTAATCCTCACCAGGACTGAACTAAATTAGTCCTCACCAGGATTGAACTCATTTCGTCCTCACCAAAACTGAAACCACCCAGATCCATGTCAAGGCGGATGTTATATTTAACCTGAGCTACATGAGCTACCTGAGTTACCTGAGGTACCTGAGCTACCTGAATTACCTGAGCTACCTGAGCTACCTGAACTACCTGAGCTACCCGAGCTACCTGAGGTACCTGAGCTACCCGAGTTACCTGAGTTACCTGAGTTACCTGAGCTACCTGAGTTATCTGAGCTGCCTGAGCTACCTGAGGTATCTGAGTTACCTGAGTTACCTGAGCTGTCTGAGTTACCTGAGCTACCTGAGTTACCTGAGCTACCTGTCTTAAATGGATACCAGAAAATGTCTAGGGGAAGTAAAGGTGCGCCACATTGACTCCCTCTCTCCTCCTCACCCTGCCCTCCTCACCCCTCCTCTCGAGTCCCGATTGGCTATAAAAATACGAGTCTAGCATACTATGCTCAATGCGCTTCAAGACGTGTAAAAGGTCTCTTACTACTCTATTTACTACTATATTTACTAATCTATTTACTACTATATTAACTACTCTATTTACTACACTATTTACTACTCTATTTATTACACTATTTACTACAATATGTACTACACTGTTTACTACTCTATTTACTACACTATTTAATACTCTGTTTACTACACTATTTAATACTCTGTTTACTACACTATTTAATACTCTGTTTACCACACTATTTAATACTCTGTTTACTACACTACTTACTTCTCTTGTTACTACTCTATTTACTACTCTATTTACTTCTCTATTTACTACACTATTTAATACCCTATTTACTACACTATCTACTACACTATTTACTACTATATTTACTACTATATTTACTACTCTATTTACTACGTCTATTTACTACTCTATTTACTACTCTATTTACTACTCTATTTACTTACTCTATTTACTTCTCTATTTACTACTCTATTGACTACTCTATTTACTACTCTTTTTACTCATGCTGTTATGAATGTTCGATTATTTGGTATTCTTAAACTTAAGAAACTAATTCAGAAGTATCGATTGACACTCATAGAGGTAAAGAGATGTATATCTGAGGACGCACGGAATAACGTAAACATAGTCACACACGGTTTCGAACGCTTGTACAATATACCATTGGGTCCGAAGACATAACCAACTATTATTTAGTTAGTTGCATATCTTTTACAGACGTAGCAGTCAACCGTAGCATTTTTTGGCTGTTCGTGATTCTTGAGCAAGTTTACGTTCAGCAGTTTGCCATTGTTTTCTTAACGACCGGCACCCACTACTATTTCATTAAACAAAAATACAGCTGTGTTTCGAATGCGGTAAGCAGGGATTACGATCTGCCATCCGTAATATCGGTATCATGCTTTGCAGGATATATTATGCATGTGGCTTAGTATGTAATCACCTCTGAAGTCGGAGTGGCTCGCCTGAATGGTGAGGGACACCGGTAGAAGGAAAAGCAAACCCACACGCAAAACTCAGTCCTTTACTACTTTAAACAGTGTGTAAGGACTACGCTCGAGTTTAAGCGAACGTAGAAGAAGAAGAAGAAGAAGAAGAAGAAGAAGAAGAAGAAGAAGAAGAAGAAGAAGAAGAAGAAGAAGAAGAAGAAGAAGAAGAAGAAGAAGAAGAAGAAGAAGAAGAAGAAGAAGAAGAAGAAGAAGAATGTAATCTTTGTGGTAGTGCTAAAAATAAATAAAAAAGAAAAATGTAATACGTGAGAACGTGTGGATTAATAGAAAAATTGGTGATTGGATAGAAAGAGAGGAGGAACAGTCTATGAGATGACTTGCTGAGAGACAGAAAATAAATAGTGAGACATAGAGTCAAAAGGAAGGATAGATGGATTGACAGAGAGACGCGTATAAGTCAGACAGACATACAGGCATGTGGATGAACATACGGATAGATAAACAGGCCGAGATACTGAGCGACTGACCGACCGACCGACCAACCGATCGAAAGACGCAACGACAGACAGATAGATAGATAGGTAGGTAGGTAGGTAGATAGATAGATAGATAGATAGATAGATAGATAGATAGATAGATAGATAGATAGATAGATAGATAGATAGATAGATATTTGCCATAAAATTAGTTGCCAGGTTGCTATATAAACTTAATCATCCCATCTCATAAATTGTAGTCTCCTTAAAATCCACCACAATTCACGCCCGGATGACAGTATCTGCTAAAGGATTACAGGCCCCTTATTGACAAAAGTCGGAAGCCATAACCGGATGTGACAGACTAGCGTGCGTAGTAGGGCAGTCAATGGAGAGCTGTTTGTCGATGTATGGCGGATTTATTCGCGTCAAATCTAAGTAAAGAAATCAAATTTCCGGACACTACCTCGGATCAATACATCGATCTGTTGTATGTCTGACTCCAGGGGGAAATGTAGTAGTTGTGGTTTTTTTTTCTTGTTTGGTTAACTTATTTCACAGTTTAAGGTATCAATTAAAGTTATTGATGGGCGGGAGGATTTATGTTGCAGATGAGATATTGAGTTCTTCAATGTGTGAAAAATAGAGGGAACGGCAACCTCTAATAGATAGAGCACGGGACCCTGGATTGGATAGTTCTGGTTTAAGATATACCTCGGAATTTTAGACTTACATAAATAGCTATAATTTCCAGTTGTATGAAGAAGGATAGGAAGAGATTAGAGAACGGCAGAAAGAGGAGGAGATGAAGAAGAAGAAGAAGAAGAAGAAGAAGAAGAAGAAGAAGAGAAGAAGAAGAAGAAGAAGAAGAAGAAGAAGAAGAAGAAGAAGAAGAAGAAGAAGAAGAAGAAGAAGACAGAATTGTTGTTGAGGAATGCAGAGACTTTTAAGCGACTTTAAGCAGAGAGTGAGAGAGTGGGAGAGGAAAAGATGAGATGGAAAGAGAGAGAGAGAGAGAGAGAGAGAGAGAGAGAGAGAGAGAGAGAGAGAGAGAGAGAGAGAGAGAGAGAGAGAGAGAGAGAGAGAGAGAGAGAGAGCAAAGACAAAAGAGTAAGAAAAAAATGAGAAAGAAGAGTTAGCAAACTGAGAGAGAGAGAGAGTGAAATAAAGAGAGAGAGAGAGAGAGAGAGAGAGAGAGAGAGAGAGAGAGAGAGAGAGAGAGAGAGGAGAGGCGAGAGCAGTAAGACAGAACATAGAGAGATTGGGATATAGATAGAGAAACGCGTCATAACAAAGTTTATACTAGTAGTCTCCCCTTACAGGAAGCGGGGGATTTATTGTTCTTACCCACCATGCCAGGATCACAATGGCGGCAGATATAAACAAACCCAGCAGAACACATTTATTACCGCCATTTTATGAGTCACGTGTTCGGCAAGGCTTAAAGCTGATAGGATCTGTTCAGAGTCATTAAAATAATTATTCCTGTTCAGCCCGCGTGTGCGTAACCATACACTCCCACGAGAAACACAGCAACAAGTGTGCATAGCAGGTACCCCAACACAAAAATGTAAAAACCCGTATCAAGCATTAAACAAACTCAGCAGGGGAATTTTCTAAAAAGAAAATTCTCCGTGGTAGTCAAATAGAGAGGCGTCACACACAAAATGGCTGGGGTAGATCGAATTTCAAACAAAATGGTAGACAGACAAACAGTTGAAGACAAGCCGCTTTCTTGTCTCACAGTATGTATTGGTTTTTGTAGGGGTCCAGGGACTCAGTGCGGCATGTTCAACTCACAAACCCGCGCCGTGCGAGAAAGTATTTTCTGAGTTGGCCAGGAGAATTGGGATGATTTGACACGCTCTGTAAATATATGAAATGTATCCTTACAATATGGCGGTCTCAGTGAGAATTTGAGTACAATAATATGAATATTAGTTTTGAAAGCCGTCTTGTAGTTAATAAACTATGTGACACACCAGCGGTTCTTAAACTATTGTGATCTAGTAATATTGTCATCGGCAACTCCCTTAGCGAAGTTGAT
The DNA here is from genome assembly GCA_014155875.1 of Cepaea nemoralis. NCBI lineage: Eukaryota > Metazoa > Mollusca > Gastropoda > Stylommatophora > Helicidae > Cepaea > Cepaea nemoralis. Next base: position 30,828 of record JACEFZ010018500.1, read on the forward strand.
AGAGAACTGCTCTGATAATGCCATTTACTAGCTGTTTAGTTTAGTTTCGTTTAGTTTAGTTTAGTTTAGCTTAAGTTAGTCGACGGATCAACATAACGGCACACGGGTATAACCCATAAGCGCTCCGTTCTACTCCTAACTCAAGCCTGAGTCTGGAGAATCTCAGCTCAGTGCACGAACTCCGTAGCACCGGCGATTATCCTGAAATACTTTGGGTAGATTTTTAACTCGAAATTTTGCCCGGGCTGCGCCGATAGCCAACTCTTTTTCGATTTCCAACTGCCAAGGGATTTTTTACGCGCGCAACAATACACACGGGCGTCCGATCTCACTACCCAGAGACCAGGGAAAATTTTGTTACTAGAAGTCCACGTGAAAACATCCCGGCAACTAGATGTATTAACTTATTTACGGGGTGGAGTACATAAAGGTCCCTAATAACGGGGTGGAGTAAATGAAGGTCCCTATGTACGGGAAAAAAAAGGGTGGGGGGAGAGTAAAATAAAGTTAAGATCCCTAATACACGCCTAAGACTGGCACTTTGCCGTCTTGACAGACGACAGTTTGTTACATTGTGCTTCACACACACACGCACGCACGCGCACGCACACACACACACACACACACACACACACACACAATAACTACACCCCAGGGATGGAGTTATACCTCTCAACAGCACAAAGCCTGGGTTGAATTGTAGAGACCATGTGTTGCCCATGCAGCATGATCCCTCTCTTCGGCCTGTCTAGTTAACTACAGAGGAAAGATGTCACCAATACATCTGGAACAAAACAAGCTGCAGAAACTGCTGGATCAGCAAAGCAATGCTCTAACAGTATGCCTGTCGGAGCTTCGATCCTAGACCAGTTACCAACCAAGGCTTAGGGCCTGGTCTGCCCTGCCACGACATTTAGTCTTCAGGTTGCATTTCGTCGCACCAGGATAAGGCTTGTACCCTCTCAATTGCGCTCCTCCGCACAAAGCCGCTTTCGAAATATGGAGTGTCGGGTTTGCTGAATGCCGCCCACCATTCGGCGCTAACAGAAAACAGGTAGTGATTTCTACTGTCATTCGGTAGCTCAGTCATATCTGACTAAGACCTGACTGTCATACGGTAGCTCAGTCTTATCTGACTAAGAACTGACTGTCATTACGGTAGCTCAGTTATATCTGATTAAGACCCGACTGTCATACATTAGCTCAATCATATATGATTAAGACCTGACTCTCATATGGTAGCTCAGTCATATCTGACTAAGACATGACTGTCATACGGTAGCTCAGTCAAACCTGACTAAGATCTGACTGTTATACGGTAGCTCATTTATATCTGACTAAAACCTGACTGTAAAACGGTAGCTCAGTCATATCTGACTAAGATCTGACTATCATACTGTAGCTCAGTCATATCTGACTAAGACCTAACTGTCATACGGTAGCTCAGTCATACCTGACTAAGACCTAACTGCCATACGGTAGCTCAGTCATATCTGACTAAGGCCTTACACTAACACGCCTAAAACGAGTTCGGTATAAGTTGCTAAACCCATATTTGTATAGACCAAACAGCACTCAGTGGATGATGCTGTCGGTATCACACAGCCATCTTTATTTCCCAAGACATTTGCTAGTAACCACTTAAGGCTGGCTCGACCTGAGAGCCCAGATTAAGTTTAAGAATTCGAAACCGAAATGGGGTGAAGGTCACGGTAAGTAACGGTGTTTAAAGGCAAACAGATAGACTGCATTGCACTAGGGTTTATCCCATATTGCTCGGTCTATTTCCGCAGGGCGGTTTACCGAAAGCGTGGCACAGAACAAGAACTAACCCAGGGGTCTGTAAACAATTGCGCTCGTGAACTAATGACAATAACTACCCAGGGGTCTGTGAACAATTGCGCCCGTGAACTAATGACAATAACTACCCAGGGGTCTGTGAACAATTGCGCCCGTGAACTAATGACAATAACTACCCAGGGGGGGTGGAAAAACAATTTGCGGCCCCTGAAC
>JACEFZ010018501.1:0-190966 GCA_014155875.1 Cepaea nemoralis
AGCAAATGAGGTTTCGAACGCCTGGTAAGCGGCTCACGAACCGCGTTCGCAAGCCTTTGGTCACGGAGTTGTTTACTTATCTGATTATTATTTGTGAAACATTCTGTGACAACAGCAATGTTATAACTGAGAACGGGCGGTTTTGTTCCACGTCGGGTGATTTGGTGAAGGAACTAGACCCCTCAACCAGGAAAGACAAACAAAGAAGATCAGAATGAAGGATCAGAGATTCTAATAAGAGTTACGGTCAGTGTAGAAAAGGAGGGTTGATGGCGTGAGTTTGTAGGTCAGAAAGAGAATATGAATGAGAGTGATAGTCGGGATATTGACATGGTGAGCTAGAAGTGGGGCAGGGGATAGACTGATGTTGGTGGACGAACTAGGGTCAGTGGTGTACTTGTGCTGTCTTTCTTTTCTCGCATCTCCTTTCTCGTGTGCTGTTGTTGTTGTTGTTGTTGTTGTTGTTGTTGTTTTTGTTGGCAGGGGGAAGGCGCATAGCCGCTTGAACAGGCCTCTTCTTAACTTTCTCTTTCTCTCGCCCTCCCACTTTCTTTCTCTCTTTTTCTCTCCTCTCTCTCTCTCTCTCTCTCTCTCTCTCTCTTTCTTACCCCCTCTCTCCCCTCTCTCTTACCCTCCCCCTCTCTCTCTTTTCTCACTCTCTCGTTTCTCTCTCTTTCTTACCCCCCTCTCACTCCCCTTCTCTCTCTCTCTCTCTTTCTCTCTCTCTCGTCTCTCTCTCTCTCTCTCTTTCTTACCCCCCTCTCACTCCCATTCTCTCTCTCTCTCTCTCTCTCTCTTCGTCTATCAGGACGTGGTCATCAACCCCAAGCCTAGTTATATTTTCCAGGCAATATTATGTTATGTAGCTTCCCCACGGCTTTCAGAACGAGAAGTCACCGTTGGAGTACAAACTGAGGCGTGTAGGAAACAATCCCGCTACCTCGCCATCAGCCCACCGGAAGTTTAAGAGTTAAAGCGCTTCTATATCGTCGGCCACATCAGAGTCTAGAAAAGAGACAGACGAGGTTATTTGAGACTTGATGATAAAGACATAGTTTGCCACCAATCTCATTACCAGTAAATTTATGACACGCCCAGGTCAGCTCAGCAATGTCTTAACAACTACCACCACAAGAACACACACAACGAAGACAATCAATTACAGAACCAAGACAATCAACTGCTGAACGAAGACAATCAATTGCAGGACAAAGACAATCAACTGCTGAACAAAGACAATCAATTGCAGGACGGAGACAATCAATTGCAGAACGGAGACAATCAATTGCAGTATTAGGACAATCAACTGCAGGACGGAGACACATTTCACCCACCTGTGGCTCCAGTCAGTGCCTGTAGAGCTTCCATGGCGGTGATGCGGAAAGACCGCTGCTGGCCCGGGCTTGTGATGTCAGAGACCACGGCGAACATGGATGTGAGCATGCCGGCAAAGCTCCCGCCCAGGGACTCACAGACATGGCCGGCGATCAGGACGAAGGGCGACAGACGGAGGCCAATCACTGCTGCATACACCAGCTGCTTGAGAAATGTTCCAACTATCTGTGGGGTTAAATAACAGGTTTAAAGTTCAATGTTCCAACTATCTGTGGGGTTAAATAACAGGTTTAAAGTTCAATGTTCCATCTATCGCTAGGGTTACATAACAGAGTTAAAGTTCAATGTTCCAACTATCTGTGGGGTTAAATAACAGGTTTAAAGTTCAATGTTCCAACTATATGTGGGGTTAAATAACAGGTTTAAAGTTTGATGTTAGAACTATCCGTGGGGTTAAATAACATGGTTAAAATTCATTGTTCCAACTATATGTGGAGTTAAATAACAAGATTAAAGTTGAATGTTCCAACTATCTGTGGGGTTAAATGACAGGGTTGAAGTGCACTAGATTGCACGATTTACACACGGGGTACATACTGCAGAATTCACAAGACATACCATTCCTACAGAAAGGCTTGCCGGGTTTACAAGTACACTTGTTCATACACAAAGGTGCTGTCATCATTTGGAGGCAACAGAAACACATCATGATATAGTAACTATTCCTTTCTATTTGTATGTTGCATAGTGTGTCTTCTCACCTGTACTTCACTTCCTCCACTTCTTTCCTCTACGTATATGAGTGCCAATAAATACCAGTGACTTATGTGCTGGTTCAATGGCCACTAGGGAACCCCAAGAATTGATATTTGTATTTCCCATTTACCCTGTAAGACACTGAAACCCATTTGTATAGTTGGGGAGAATGAAACCCATCTGTATTGTTGGGGAGAATGAAACCCTTCTGTATTGTTGGGGAGAATGAAACCCATCTGTATTGTTGGGGAGAATGAAACCCATCTGTATTGTTGGGGAGAATGAAACCCATCTGTATTGTTCGGGAGAATGAAACTTATCTGTATTGTTCGGTAGAATGAAAACCATCTGTATTGTTGAGAAGAATGAAACCCATCTGTATTGTTGAGAAGAATGAAATGCATCTGTATTGTCGGGGAGAATGAAAACCATCTGTATTGTTGAGAAGAATGAAATCCATCTGTATTCTTGGGGAGAATGAAAACCATCTGTATTGTTGGGGAGAATCAAACCCATCTGTATTGTTGGGGAGAATGAAACCCATCTGTATTGTTGGGGAGAATGAAACCCATCTGTATTGTTGGGGAGAATAAAACACATATGTATTTTTGGGGAGAATCAAACCCATCTGTATTGTTGGGGAGAATGAAACCCATTTGTATTGTTGGGGAGAACAAAACCCATCTGTATTGTTGGGGAGAATAAAACCCATCTGTATTGTTGGGGAGAATGAAGCCCATCTGTATTCTTGGGGAGAATCAAACCCTTCTGTATTATTAGGGAGAATCAAACCCATCTGTATTGTTGGGGAGAATGAAAACCATCTGTATTGTTGGGGAGAATGAAACCCATCTGTATTTTTTGAGGGACTGAAACCCATCTGTATTGTTGGAGGGACTGAAACCCATCTGTATTGTTGTAGAGACTGACACCTATTTGTAGTGTTGAATACCTGTGACCCCACTATGTAACCTCGAGAGACAACTTCCTGTGATCCCACTATGTAACCTCGAGAGACAACTTCCTGTGATCCCACTATGTAACCTCGTGAGACAGCGTCCTGTGATCGCACTATGTAACCTCGAGAGACAACTTCCTGTGATCCCAGTATGTAACCTTGAGAGACAACTTCCTGTGACCCCACTATGTAACCTCGTGAGACAGCGTCCTGTGATCCCACTATGTAACCTCGAGAGACAACTTCCTGTGATCCCACTATGTAACCTTGAGAGACAACTTCCTGTGATCCCACTATGTAACCTTGAGAGACAACTTCCTGTGATCCCACTATGTAACCTCGAGAGACAACTTCCTGTGATCCCACTATGTAACCTCGAGAGACAACTTCCTGTGATCCCACTATGTAACCTTGAGAGACAACTTCCTGTGATCCCACTATGTAACCTCGAGAGACAACTTCCTGTGATCCCACTATGTAACCTCGAGAGACAACTTCCTGTGACCCCACTATGTAACCTCGAGAGACAACTTCCTGTGACCCCACTATGTAACCTCGAGAGACAACTTCCTGTGATCCCACTATGTAACCTCGAGAGACAACGTCCTGTGACCCCACTATGTAACCTTGAGAGACAACTTCCTGTGATCCCACTATGTAACCTCGAGAGACAACTTCTTGTGATCCCACAATGTAACCTCGAGAGACAACGTCCTGTGACCCCACTATGTAACCTTGAGAGACAACTTCCTGTGACCCCACTATGTAACCTCGAGAGACAACGTCCTGTGACCCGACTATGTAACCTTGAGAGACAACTTCCTGTGACCCCACTATGTAACCTCGAGAGACAACGTCCTGTGACCCCACTATGTAACCTTGAGAGACAACTTCCTGTGACCCCACTATGTAACCTCGAGAGACAACTTTTTGTGATCCCACTATGTAACCTCGAGAGACAACGTCCTATGACCCCACTATGTAACCTTGAGAGACAACTTCCTGTGATCCCACTATGTAACCTTGAGAGACAACTTCCTGTGATCCCACTATGTAACTTCGAGAGACAACTTCCTGTGATCCCACTATGTAACCTTGAGAGACAACTTCCTGTGATCCCACTATGTAACCTTGAGAGACAACTTCCTGTGATCCCACTATGTAACCTTGAGAGACAACTTCCTGTGATCCCACTATGTAACCTCGAGAGACAACGTCCTGTGACCCCACTATGTAACCTCGAGAGACAACTTCCTGTGATCCCACTATGTAACCTTGAGAGACAACTTCCTGTGATCCCACTATGTAACCTGGAGAGACAAATTCCTGTGACCCCACTATGTAACCTTGAGAGACAACTTCCTGTGATCCCATTATGTAACCTCGAGAGACAACTTCTTGTGATCCCACTATGTAACCTCGAGAGACAACTTCCTGTGACCCCACTATGTAACCTTGAGAGACAACTTCCTGTGACCCCACTATGTAACCTCGAGAGACAACGTCCTGTGACCCCACTATGTAACCTTGAGAGACAACTTCCTGTAACCCCACTATGTAACCTCGAGAGACAACTTCCTGTGATCCCACTATGTAACCTCGAGAGACAACGTCCTGTGACCCCACTATGTAACCTCGAGAGACAACTTCCTGTGATCCCAGTATGTAACCTCGAGAGACAACTTCCTGTGATCCCACTATGTAACCTTGAGACACAACTTCCTGTGATCCCACTATGTAACCTCGAGAGACAACTTCCTGTGATCCCACTATGTAACCTCGAGAGACAACTTCTTGTGATCCCACTATGTAACCTCGAGAGACAACGTCCTGTGAAGCCACTATGTAACCTTTAGAGACAACTTCCTGTGACCCCACTATGTAACCTCGAGAGACAACGTCCTGTGACCCCACTATGTAACCTTGAGAGACAACTTCCTGTGACCCCACTGTGTAACCTCGAGAGACAACTTCTTGTGATCCCACTATGTAACCTTGAGAGACACCTTCCTGTGATCCCAGTATGTAACCTCGAGAGACAACTTCCTGTGACCCCACTATGTAACCTCGAGAGACAACTTCCTGTGATCCCACTATGTAACCTTGAGAGACAACTTCCTGTGATCCCACTATGTACCCTCGAGAGACAACTTCCTGTGACCCCACTATGTAACCTCGAGAGACAACTTCCTGTGATCCCACTATGTAACCTCGAGAGACAACTTCTTGTGACCCCACTATGTAACCTCGAGAGACAACGTCCTGTGACCCCACTATGTAACCTTGAGAGACAACCTCCTGTGACCCCACTATGTAACCTCGAGAGACAACGTCCTGTGACCCCACTATGTAACCTTGAGAGACAACTTCCTGTGACCCCACTATGTAACCTCGAGAGACAACGTCCTGTGACCCCACTATGTAACCTCGAGAGACAGCTTCCTGTGATCCCACTATGTAACCTCGAGAGACAACTTCCTGTGACTCCACTATGTAACCTCGAGAGACAACTTTCTGTGATCCCACTATGTAACCTCGAGAGACAACTTCCTGTGACCCCACTATGTAACCTCGAGAGACAACTTCCTGTGACCCCACTATGTAACCTCGAGAGACAACTTCCTGTGATCCCACTATGTAACCTTGAGAGACAACTTCCTGTGATCCCACTATGTAACCTCGAGAGACAACGTCCTGTGACCCCACTATGTAACCTTGAGAGACAACTTCCTGTGATCCCACTATGTAACCTCGAGAGACAACGTCCTGTGACCCCACTATGTAACCTCGAGAGACAGCTTCATAAACGCGAAGAGATGAACTCAGAAGCTTGTGACTTCCCATGAATGTGACCAGGCGTTGATGTGACGATGTGTGATGACATGGTCACAATCACATGACTGCAGCCAATCCATGGCTAGAACCACATAACTGCAGACGATCCATGGCTAGAACCACATGAGTGCAGCTGATCGATGGTTATAACCACATGATTGCAGCTGATCGATGGTTATAACCACATTACTTCAGCTAATCCGTGGTTTTAAACATATTACTGCAGCTGATCCGTGGTTACAACCACATTACTGCTGCTGATCCGTAGTTATAACCATATGACTGCAGCTGATCCATGGTTATAACCACATGACTGCAGCTAACCCATGGTTACAACTATATGACTGCAGGTGATCCGTGGTTACAACCACATTACTGCAGCTAATCGGTAGTTATAACCATATGACTGCAGCTGATTCATGGTTATAATCACATGACTGCAGTTGACCCATGGTTACAACCATATGACTGCAGATGATCCATGGTTACAACCATATTCCTGCAGGTGATTCATGATTATAACCACATGACAGCAGCCGATCTATGGTTACAACCATATGACTGTAGGTGATCCATGGTTAAACCATATGACTGCAGATGATTCATGATTATAACCACATGACTGCAACCGATCCATGGTTACAGCCACATGACTGCATCTGATCCTTTGTTATAACGACATTATTAGAGCCGATTCATGCCTCATTCATCATCTAGGAGACAATTCACTTACCGGGAAGAGAAAGCCAACTTTGCGGCCATGTTTGTCTGTGAGCGGACCGACCAGGAGAATGGACACAACCGCACAGACGTAGCTGGGTAGCGACAGGTAGATTTCTGTGGTGGCCACCCGTTTCTGGATCATCTCTTCTACCTGGGGATGCATGAAAGCCAGCATGAACACGCTGAGTAAGTCATTCGCGCTTTTGGGCGCCATTGTTTCATGAAATGGTGAATCACGACTAGCTAAAATTGTGGCTAAAACGTCGAGCTCTCAATCGGGAGACTGAGGTTCGAATCCTCGGTAGGTGATGGACTGTTTTTTGTTTTTTTTTTGTCGGGGGCAAAGAGAAAACCCTCACCTACACAGTTCGCTCCGACTGCACTAGCCAGGCGACCTTAATATCTCATCTTGTCCTACATCGCAAAGTACTAATGGCAGTAATGAGTTGTTATTTTGACAGGTGAATCACAATAAGAATGAGACAAACATGTTTCTTTGGTCATGTGATGAGAAGAGAGAAATTGGAGAACATCGTTACGACTAGAAAGATAAATTGGGAGACAGACAGAGGCAGACTAAGAGATATGATGCTGGACAGACTGAGACGGTGGCTGGAGGATTATCTTCGTCAGACTTGATCCATAACACCGAAGACCGAGATCTGTGGAGACACATGAAAGCCGACGCCAGCTGGCAGGGCACTTGATGATTATGGTGAATCACAATTACTAAGGGAGAACACTTGGGCCTTTGAGACAAAATATGAAAGAAATATTCTTAGAATACCGTGGTTCAAGCAGAGGAGAAATACTGGGATTCTCTCAGATCTGAAGAATACCATGGTCCTAGCAGAGGAGAAATACTGGCATTCTATCAGATCTGAAGAATTTATGGTCCAAGCAGAGGAGAAATACTGACATTCTCTCAGATCTGAAGAATACCGTGGTCCTAGCAGAGGAGAAATACTGGCATTATGTCAGATCTGAAGAATACCGTGGTCCAAGCAGAGGGGAGCTACTGGGATTCTATCAGATCTGAAGACAACTGGCTCATAAAGATCGTCCTGTCTGGGAGACTGACAACCTCTGGTCATATGACACATGCTGGGCGTGGGGAGAACAGTGAAGGAAGGCATGGCACCTGGAAGAGGAGGCAGGGGCATATCAGAACGACGATGGTTGCAGGACATGACACACACTTTAGGCATGAGGCAGGGAACCTTTCAAGATGTCCAGGAGCGCCGGGCCGGGGTGAGGCAGGGAGCTGGCAAGAGAATTATGAGCTCTCCGCTGGGCTGGGATGAGGAATTTGACTCGCAGGAGGTCCAAGAGCTCTCCGCCGGGCTGGGATGAGGCATAGGACTATCAGGACCTCTCCGCCGGGACGGGGTGAGGCAGAGAGCTGGCTGGAGCTCTCCGCCGGGTGGAGGTGAGGCAGGGGACTGTCAGGAGCTCTCTGCAGGGCTGGGACGAGGCAGGGGACTGGCAGGAGTTCTCCACTAGGCTGGGATGAGGCAGGGGACTGTCAGGGGCTCTCCACAGGGCTGGGATGAGGCAGGGGACTGGCAGGAGCTCTTCACTGGGCTGGGATGAGGCCGGGGACTGTCAGGGGCTCTCCACTGGGCTGGGATGAGGCAGGGGACTGCCAGGAGCTCTTCACTGGGCTGGGAAGAGGCAGGGGACTGCCAGGAGCTCTCCACCGGGCTGGGATGAGAGCTATGTTCTGGACTTCTAACATGGTGATAGTGATGGTTGGTACTGACTTTCATTGCTTCTGTCTTCTTGAACATGCAGGCTTCCATTTTAAACACGCACAGAGAACCAGCCTATATCACGGTTACTTTTGAGGTGACCAGTTGCTTTGCTTATCACTTTTAGTCCTCAACTTATAATACATTTAAGTACTTATTATCATCCTAACATCAGCCACTGTGATCTTGTATTAGTGAAGTACCGGATGTGTTGTCTGGTTGTTCCCAGCTCCACCCTCGTGTTTACAGGTACCTATACTCTTGTTGAAGTACCGGATGTGTTGTTTGGTTGTTCCTAGTTCTACCCTTGTGTTTACAGGTACTTACCTATACTCGTGTTGAAGTACCGGATGTGTTGTTTCGTTGTTCCTAGATCTACCCTCATGTTTACAGGTACTTACCTATACTCGTGTTGAAGTACCGGATGTGTTGTCTGGTTGTTCCCAGCTCCACTCTTGTGTTTACAGGTACCTATACTCTTGTTGAAGTACCGGATGTGTTGTTTGGTTGTTCCTAGTTCTACCCTCGTGTTTACAGGTACCTATATTCTTGTTGAAGTACCGGATGTGTTGTGTGGTTGTTCCTAGTTCTACCCTTGTGTTTACAGGTACCTATACTCTTGTTGAAGTACCGGATGTGTTGTGTGGTTGTTCCTAGTTCTACCCTTGTGTTTACAGGTACTTACCTATACTCGTGTTGAAGTACCGGATGTGTTGTGTGGTTGTTCATAGTTCTACCCTTGTGTTTACAGGTACCTATACTCTTGTTGAAGTACCGGATGTGTTGTGTGGTTGTTCCTAGTTCTATCCTCGTGTTTACAGGTACTTACCTATACTCGTGTTGAAGTACCGGATGTGTTGTTTGGTTGTTCCTAGTTCTACCCACGTGTTTACAGGTACTTACCTATATTCGTGTTGAAGTACCGGATGTGTTGTGTGGTTGTTCCTAGTTCTACCCTTGTGTTTACAGGTACTTACCTATACTCGTGTTGAAGTACCGGATGTGTTGTTTGGTTGTTCCTAGTTCTACCCTCGTGTTTTTAGGTACTTGCCTATACTCGTGTTGAAGTACTGGATGTATTGTTTGGTTGTTCCTAGTTCTACCCTCGTGTTTACAGGTACCTATATTCTTGTTGAAGTACAGATGTGTTGTGTGGTTGTTCCTAGTTCTACCCTTGTGTTTACAGGTACCTATATTCTTGTTGAAGTACAGATGTGTTGTGTGGTTGTTCCTAGTTCTACCCTTGTGTTTACAGGTACCTATACTCTTGTTGAAGTACCGGATGTGTTGTGTGGTTGTTCCTAGTTCTATCCTCGTGTTTACAGGTACTTACCTATACTCGTGTTGAAGTACCGGATGTGTTGTGTGGTTGTTCCTAGTTCTACCCTCGTGTTTACAGGTACTTACCTATACTCTTGTTGAAGTACCGGGTGTGTTGTTTGATTGTTCCTAGTTCTACCTACCCTCGTGTTTACAGATACCTATACTCTTGTTGAAGTACCGGATGTGTTTTTTGGTTGTTCCTAGCTTCGCTCTCGTGTTTACAGATACCTATACTCTTGTTGAAGTACCGGATGTGTTTTTTGGTTGTTCCTAGCTTCGCCCTCGTGTTTACAGATACCTATACTCTTTTTAAAGTACCGGATGTGTTATTTGGTTGTTCCTAGCTCCACCCTCGTGTTTACAGGTACCTATAGTCTTGTTGAAGTACCGGGTGTGTTATTTGGTTGTTCCTAGTTCTACCCTCGTGTTTACAGGTAATTATACTCGTGTTGTAGTACCGGATGTGTTGTGTGGTTGTTCCTAGCTCTACCCTCGTGTTTACAGGTACCTATACTCTTGTTGAAGTACCGGATGTGTTTTTTTGTTGTTCCTAGCCCCGCCCTCGTGTTTACTGGTACTTACCTATACTCGTGTTGTAGTACCGGATGTGTTGTTTGGTTGTTCCTAGCTCCACCCTCGTGTTTACTGGTACCTGTAGTCTTGTTGAAGTACCGGATGTGTTGTTCCTAGCTCTACCCTCGTGTTTACAGGTAGTTACCTGTAGTCTTGTTGAAGTACCGGATGTGTTGTTCCTAGCTCTACCCTCGTGTTTACAGGTAGTTACCTGTAGTCTTGTTGAAGTACCGAATGTGTTGTTCCTAGCTCTACCCTCGTGTTTACAGGTAGTTACCTGTAGTCTTGTTGAAGTACCGGATGTGTTGTTTGGTTGTTCCTAGCTCTACCTCGTGTTTACAGGTGTCTACAATCTTGTTAGCTGGCCCTGTGGCAAAGGGGTTACGAATGCAATTCATAATCCTGCATAACGCCTTCGAAACAAGATTTGGAAGCAGACCGCCTTGCGCTGGTTTTCATACAACGGTATGAGGGCCGGTGGTTCAGAAAGCAATGGTAAATTACTGAACATAATCATACCAAAAAACCACAAACAGCAAACAATGCTGGGGTTGACTGCGACGTCCTGTAAATGATATGCAACTAATTTTACTATCTTGTTTAGGCTTGTTTCCTTCAACCTTGTTGATTATAGATATCTCGCAATTCTGTGTAGACTGTCCTCTTCTATCTTTATCTGTAGAGGTACTGTAGTGAGGTTTAGTCACTCATCTCCTATACCAAGTAGTATAGGTGATCATGTCCCACCACAACATCTCTGCTCTGTGTTGTTGACCACTGATAGTCTTCCGTGTCAGTGAATGAATGATAACACACAAGAAGTAGAAGCGGTTAGCCTTTAAAGAACTCGATCACAAGTATCAAAATGGACGTTGCGGCCAAAGGCTTTGTCAGCACACAAACAAACACACACCACAGCAAGTACATAAAATACACTACATGGAGATATATGTATAAGTTACTCATCTGTTTCCTTGTTGTGGACTTCACGCGCGTGTGATGGAATACTGCGTGTATGGTTATGATTGTATGAGTGTCCGTGCTTAGGAGCAAGTCGCCACTGATCGTGTTGCATGGCGGGAAAATATCAGGAATACAATACAGACAAGGGAGAAAATGGCTTCAGATAGGTCAAACACTGAGTGCGGGAGACGTTAGATGGTGCGTGATGTTGGATATGACCATGTGTTCACATGCATCCATTGTGGACGGACATTTACCGAGCAAGTTTGTTTCATCAGTCACATTCGCTACCGTCATGGATTGTAGTTGTGATGCTTTTTATGAAGCAAAACAATAACAAACTATCATCTGTCAGGAAATGATAGTAGAACACACAAACACAGATGGAAGCTGACGGTACCTTATGGCCGGTTGTGCTTGAGTGGTTTATATGGTTCTCTTCACAGGGCTTCTGGCTGCTGGAGTTGTGTTTGAAGTGCATCTCTTCTGCCACCTGCAAGGGCAAGGGGAAATAAGCGGCTGGGGATCATTTGACAGACGGACGGACGGACGCACGAACGGACGGACGGACGGATGCACAGACAGACAGACAGACAGACAGACAGACAGACAGACAGACAGACAGACAGACAGACAGACAGACAGACAGACAGACAGACAGACAGACAGACAGACAGACAGACAGACAGACAGACAGACAGACAGACAGACAGACAGACAGACAGACAGACAGACAGACAGACAGACAGACAGACAGACAGACAGACAGACAGACAGACAGACAGACAGACAGACAGACAGACAGACAGACAGACAGACAGACAGACAGACAGACAGACAGACAGACAGACAGACAGACAGACAGACAGACAGACAGACAGACAGACAGATAGATAGATAGATAGATAGATAGATAGATAGATAGATAGATACGAAGACGATGTAACAACAGCAAGACACAGCACCTGGCAGACATTCAGAAATAACAATGGAGCCCACATCCTGGATTGTCCTAGTCATTTTGTAGTCACACTTGTAACGATGCCAACACCTTGTGACCTTGCGGTCACACCTGTCACTGTGAAACAACATGTGATCTTTCCCCCACACCCGTCACCATGCCAAAACCATGGGGGGTGGCTCCATGTCATGTACTCACACACGAAGGAAGTCACTAACAGCACACTCACCACGTCATACAGATACGGACCGAGCACACACACGAAGGACATCACTAACAGCACACTTACCACGTCATACAGATACGGACCGAGCACACACACGAAGGACGTCACTAACAGCACACTCACCACGTCATACAGATACGGTCCGAGCACACACACGAAGGACATCACTAACAGCACACTTACCACGTCATACAGATACGGACCGAGCACACACACGAAGGACATCACTAACAGCACACTTACCACGTCATACAGATACGGACCGAGCACACACACGAAGGACATCACTAACAGCACACTTACCACGTCATACAGATACGGACCGAGCACACACACGAAGGACATCACTAACAGCACACTTACCACGTCATACAGATACGGACCGAGCACACACACGAAGGACATCACTAACAGCACACTCACCACGTCATACAGATACGGACCGAGCACACACACGAAGGACATCACTAACAGCACACTTACCACGTCATACAGATACGGACCGAGCACACACACGAAGGACATCACTAACAGCACACTTACCACGTCATACAGATACGGACCGAGCACACACACGAAGGACATCACTAACAGCACACTTACCACGTCATACAGATACGGACCGAGCACACACACGAAGGACATCACTAACAGCACACTTACCACGTCATACAGATACGGACCGAGCACACACACGAAGGACATCACTAACAGCACACTTACCACGTCATACAGATACGGACCGAGCACACACACGAAGGACATCACTAACAGCACACTTACCACGTCATACAGATACGGACCGAGCACACACACGAAGGACATCACTAACAGCACACTTACCACGTCATACAGATACGGACCGAGCACACACACGAAGGACATCACTAACAGCACACTTACCACGTCATACAGATACGGACCGAGCACACACACGAAGGACATCACTAACAGCACACTTACCACGTCATACAGATACGGACCGAGCACACACACGAAGGACATCACTAACAGCACACTTACCACGTCATACAGATACGGACCGAGCACACACACCAACGTGTAGTAGCCCAGGAAGTAGTTGAAGACCACTAGAGGCAGCACCCACGTGGCCCGGCACCTCACTCTGGCGGCCAGCTGGTCATCCTGGACACCGTCCTCACTAACTGAGGTAGAGGCCAGTAGCGGCGAGGATTCTGTCGGCTTGGGCCTCATCTGAACGGGCTGCAGTGACCTCAGTGTGTTCACAGACTTGGCTAAACTGTCCGCTGTTTCTGTAAAAACAACCGGAATTATTTAATTTTAATGCATATCTTAAAATGGAGGCATAGTTATTTGTGAGTTGACTTTCAATGTCAACACTAACAGATAATTCTGTTTCCACCCGTACGTCTCTGGGTTCCACTTAACTTCATGTAACACAGTGGTTCTCAACCTTTTTTGGCCCGTTCCCCCTTCACCATATTTTTAGGACGTCATTCTCTCCCCCCCCCACCCCCACCATATTTTTAGAACGTAATTCCCCCCTTTCGTATTTCCTCCCTACAAATTTTCCCCTGCCCCTATACAGTATACGTAATAACTGAAGCTAAATTTAATAGCACATACTAAAACAAGTCTAGACATCTACATAAAATGTGATTTGCGGATCTACTTACGTTATAAAATTAATTTCAGAAGGGTGATACGTACAGAACCGTAAAGTATGAAGGGAAAAACAATATCAAGAAATCAGTTCTTGTATTATCACAATCTAGAAATAATCTTCATTCCCCCCTGGAAACACTAAAATTCCCCCCCCCCAAGGGGGGGGGGGGAGGGGATTCCCCACCAGTTGAGAACCACTGATGTAACAGGTATCAGATAATTGTCATGTTTTATTTTCTGGTAAGCAAAGGCGGTGTAAAGGGGAACTGGTCGCTTCATTATAACGTGATGTGGGATATGTGACAGTGTAACACTTTACACTTTATCAGCGCGCTACACTATCTGTGGGAAATGTGACAGTGTAACACTTTACACTCTATCGGCGCGTTACACTATCTGTGGGATATGTGACAGTGTAACACTTTACACTCTATCAGCGCGCTACACTATCTGTGGGATATGTGACAGTCTAACACTTTACACTCTATCAGCGCGCTACACTATCTGTGGGATATGTGACAGTCTAACACTTTACACTCTATCGGCGCGCTACACTGTCTGTGGGATATGTGACAGTGTAACACTTTACACTCTATCAGCGCGTTACACTGTCTGTGGGATATGTGACACTGTAACACTTTACACTCTATCAGCGCGCTACACTATCTGTGGGATATGTGACAGTCTAACACTTTACACTCTATCGGCGCGCTACACTATCTGTGGGCTATGTGACAGTGTAACACTTTACACTCTATCCGCGCGCTACACTATCTGTGGGATATGCGACAGTGTAACACTTTACACTCTATCGGCGCGCTACACTATCTGTGGGATATGTGACAGTGTAACACTTTACACTCTATCGGCGCGCTACACTATCTGTGGGATATGTGACAGTGTAACACTTTACACTCAATCAGAGCGCTAAACTATCTGTGGGAAATGTGACAGTGTAACACTTTACACTCTATCGGTGCGCTACACTATCTGTGGGAAATGTGACAGTGTAACACTTTACACTCTATCAGCGCGCTACACTATCTGTGGGATATGTGACAGTGTAACACTTTACACTCTATCGGTGCGCTACACTATCTATGGGAAATGTGACAGTCTAACACTTTACACTCTATCGGTGCGCTACACTATCTGTGGGATATGTGACAGTCTAACACTTTACACTCAATCAGAGCGCTAAACTATCTGTGGGAAATGTGACAGTGTAACACTTTACACTCTATCGGTGCGCTACACTATCTGTGGGAAATGTGACAGTGTAACACTTTACACTCTATCAGCGCGCTACACTATCTGTGGGATATGTGACAGTGTAACACTTTACACTCTATCAGCGCGCTACACTATCTGTGGGATATGTGACAGTGTAACACTTTACACTCTATCGGTGCGCTAAACTATCTGTGGGATATGTGACAGTGTAACACTTTACACTCTATCGGCGCGCTACACTATCTGTGGGATATGTGACAGTGTAACACTTTACACTCTATCAGCGCGCTACACTATCTGTGGGATATGTGACAGTGTAACACTTTACACTCTATCGGCGCGCTACACTATCTGTGGGATATGTGACAGTGTAACACTTTACACTCTATCAGCGCGCTACACTATCTGTGGGATATGTGACAATGTAACACTTTACACTCTATCGGCGCGCTACACTATCTGTGGGATATGTGACAGTGTAACACTTTACACTCTATCGGCGCGCTACACTATCTGTGGGACATGTGACAGTGTAACACTTTACACTCTATCGGTGCGCTACACTATCTGTGGGACATGTGACAGTGTAACACTTTACACTCTGTCAGCGCACTACACTATCTGTGGGATATGTGACAGTGTAACACTTTACACTCTATCAGCGCGCTACACTATCTGTGGGATATGTGACAGTGTAACACTTTACACTCTATCAGCGCGCTACACTATCTGTGGGATAAGTGACAGTGTAACACTTTACACTCTATCAGCGCGCTACACTATCTGTGGGATATGTGACAGTGTAACACTTTACACTCTATCAGCGCGCTACACTATCTGTAGGATATGTGACAGTGTAACACTTTACACTCTATCAGCGCGCTACACTATCTGTGGGATATGTGACAGTGTAACACTTTACACTCTATCGGCGCGCTACACTATCTGTGGGATATGTGACAGTGTAACACTTTACACTCTATCGGCGCGCTACACTATCTGTGGGATATGTGACAGTGTAACACTTTACACTCTATCAGCGCGCTACACTATCTGTGGGATATGTGACAGTCTAACACTTTACACTCTATCAGCGCGAAATCTGAACTCATTTATTTCCTGGTGCGCACCGGACCATCACAGTTTTTAAAACAATCACCTAGAGTTGAACAAGACATCGCATCGCTTCTTACTTCCCTCGCCATAACAATAATGCCAGGGACAATAATAAAGGATTATATAATATGGCGAAAGGAAAACCCACATTGGGAGAAAAACAGTTATTTCCGTACCAAGGATCGGCAGGGGCATGACAGACATAGCTCAGCTCCAGCAAAAGTAACATAAACTTGGGAAATTACACAAGATGAGGCTAATGAGTACAGGGCCCTATTCAAAAGCTGTACCAGTCTCTAATGAGTACAGGGCCCTATTCAAAAGCTGTCCCAGTCAATGAATCTAACTACTGGCGGCATATTGCAATTCCAGAGAGACTTATATTAGGAGTGTGGGCACATTTTAAAATTTGCATAAAGATAAATAACATTTACTGCTGTTTAAATTACTTGCAATCATATTGTTTAATGTGATTATATTAAATGTGTTTCCTATATGTGGTATTTAAGCAGCGAGTTCTGTGTTCACTCTGTAACCCCAGAGTGTTGATTACCTTCACGATATAAATCAGGAGCAGGAAATTGAAGTGTGGAGAGCAAACGCTGTAATTAACGTAGCTCAAACTCCGACCTGTCCAACAAGTGAGTGTGTTTCATTTTGATTAACTACAGAAAGGAAACATACTCATTGAGCAAACAGCCACCCCAGCATTTGGATGATCCTATCTTCCCCGTCCTTACATTCTAAGCCGGCAGTGACAACATAATGCACTATTATCCACCTCTGTTTCAATCAATGCTCATTTGGCAGCGCACATTTAGAGTGTTGACTAAGGTTGCGGGAATAAACGTTACAACAGTACCTGGGTGTTTGTCGAGACTCCTGTCTTTTCCACTTTTCACATTGGGCAGTGGGGAGCGTTTTGTGTGATATTCACTGGCACAAGAATGGAGCATAATGGGGACGACCCGTTGCTGTGAAGTTGGAACTGCGACTAAATAACTAACTAACTAGTAGTAGTAGTAGTAGTAGTAGTAGTAGTAGTAGTAGTAGTAGTAGTAGTAGTAGTAGTAGTAGTAGTAGTAGTAGTAGTAGTAGTAGTAGTAGTAGTAGTGGTAGTGTAGTAGTGGTAGTAGTAGTAATGGTAGTAGTAATGGTAGTAGTAGTAGTAGTAATAGTAGTAGTAGTAGTAGTAGTAGTAGTAGTAGTAGTAGTAGTAGTAGTAGTAGTAGTAGTAGTAGTAGTAGTAGTAGTAGTAGTAGTAGTAGATCCAAAAAGGGGGTTTTAGCCGTAGTCGGGGGTGGGGGAAGGGGGTTATTGTGCGCGTCGATGGTTATGGTAGCGGCGTAGTGACCAAACTCACGCCCCAGCACACACATACACACACACCACCAGCCCAGCTGGGACCCCCCACCGCGGGGCGCCCCGCCGATTTAGAGTGTTTTCATTATTGGGTATACCACGATGCGCACCGCAAAGGACAAGTGTAAGTGGCTACGGCTATATTCCACAGATCTCTGTGAGCGTAGCTGTATGAGAGAATATTGTAAGGTCCACGCGCTCTAATACTGAAGGGTCGTGTATAAAGCCATGTAGTGGTTGTGGAAAAGTGGTCACCAACTACTTATCGCTGTGTCAAGGGTGTGGTTATAACGCAGTAAACCGCCGAACTTGGTATGATGAAAAGGTGAAGCTCTCCAAGACTGAGATTCGGCGATTAGCTATGATTAAAGAAATTTGAATTTCAATTAGAGACGTGCAGTTTACATGCTGTATTTTTACACCAGCTTATTATATACGGGTGTAATTCTAAGTCTAAACATGCCAACCTTAAAGCAGCTACAAACAGCCATACAGTCGACGGAACAAAGCCACCCTCATCAGAGAACTCACCAAGGCGCGTGATTGGGTCCGCGCGGACCTGACCCAGCGAGCCGCAGTCGCCGGACGATACCCAGCGCTGTGAGGACAAGTACAAGATGATGCCCAACCCGCTCGGGAGTGGGAACAGCTTAAAGCTGAGACCACCACAGCCCTACGATTTGTAAATAGGGCGGCGCGAGACGCGACGGCCTGTACTACCTCGCGGGCCAGTGCCACCGCGCCAGCCAGTCATTAAGCCACCGCGCCCAAAGCCACACAAAACCCATCCAGCGTGAGCCTGTTATTGAGCCTCCGTGCGAGCCAGTCATTGAGCCACCGCGTCCAAAGCCACGCACATTCATCCCGCGCCCAAGGCAAATCCCACCACAATGACCAGCGCCTCAGGAAGAGCGCGTGTCGCTTGTAGTCCCGGGGGGAAATTGGAATCAACAAGCACACCTTTAAGATCCTTCTTATACTTTGGAACTATTGTCAGACCTTTGTCTACACTCCCCCGTTCTGTCTTCTACTCTCTCTCTCTCTCTCTCTCTCTCTCTCTCTCTCTCTCTCTCTCTCTCTCTCTCTCTCTCTCTCTCTCTCTCTCTCTCTCTCTCTCATACCTTCATAACATACCCCGACAACAGTTTCCTCCAACAATTAATAAATTATTTAATGCTGAAAACTATGTCAGGTGTAGGTATTGAATGTGTATATGTAATCTGTGTTGTAATCTATTGTGAGTGCGAGATAGGACTCTGAATGTCTATGCTCCGTATCACATCTCTCATCTGCATACGGCCATTCAACGATACATCACACATATATGGACAGCTCTCACCCGTGTGCTCCTCTCCTACTGAGTCTGGACGTATCTTGAAGTTGTTCCACGTCTGGTCACCGTGGAAATGATGAGATTACGTTAAGTCTCTGACTTCGACAGATTGCGCTTTCAGGAAGTTAATAAATCCATCACTGAAAACACATCACCTACTGTCTACCACTGTATCTAGATCTACTATAATTGTTCTACACACTGTCTCAAGTTCGTTAATTAACACTTTGTGTAAGCATGGAAACTGTTCGTGAATTATCCATTGTTTCTTTTATATTAGTCCTACAGTGCAAATATATGCATTTTTATGTCGCTCTACCTTCAGCAATTTAACGTCTTTTCCATTTACTTTCTTTACCTGGATATTCTTTTATTTATACAGAGTTCATTTATGGGCGATTGGGTATCTCGTCTCACGATTAGAACATGTCTATGTTCTTAGTTGTTCTAGTGAGGTACTTTATCTCCGCACAAGTGAGGTTAATTTATTTAATCTTCTCTGAGCCTGTCAGGAGCTTTTCGCAGAACCTGTGGGTGATATATAACCAGGTGATATTAGTCTGCTTCAGACTAATTCTTATGTGAGAGTATGTCTCCGGCCGTACTCAGACGCTACCGAACGATACTCTGACATAAGACAGATGAGTCTATTTAATTCTAGACGATTAGTTAAAAGAAGGAAATGGTAACAGCAAAGCACAGACACATTGTTCACTATGCTAGATTACTAATCTAAAGCTTGATTACCTTATACTATCTATGTTAGTCCATGAATCGAAATACACAAGCACATAAGCACCACAGTCCCATCGCCTCTAAACAATTTGGGACCTAATATTTCTCTTCTTATTAAGGACGCATAGAACCGTTTCTTCCAGATGGAATCGCTGGTCTCACACTAAACAGAAAACCCAGTTTTCTAACTATTTATACCTGGGCTCCAATTCTCCGTTCTTGTTTGATGTTCATACATCAACAATCGAATTTGCCGTTTTCTTCACATCAAAAGTCTGTGAAGTCACGTATTCGCTCCTGTCCGCTCCGTCCCGTTTTTCTCCGCTAATCCCCGTTTTCCTCAACCATAGTACATCAAACATTTTCAACCCTTTGATCAATGACTTCGTGTTTTCCACAACCCGATGTCTCCGTGTTGTTTTGTCCGGTGAAATCGGCAGTCAATGACCCCTGATAACAACTGTATCTGACTTCTGTACCATTCGGTCAATGACCGTCACTTTGTCCTCACTCAAGACTGAAATGCTTGATTGTTTTTCTGACTAAAGTCAATAACTTCCCATCCTCATACATTGCAAGTAATTTTATATTTTAGTTTATCGGGGAATCACTAAACTCGCATTATCCCGTGACAGCGCGCAGCAATTGAAGATCCACCTCTCCCCTTGGGTCGTGCACATTGTGATGGGCCGCTGGAATATAAGTTCGAGCATGAGGTTGCATGACGCATGATGGACTACCGAGCTACTGTACCTGAAGGACATATATATCCAGATCCCGGAGGACTCCTCAACCTTATGTTCCCACCCACCAAGACACTAATAGAGAAAGCGTTACAAAGGTATGGCAGCGTCAAAATATATATGTGTCTACACGCTAAGTATTGGGCTAAAGATGAAAATGGTGAGATTATGCATGCGTACGCCTACGATGGTAGTAGGAACTTCGAGGTAGTACATATTGGTGACAATGATGTGGGGTTGGAGCTGGCTAAGGCTAAGATACTCCACGACGTTGTAGAATTCATGAAAGAGGGCTCGGGTTGGAACTTTCAGACGTGCTTACAACTAAACCTCCGCCTCTTACGATACCAACCCTTCCACGGTTCTTGTTACTTTGAAACCTCCAAGGTCATCGCACCACGTTGTGTTGTGAATCTGAAGAAGGAGGACAACCGCTGCTTTGAGTGGGTCATTCTCTCAGCCCTCTACCCAGCGCCCAACCATGTAGATTAACTTTACCGTTATAGAAGCCACCTGGGTGAGCTAAACTTTGAAGGATTCGAGTTCCAGTTGCAGCTCACCAGCATCAACAAATTTGAAAACCATAGCCTCAATATCGCCGTCAACGTTCTCGGGTGGGACGGCCGACCCATAGTACACCGCAAATCCAACCAGAAGCAACGCCCACACCAAATCAACCTCCTGCCCCTGAGCAACAACGAGAACAGACACTATGTCTGGATTAAGAACATGCCACGCTATACAAAAGAAGCAGCCATAAGGAGAAGAATTACCCATGTCCCGACTGCCTCCATGTATACTCCACTCTTGAAATCTCTAAATCTAAATCTCTTGAACCAGCGTGAGCCACTCTGCAAAAGCATCAACGCCGTGTGCCAGGTGAATGTCATGCCAAATGAGGGGGAACTGAAATTCGAGCCCTATCAAAGACAGATGAGGGTGTCATAACTCATATATGCAGACTTTGAGACGTTGAACGTTCCTGTACAGGGAACAGTGATGGACCCAAGCCACAGCAACACGCGTCTACTCGCTGAGCAACCATCGTGTGGCTTCGACTACACCATTGCACGATCTGACGGTCTCATCACAGATCCAGTCATATCGGGGAGAGGACGCCACCGCGGAATTCCTTCGATGTATGAGGCGGGAGCTGGCCACCATCCTCAGTCATTTGTGTCACCGGCTTCTGATGGTGCAAGGCGAAAAAGACCGCAAAGACTTCGCCACAGCCACAACCTGCCATATGTGTGAAAAGCCGCTGGGGAAAGATAAAGTGAGAGACCACTGCCCATTACCGGCAAATACCGAGGCGAAACCCACAACGCCTGCAATCTGACATGGCGCATCTCCAAACACAACCTGCAAGTGCCAGTAGTCTTCCACAATCTAAGAGGATACGACTCTCACCTCATTATGCAGGCGGCGGGAGACTTGGACTGGGGAACGAGAACTGTGAGATTCAAGACGAAAAAAAGGTGAGTGGCTGGAGAAAAAGGTGGACGACGCTAAGATTACGTGCATACCGAACAACACGGAGAAGTACGCCTCGTTCACGATCGGGTAATTACAATTTAATGATAGCCTCCAATTCCGGAACAGATCCCTAGACAGCATGGTTGGGAAACTAAGAGAGCTGCCACCTCTCTGCTCCGGCAAACCAGCAGCTTTAGAACGCCTTGAGCGCGACGACGACGACGATGTAATTTCAATTGGTAGATGCAAGGTGACACATGCCTGGGTTCATTGGCATTAAGGTGAGTGGCCGTACAATATAAACAGTTCACTAGGTGAAAGGGCATTCACCAGAAAGAAACTATAAGGAGATAAACGGGGAAGGGTGTAAGGCAGAGGGGCTGCAAGAAGGGGCAGACAGGGAGCGATGAGATAGCGTTTGTGTGTGTTGTGTGGGAGGCATTGTGAGGGCATAGAATGGTTTAAAGAGACAGAGACAAAGATTGAGGGGGAGTTGAGTTTTAGACACCGAACGAGTCGGTAGTCCGGTAGTCGACGGAGAACTGTGTTGTGTGATTCTCCGAGCTGTGAATGCAGTCCTAAAACCCAGAGTGGGTTACATAGAGAGCAGAGGCTCCGACCTAGTGGGTGGGTCGTATTGTGTGTATCCAGCCGTGGATAGTAGCTGGATTACATGTCTATGAATCTGAGATTCAGCAGGCCGTGAGAAGGCATTGATGTGTGCGTGTAGAGTTGTGAGGAATATATATCTCTTCGGTGGATTACATTGTGTTCTGGATTTATAAACATGTTCCGTTTGTCCGTGGGTCTGTGTTATTTCTGTATTAAAGGATTATGTGCGCCAAAATAGATCTTGTTTACTGACTGATGAATGTGCTCTGCGGGGGTGAGTCATAGTGTAAGAAAGTGAGAGAGCTCAATTGACACACCAGTAGCATCGTTACCCAGACAACGACCATCACACGACCATATCAGGAACATATCATCGTAAGAACTTTGTGATATTATCATCAAGAACGTCATGTGATATCTGAGAGCTCGTCGCTTAGTAAGGAGTATCTGGATGGCTCGTCCTTTCAAGAAACCCATTGCATTATAGACATTGTTGTCATTCTGAGATATCTGTGGGCTCTTCGCTGAGAGAGGAATTATTATCTGGTGACTTCGTTCCATCAAACTAACAAACCCTTGACAAATTGGATATTATTGCTTAAAGAAATTAATGTGAACTCTTCGATGTGTGCGCCAGATAATTCACACAGACAGACGGGAGTAAACGCGCAAGCTAGCAGACGGTTGACGTGAAGGTCACACTATAGGTGAATTAACGGCGGTCAGCACACGTAAACAGACGAGGCGGGGCGCCAGGGGAAGACACGGCACAGATCGACGAAGAGTGTGTGGTGACGGGGGTTGGTCACTAGGCACAAACACCGAGCACAGGTAAAAGTCGCGTGAACAAGTGAACAAAACAGTGTTTGCGACAAGAGCGGAGCATCACAGTTGGGCATTGTTGCTGTCGGTGATAAAGACAGGATTGAACCAAAGATTTAAGACAGTGAGCAATTTCGTTGAGAAGTCCTGTGTGTGGTGGGACATTTGGTGTGTGTGCGAAGGCAAGCGCATTGTTTGGTCGCAAGGCGACGATAAACTCTCTCTCGGGGAGGGGAGAGGTACGAGAGCAGCCGGGTGGGGCTGTCAAGGTTGTGTGGAAACTGTTTTTACGGAGGAATTTTTCACTGAGGGTGATAAAGAGAAATTGAGGTGACATTGTGAGTTGGGGGTGGAAGGAGTAAAGGTACTCAGGAAAATTTCCACGGCCTATTGTGGTCAAGATGACTCATTCTGAATGAACAAAACAAGGTTGTTTGAAAGAATGCCAGACTTTATGTTTCGTCTTTGTTCAAGCCCTTTGTGACCATTAATCTGTTATGAGCAAACATTTTACAACGAAGTGTCATCTCCGCAACGAAGGTAGAAAGACGTTTGGATTATTACTGTGGGGCCACCACGTCCAAGGAAAGTACAATAACGTGACGGACTGGATCGAGACAGAACATTTTGGATAATCAATCATCATCTTCAATTTTTGCGACAGTTGGAACTTATGCTCACCCTGCGAATTCAGTAACCACTCAACAAATCAATCAGTCATTTTGAAATCTAGTGTCGGAGACATTTCCAGCGGATTGCCAATAACTATTAAAACAAACAAAACCTTTTGTGACTGATTAATAAGAACTTTCGGCGACGTATTAATAAGCATACATTGGTCGGCCAACCATCTGAACATTGTTGTTTGCTCTCATCGTTTTAACTGTCGTTATCGTTTGTGGACTTATATATATGGATATGTTATTACATGTAGTTGTTGATAGGCACTTTTTGCGATCTCTATCTACATCAGGATAGGCCTTGTGAAACGTGAGTATTTCTGGTGCTTAAGATATTGGTTTGTAAGGAAAACGTTAATGAGTTAGCGTGTTGTGCAGTGGCATTGGAATAGTCCTAACCAATATCTAGAGCCGAGTTGTCTGACGTCAGATTTGTGTATATTTTTATGCTATAATTTTTTTTCCCTTTCTCTTTCTTCTTTTCGTTATATTTACATATGATATTTATTGTGTTCAGTATTGTAGCAGAGTGAACGGTTAAACGATGATATCAATAGATTGACATTGAAGCCTTGGATGGTGTAAACGGCTTTTATTGACTGTAATTATAAAGTCCATATAGTTTTATGAAAACACAACCGGACTGACCACAAGTTGAGCTGGAACTGTTTATATTTTTGACGTCACCCGTGAGCTTCCCTAGAAATGGTGCTTTCCACAGTGCTCACGGGTGCGGAATTTCCTAACCCTTCTCTATTTCCCCTTAACTAACTATAACATAGATGGAGCTCTGTTATACTCTTCCCCTTCTTTAAAAAGACTTTTCTCAAAAGTCTTACCTCCCTAACCTACCTATTCCATATTCCCACTTAGTTTCCTCTCACTACCATCTCACTAACCCAATATTATTTATCTAAAGCTTCTTATTTCGATCTTCAATCTCTCTAGTTGTCTCCTATAACACCCTTTACTCTCTCTCTCTCTCTCTCTCTCTCTCTCTCTCTCTCTCTCTCTCTCTCTCTATAGCTAACTGCTACTTTCGTTGTTACTTCCTCTTCGTTTCTGAGCAGACAAGGTTTCATTACAAAAAAAACTCAGGTCATATATTATTTACATATCCCATCAAAAAAAAAACTCTTGTATAAGTATCTATTATACCTCGTAATATTTAAATCTCAGTTGCATACAACACATCCTAACAATATATGTGTACTTTTTTGAAATACTTCTTCTTCTCTTCATAAGCGATCCGCTTAAACATTTTCATCATACATACCAATATCTGGTCTCATCTATAAAAACACCGTCCGTACCCTTCTGATACTACCTCAAACTCTCTATCGTCATCACTAACCGTATTACCTCTACATTACTACTTCTCCCCTTTTCAACCAACCTGAAATCACTCACACAAGATAGGAAGACAAAGAATCGGTGGCCACCGGAATTTAAAAGAAGCAGAACTCTTTCTCACAAAAACTACACTCATACTTACCCCCCTATGTTACCTGAGACTTTATGTAATAAAGTCTAAAACAATTATATATCTTCTACAGTTCACTTATACCACTTATTATGGCAATTTTACAGTTTGCGCTGCTATCTACAGCATCAAGTAACCATTAACAATATTATTCACTCCTAAATGTCTATATATTACAGACGGTACACAATTTAAAAAGGTCCATTATTTCTCAAGACCTCCTCCAACATTATACACCTCACCTCATATAACTAATATTCTCCTATACCTCTCTCAGAATTCCCTCTTAATCTCACCGAGAACTTCAGCAACCCACTAATGTCCTCCTGAACCTCAATTTATGCCGTTACCAACAGCAACAATATACCGCCACTGAACTCATGTCTGTGACTGCTTGCAATCAATGTTATTCTCTCTCAGTCCATCTATCACGGACCCCTAAAACCTCATGTCATTTTATCTCCACACTGAGAATGTTTATTTCTCATTAAAATACTTACTTCCCTTTACTATTGTATATAAAAAAAACATGGGATTCAATTCATGTTTTTACTATTTGTCTTCACATTGTCTGACGTAGCACGTTACCCACTTCTTCTTTTACAAACCAGCCATGTTTTAAACTTTCCCCACTTTTACCCCACTGCTATAGACGTTAGTCACGTTAATCTTTCCTTCCCCTATATGGCATCCAATCCATATATATTCAATCAATGCAGCTCTTATTTTTAACTCCCCCAGAACCCTTTAGTAACCCCATTTAATTATGGCATATGTTTCCACAACTTGATAGCCACTATGTAATTAACCTCCTTATTCTAAATTATCAACGCTGATTATCACAGCCATCTTACTAATATACTCATGAACTATTTATTCACTAGAAGAATGTGTCTCTCTACCAGTCCTCAGTAGTTTATTTTCTGAACGAAGGGCCTTATACTGGACAAAACCCTAACTGTTTGTAAACTTAACTTAACCAAATTCCAACATATTTATAAACAAGGTAACACACAAGACAATTCACTTAAATTATGAGTTACGCAAAATAAAATCACAACAGGACATCATACCCCCCAGGTTTTTAAATCATTTTTCTTTTACCTCATATCAAATAAAAGTAATTAACCAATTCAAAATAATATGACATACATCCTATCCATTGTTAGTCACTTTTACGAACTAACAATAATTTATTTATCTATTAAGAAAACTCAACAAGTCCAATCTTAAAATAAAATGTCAATCACTTTACAAAACCATGTCAATTAAAAAAATACTATAACATATCATATATGATGCATTGAAAGCTCAAATTCAATAAAAACAACTGTCTTCTCGCTAAAGAGAAGGTTTTCAAAAAAAAAATAATTCACATAGAATTAACTACTTAAAGTAACCAAGCAACATTGGCCTCCTATACGAACCAATGTAACACATATCTATTCACTACAAGCTCTACTTTTATAACCGTAATAAAAACGCTCAATGCTAGGCCAATTAACCTGCATTAATCCCAATATAATATATATATATATATATATATATATATATATATATATATAATATATATATATATATATATATATATATATATATATATATATATATATATATAGTCTGTTACCTACAGACTATATTCTCATCCTAACGTAGAACAATATCTGTTCCCCCAACAAAAGTCATTAATCAACAAATGACTGTACTTTTTCTGGAAGTCAATCATTGATTATCTCCCTTCACCACATTCCATCTTTTCCAAAGCTAACTCTTAATACATCACAATATTTGGAATATAAATCTAAACAACTGCTGTAAACTATGGCTCAAATCACTTCACCTAGTACTAGTGTGACGACTATCTCAATGTACCACCAGTCATTTATATACTAAGAGAAATTGTGACTCGGCACACCAGTTGTTTCCCTTGGATCTGCACCAAGAATTACCACCACTTCTTAAACACTACCGTTAACTACGGTATCTCCACAATTCTACACCCAACAAAAAATGTGTCCATTTACCATAGCCCTCACCAATACATCTATCTACCATTTTTGTCAATAACTACTTCTAATTTTACGTCTCTCGGACGCAACTAACCAACGTATCAGTACTTTCCAACATCTTACCACAACAACTCTTAGCTATCCTCCACTCTCTCCCAGCATTCTCACACCACGATGACAGTCAAACCAGTCACACCCATCGGAACACGTTCTCCAGTACTCTTTTTATAATACTCTGACATTCATTTAGCTAATCTTGTTTACCCCACTATCTTTCACTCCTCCTCCTATTTATCGGAACTCTTTCAGAAACAGCAGACAACACCACATATTACTAACGACAGAGCTCACTTCTCTCATTTTTCAGTATCAGGCATTCTTGCTTCGACATGTCCCTTGCCAACACTACTAAATCTGTTTCATGAAACGTCATTCAAAATGTTAACTCTCTTCCTGTCAGCTTGTCATAAAATTTTCATCAATTCTGTCCAAGATCACACATTCCAAACAAAAGACATCACATCTTTTCTAATCATCTACTTTAACAATTTAGCACAAGCAAAACAGAGACAACGACTATAACCAAAGAAGAACAAACAACAACAATTTAGCTAAACGAACATTTCTCGAAACAAGTAAAGAGTCTCAAGTGCCCAGAAAGTATAATATCACCAAATGGCAAACCCGAAAACGAGATTGAAAACAGGTGCAATAAGGCTAATCAACTCACTGGACAAATGGACAAACATGTATCAATAACTACTAAGCCTAAGCGTGTCGATCACTTCACAGACAGTGACACCAGATATACTAAACGCCTTGTACATGCATGCACTACTACTACTAATCATCTGACATGACGCATATGTTTGTCTACATTTTTACACATGCAAGAACAACGCATTACTAGACGAATTACTTCAACACTCAACAGGACTTTCAATTCAACTGTTTTCTTATTTCTACTTTTCTCAATCATTCACTCCTTTTCCAAGATCAGAGCCTATACATTATCTCTCGCAAACTATATCTCTTTTACACACTAACCAGCACTATCAACGATCTCTCAGAACAAACCTCACTCCGACGAGCCACTAACCTCGTAACCATCATTCTATACTTCTCCACACAACAACTTTCTCAGATTTAATCGCCTCTTCTTTCTCCGCAAGCATCATGTAATTACTTCAACCCCCTCACCAAGAACTCGTATTCTTCAAGCGTCAGCTTCCACAGTCTTTTACTCTTAATACTCTTGCTCTCCACTGGCTATTTTACACAAGATATTCAATTCCTCCTCAATCTATATGTCCTCATCAGACACTCTCGGTTCACCTGTCAACAATACTATACTTACTTCTCAAACCACCAAGCGAAACTATCTCAGTCATCACGTCATAGCTCTGAGTCGAACCATCTCAAACAACACATCAACTCTAGTACGAGCATTCATAATTAGTTTATCTCTCTCTCTCTCTACAAATTCTGTACTGAATCTACTCTACTTTAATCACAGCAGTTATACATCACTCAACGTGATCAGCCCTCTCTATCCAGCCATTCCGGACAAGGGACATTTCAATTTTGTTTACTCTCCCCACACCACAGCTAAACACAAGATATTCTTTATACGTATCCACGTAGAATATTCTATCAGTTGCCGTGACTCTCTATCCTCAACAACACTATTGCCTACCCTGTACCATGTGATGCTACCCCAAAAAAATTCATCTGCCTATTTTAGACAGCCCATATGTATATGCTCAAACCGCAATTCCTCTCATAAGCTAAAACAATGCCATATGTCCTTCCTCACCCTCTGAATTATTACAGTTATAGAGTGCATCTAAGCCAAATATTTCATTGTCTCCTAGTATTAATGTGCGTCTCTCTTCAATTATGTCATCTTCAATATCCGTACTTGTTAATCCGTTGTTAAAGTACTCAGGTCTTAAGTCTCTGAGTTTTCTTATGTTATTTTCTGTCGTCGAGTAAATTTCCGTTATCTGTCTATTACTATTCTTCTTCTTAAAAACTTTCTTTCTGTTCCCTTTATTTGTTACTCCCGTCTTTACTGCATCGATCTTCTCACTGCCTTCTGTATACCTTACATAACGCTTACATTTCCCATCTCGTCTTCAGATGATACACTGATGATAGTTCCCTCATCAGACTCATAATATTTGTCGATAATATCCCTATGGTCCTTACTAAAACGTCTGACCTTCTTCTTTTCTATACCTCTATCCCTCATGCTTCGGTTCGGGACAACTTCAATGTCTTTACCTGAGGAAACTGACATATCAGTTGTACCTTTATTGACTATCAGACTGTTTATATTTCTTTCTCCAATACTTTTCCTCTTTGATCTCTTTTCGTCTTTGGTTCTCGTCTGTTTATCTTTCTTAATTTCAACCGTGTCTCCCTTAGTCAAGTGAGTTGATTTTGATCGAGTCTCTATTAACTCAGTTTGACTTCCCTTCGTTATCTTGCTGGTTGGTTGTACCTGGACTTTTTTCTCTACTGTATCAACTTGTGTCTGTGTGTTCTCTTCTACCACTTCAATCACCTGCGTCTGAGTCTCTTGGTCTATTGTCTTTACTAATACCTGTCTACCGGTCTCATTCACAACCACCTTAGGAGTAGTTGAATTCCTACTTACGTTTTCTACTCTGTTCCTTGACCCTGACTTCAAATACTGTCTACGTCTTTGCTCAAACCAATCGTCCCGTCTTTTTCTAGCAATCTTGCTATGGGATGGCCAATTCCATAGTTCATTGGAAAGGTCTCTCTCAGGACCATTCCTGTACCTATGACATTTATACCAGTCCGACTTTCCACTATTACGTCTACTCTCACCGTCTTTTACCCTATAAACATTAGGCCTTGGTTTGTCATAACTAACCGCATAATCAGAACCATATTGTCTTCTGTCTTTATTAAGTAGTGGCTGTCTCCTGTTATTCTTTACTATTTCATTGCACTCTACCTTAAATCTATAAGGCTCTTGTCTAGTCGTTCTTCTCTGTAACGTTTCCACAAAATTCTCTACTTCACTAACTGCCAGTTTTAACTCTCCCAACCATGCACTGACACAATTTAATTCTGTATGTAAGTAGTTCATACTAATTTTTCTGTAATTTATATCAAGCTAAAACAATATGCCTACTTCTTCCTCTGTATATTCCTTGGTACTTGTAAGAAAACCTCGTCCTGAGCTCTGCCTGTTGCCGTCTCTTGTTGTTTTACAACTGTGTTGAGTCTACCTATCTCTGTGCCTACTCCACCTGTGTTAACGCAACTTGTTCTGCCATGCTGAAATGCTGTAATTTACTATTCAATTCATATAAGCAAAAAAAAAAAAACAATCAATAACCATTAATATACACTCCTAGATTAACTAAAGGACGTAATCTAATAGTTCTTCTTTCATATTAAATTTAGTTCACATTAATCAATAAATTTTCTATCTAATAGAAAAAGTTATTTGGATTACCCTTTTCCAATTTTCCAATGTCCAATCGAAAATCAACTCTTATATTTTCTTCTCGACGTCTATGCTCTTGTATGTCGAGACTGAGAGGCACGTATCTGGCACCCAAGTACTTGAACCAGGATCGACAAAGCGGCTTCAGTACCCCGTAAGGATCAATAAGGCCCGATAAGGCTCGATATGGCTTGATAAGGCTCGATAAGACACGATAAGGCTCGATATGGCTCGATATGGCTCGATATGGCTCGCCAAGGAAAGAGTTTCTTCATTCCATCATGACACTTTCAAATGTATGGCTGCTCTTTCCGCTCGAAGGAGTGCAGATCTGGACACAAAAATTGGCACTTCTGGACGCCCTAAAACGACTCGATCTGGCAATTAAAGCGACTTTAGTAGGGTCCTTTCTTCACAGGACGGCAACCCACTTTGCTTACTCTTCCAAGAGTTCTACATCAACGTGATCGTTTAACATTCTAATAATTGCCAGAGTTCAAGACACCCATGATCCAGCGAAGTAATTTTTCGTTAGAGGTTTTCTTGTTATTTGAGCTGCTGATTCAAACGATTTTTCGGTTTTGATTCCGTCAAGCGAGTTCAGATTTAATAATGATAATAGCTCCTGCTCTCCTCTCAAGCGACGACCAAGGTCATAGGCTGGTTCAAGGGTAACGGCTCTTGTAAAACATATTGAGACTCAAAGCAACGGTTATTCTGGAACATGATGGCAAGCATTATCTTGATACACAGCTTATAATTCTCATATGTATGGCGGACTCAAAAAAACACCAGCCAGGTCAGCGCAGTAATTGATCAAAGACGCACTGTGTAGCGAAAATTTGATCGGAGACTGTGTAGCAAAGATTTGATCAGAGACGCCACCTTGTTGAATTTATCTGCAAGCGACAATTTTAAACTTCCATTATGCCGTGGTATCGACGAAAATAAAGCAACAGACATGTTTCTGTTGTGGAGGCAACTTACATTCCGCGACAAACCATGAGCCGCATCCTGATCACGGGCTCCATTTTCACTCTTGTAGCAGAGTGAACGGTTAAACGATGATATCAATAGATTGACATTGAAGCCTTGGATGGTGTAAACGGCTTTTATTGACTGTAATTATAAAGTCCATATAGTTTTATGAAAACACAACCGGACTGACCACAAGTTGAGCTGGAACTGTTTATATTTTTGACGTCACCCGTGAGCTTCCCTAGAAATGGTGCTTTCCACAGTGCTCACGGGTGCGGCATTTCCTAACCCTTCTCTATTTCCCCTTAACTAACTATAACAGAGATGGAGCTCTGTTATAATATGTTATTATTGTGATCTTTCGTCATGTCTGCTGTCTGGTGGTCTTTGTCAGTTTAGATATTACGCGCACTGTGGGTGGCTCTACAGAAGCTTGTGGTTGTTACTGTGGTTTATTTTTTTGTGATCACCGTCTCCGTGTACTTGGCTTGTGAGTCTAGCGTTTATAGAAAACACTTAGTGTTATTCATTCGTTTTGTATATGTATTTATATGTATGTTTAACAATATTTCCAGAAATGTTATACAACTATTTGTTATAGATATATGCGAGGGAGTAGAGGTGATATTTTCCCCTCACTAACTAGTGCGTGAAGAGTGACTGCGTGAGTACAGGGTGACATTATTAGCACTACGAATTTACGTACACAGGGAGTGGTAGTGTACTTACTGAAGGCACACAAAGACTAGTAGCAGAGTCTTTACATTTATAATTGGCTGACAGACAGCAACGTGTCCACAAGTACAAGATGCCTACTTTAATGGAATATATTGAAACAGGTGAACGAATAGGCCTGAAAGGTAAAGAGTTACAGGAGTATGCTGAAGCAAAAGAACAAAACAGATTGAAAGAGAGGAAAGGCATAATGAACGCGAGGCAAAACGCCTACAGGAAGAAAAGGTAGCTGAAGCTAAGCGTCTACAGGAAGAGAAAGAGACACACGTAAAGTTAGCTGAAATAGAAAACAAGCGTCTACAGGAAAAGACACAAATGAAAATGGAAATTGAGAAAGAGAAGATTAAGATGGAAGCTGAAATTGCTCTCAGAAAATTAGAACTATCATCAAAAAGTCAAAGTGAGGAAAACAGAAGACCTTCACAGTCATCACAACGATTGAAACTGCCATACTTTACGGACCGAGACAACTTGGAATCTTATTTATCGAGATTCGAAGCATCAGTGAAAGTGTTAGGCATCCCAGAAGGCGAGTATGCGATTAGACTGGGCGAGTATCTTACGGGTAAGGCCCTAGACACCATGTTTAATTTACCTGTGGAAGAAAGAAACAACTACACTATTTTGCGGCAACGTTTGTTAACAAAGTTCCAACTAACTGAGCATGGCTATAGAACAAAGTTTAGACAGTTAGGGCCAGAGACAAATCAAGATTTCACAGATTTTGTTAACACAGTAAAGAACACATTTAACAAATGGATGGAGCTTGCAGAAGTAGGGAAAGATGTTAATAAATTAGTAGATCTAATGTTAAGAGACAAGGTAGTATCTGCATGCAATTCTAACTTAATAGCTTTCTTTGAGGAACGTAAGCCAAAGGACATAGACACAATGTCACAGTTAGGGCAAAACTACATGACTGCACATCCTAACGTATCTATTGGGAAACTAATGAGTGAGGAAATAGTCTGTGCGGCGTACACTAAACAGGACCAGAATCCAGTTATTAGACCAAGATCGAAAAGTGTGGATTCAGCACAGAAGTATGAACAACAAGAGTTTCAAGATAATGGTTTCCGTGGCAACCATTTTGGTAGAGCAGGACGGTACCCATACAAAAGGGGGAATTTCCAGAGACGTCCAAATAGTTATGCCGGATGCTGGAATTGTGGGAGCTGGAGACACAAAATGGCAGAGTATGATGCACAGCCAGCCAGTGAGCCAACAAGTAACGCAAGGAAGGAGATCATCTGTTTCAAATGTGGAAAGAAGGGGCATGTCAGCCATCAATGTAAGATGAGAGAAACAGAGCACTCAAATGCAGCGCAAGTAATTGAGACGCTGAACAATGAAGATTGTAGTGGGTGCAAACCTCTTTTTGAAAAAGACAGTCAGCCAGTCCTAATATGTAGTCATACAGTGAAAGCAGGATCAGTAGTGCATGAAGGAGGAAGTCTGAAGCTGCATCAGGGATTCGTCAATGATAGACCAGCGTTAACAATTAGGGATTCCGGATGTACGTCTATCGGAGTGAGGAAAAGTTTAATAGATCCCTCGGATTATACAGGGAAAAAGATTAGATGCACAACATTCAACGGCACAGTAAAGTTCTACCCATTAGCCATAATAACAGTAAAAACACCATATATCACTGAAAGAGTGACAGCGTGTGTTTTGGACTCACCAGTGGCTGATTTGATCATAGGAAATGTTATAGGAGTTAAAGATTGTACAGAAGATGAAGTAGTTTATTGGGACCAAAAATATAGTGTAAGCAGTAATGAGGTAGTTACTACAAGAGAACCTAAATTAGAGAGTATAGCTGAGGTAGAAGAGGCACTTGAAGTAAACATAGGGACTAAAGACAAGGGTAGTACAGTTGAGCAGATGAGAATGGATCCCAAATATAGTGCTAGTGACTCCCAGAGACAAGTTACTACTCTGAACAAATGTTTCCAAGGGTATAGTAGAGTTGAAAATAGTCAGTCAAGGAAGGGTAGATGGTGCTTAGAGAGGAAGAACAATGTTCTCACTCGCCGCTTGTCAGATAGTGGAACTGCACGTGGGCAAGGAGCAGTACCTTTAGCACATAGTGACCGATATACTAGAACAGCTCAGGATAGTGCATGTGCAGGGCACATAGGCATAAGGCGTATGCAGCAGAAAGCAAGGTGCCAGATATATGGGCCAAGATTGAATAAAGAGTTCAGACTAAACAGAGACTCAAGTGTAACGGTGCAATATGCAGATAGGAAAGTTGAGTCAGGTCAAAAGAGTGTTCGCGACATTACTGACCCAGGGCTAGGGATATCAAACAGATGTTGTAATTGTAGAGGTACCATGAGTCATGGGTACATGAAAGGCAGACACAGCATTGACAGGAATCAGAGGAGGGTTAAATCAAGAACAGAACCACCTGATATAGGGTCGGTACACAAATAGCTTGTGTCTTTTTGAGGATGTTAATAGACCTGCCCATACACAGATATGAAGTTTCCTATAATGTATTATTATTATGTGATGTATTAGTTCATGCATTGGTACACAAGATAGAAAGTTGGATGTATTGATGTGTGGGGAATAGAGGAGTGTACTATGAGCATTTGATGTATTATTTAGTGTGGTAGTTGGATTTATACTTACGACTACCCAGTAAGTTGGATTTATACTTACGACTACCCAGGCAATGTGTCTGGGTCACATATTTAATAAGTTTTAGTCTCCCAACATTTGAAAACGATGTTTTCTTTTGAGAGTGGGGTAGTGACACATGCCTGGGTTCATTGGCATTAAGGTGAGTGGCCGTACAATATAAACAGTTCACTAGGTGAAAGGGCATTCGCCAGAAAGAAAATATAAGGAGATAAACGGGGAAGGGTGTAAGGCAGAGGGGTTGCAAGAACGGGCAGACAGAGAGCGATGAGGTAGCGTTTGTGTGTGTTGTGTGGGAGGCATTGTGAGGGCATAGAATGGTTTAAAGAGACAGAGACAAAGATTGAGGGTGAGTTGAGTTTTAGACACCGAACGAGTCGGTAGTCCGGTAGT
Organism: Cepaea nemoralis; assembly: GCA_014155875.1. Taxonomy (NCBI): domain Eukaryota; kingdom Metazoa; phylum Mollusca; class Gastropoda; order Stylommatophora; family Helicidae; genus Cepaea; species Cepaea nemoralis. The sequence goes on from JACEFZ010018501.1 coordinate 35,901, forward strand.
CGACGGAGAACTGTGTTGTGTGATTCTCCGAGCTGTGAATGCAGTCCTAAAACCCAGAGTGGGTTACATAGAGAGCAGAGGCTCCGACCCAGTGGGTGGGTCGTATTGTGTGAGATCCAGCCGTGGATAGTAGCTGGACTACATGTCTATGAATTTGAGATTCAGCAGGCCGTGAGAAGGCATTGATGTGTGCGTGTAGAGTTGTGAGGAATATATATCTCTTCGGTGGATTACATTGTGTTCTGGATTTATAAACATGTTCCGTTTGTCCGTGGGTCTGTGTTATTTCTGTATTAAAGGATTATGTGCGCCAAAATAGATCTTGTTTACTGACTGGTGAATGTGCACTGCGGGGGTGAGTCATAGTGTAAGAAAGTGAGAGAGCTCAATTGACACACCAGTAGCATCGTTACCTAGACAACGACCATCACACGACCATATTACGAACATATCATCGTAAGAACTTTGTGATATTATCATCAAGAACGTCATGTGATACAAGGCATGCGCTGGTAACGCATATAAATACACCCCCTGGCCGATACTGGTGATCAAGTTCAAGGCGACATTAAACCATTGCGACTCACATGTCCTTCTCCGTAAGGGTGTATACCCCTACGAACACATGGGCAGTGTCAAGCGATTTGATGAAGACCGCCTGCCACCCACAGAGGCCTTCTACAGCAAGCTCACCCGAGAAGTCATCAGCGATGCTGACTACGCCCATGCTCAAAAATTGTGGCAGGAGCTCAGTTGCAAAACGACCGGAGACTATCACGATTTGTACCTGAAAACGGACGCCCTCTTGCTGCCCGATGTCTTTGAGAGATTCCGAGACACTTGTATGCGAGTGTATAGGCTCGACCCCGCTCATTACATCAGTGTGGCCAGCTTGGAGTGGGACGCACTCCCGAAAAAGACGAAGGTGCAGCACGAGCTTCTGACCGGCTAGGACATGCACCTCTCCGTTGAGGAGGGCATGCGAGGGAGCGTTGCCATGGTTCGAAGCGACACGCGAAGGCCAACAACCCCATGTCCCTGACTCACTCCCGAGGCACCGAAAACGTGGATCATGTATCTCGATGCGGATAATCTATACGGCTGGGCAATGATGGAATATCTCCCCACCGGTAGGTTCCGATGGGCCAACCCGACTCTCGAGGAGGTACTGAACACCCCAGACGACGCACATGAGGGCTGGCTCGTCAAGGTGGATATGAAATACCCGGCGCATCTGCATGAAGACCACAGTGATTACCCGCTAGCACCAGAAACGATGTCCACCCCAGAGTGGTGGTTGAGTGATTATCAGCGCAAGATCCAGAATGAGTTGGGGGGGGGGGGGGGGGGGGGCGCAAGTTCATGGAGCAAATGAAGCTAGTCCCAACCTCCGCAACAAGGAGCGGTACATCGTCAACTACCGCAATCTCAAGCTCTATCACACCCTAGGCCTACAGGCTACAAAGATCCACAGAGCTATCAAGTTCAGTTATTCCCCGTTGATGAAGCCATACATAGAAATTAACACAGCTCCGCGAGCCCTGGCCAATTCGGAATTTTGGATAATGCCTTCAGAATTAAATATCATAATGGGTGACTGCATTGCTAAAGTTGGAAATCATCAAGACGGACGCACATTAGGCGCGTATGGACTAGGGCAGAGGTTCCCAAATCACAGCCCGCGGGCCACTTCTGGCCCGCCAGCTGTCAGAAAGTGGCACGCGAGGTCTATCTGTTTCTGTCTGAAATAAATGAATTGCCCACAGAAAGAGAATGTCTGGTGAACGATGACTGGCTTAATGACCTAGCATATTTGGTGGACATCTCGTTTCATTTAAACTCTTTAAATGCGAGAATTCAGAGTGGGGGGGGGGGGGGGGGGGGGGGGGGGACACACACACTATTCACAAATTTGTGCGATGACCTATCTTTATTTAAAATGAGACTATGACTGTTTATCGGATAGCTGAATGGAGGGACTCTATAGGCGTTTCCAACTCTGAAGACGTTTGTGGTGGAAAAGAAATGTGGCTTGTTACAGTAAAAGTAAAAGTTGAAAGTCTTCTGGATATCTTTCAGTTGAGATTTCAAGAGTTCACAGTAGAAGAGGATAATGTTGCCCTCTTCATAAATCCGTTCGTATTTCCTGATGCCAAGCTCTGTCAAGTACAGCAAAACCTTCAGCACGAAATAATTGATTTGAAATGCAATTCTGCACTGAGATAGTAAATTTATAGAGCTGCCTGCTTTACCTTCAGCTGATCATATGATTTCATTCTGGTGACCACTGAGTGTCGAACAATTTGAAGACTTGCGTTCATTCCCCCAGGGATACATTTGTCGTTTTGGTTCGACTTACAGATTCGAGCAGTCATTTTCCGCAATGACCGTTATAAAAAAAGACAAGCAACGTCCCAGACTCACCGACAGTAACCTAGCTGCGCTTAGGACTTTGGGGACGACAGATTTGTACCCGGACATTGATAAACTGGCATCTGAACTTAAGTAACTTGTTTTGAAGAACAGTTACAATTATAAATTAATTACATTAATAGCGATTGTCGAAAGTGATTTAAAATTTATTGTTACATGAACTTTTTATTTTAAACCAAAACATGACCGCAGTATAGTACTGACATTGACTGCCATTAAAGTTTTAGAATTTTGTTGACCAAAGTTAAGAAAGGTAAGAATGATATTGCACGACATTTATAATTTTATAGCGTAGTGGCCCGCTTTACTACCGAAAATAGTAGATATGGCCCTCTCCTTGAAAAGCTTGGGAACTAATGGACTAGGGGAACAGAATGAAAGAGGTTGCAGATGTGTACAGTGGGCAAAAGAGTATGATTTAATTATTGGAAATATTCGATATCAACAACACCCAAGGAGATTATGGGCATGAAGGAGTCCTGATAATATGATCAGACACCAGATTGATTACAATGCTCATCAACAGAAGATTTCGAAATTATGTAAAGGTGACAAAAACTATACCAAATGCAGACCGCTATAGCGACCATAGATTAGTCCTACGCAATATACTTATAACATTACAGAAGGTCAAAATAAACGCAAAGAAGCACAAACTTTGATCTTCGGATGTGCACTGAAGAGTGAGGAGATACAAGATAAGTTCAACGTAAGGGTAAAGAACAGATTTGATGCACTGGCTGAAATGGAAATTCTATTTCAAAATATCGGAGACCAGTGGGAAATATTGAAGAACTCAGTCAGCCAGGCTGCCGAAAAAACCATATAAAAAATGTAGATGATTGGACGTAAGAAATGGATGACGGATTATGTAAGACATCTTAAAACTAATAGAAACAAGAAGAAATAACAAAAATAATCACGCAAAATATGAAGAGATTCACGAGAAAATTAAGGAAATTGTGCACAGAGGAAAAAGAAGCATGGTTTGATGAAAATTACAGGGCGAATGAAAACGATCACAACACCCTGAATACCAAATTAATATACAAAAGAATTAATGATGATGATGATGATGATGATGATGATGATGATCATCATCATCATCATCATCATCATCCATCATCATCATCATCCATCATCATCATCATCATCATCATCTTCTACATCCGCAGTCAAGCGTCGTGGAGAGGAATAATTTGCGCTCCAGCGCCCGATGGGCGGCAATGGATAGTGTCATTCCGTGTGGTTGTACAATGTTTTTGATGTCGTCAATCCATTTTCTTCCTGGGCGTTCTCTTGGTCTCCTCGCAGATGATCTGTGATGTAGAACCAGTGATGGTAGTTGATGGTGTTGCATTCTAACGAGATGGCCAAACCACTTGATCGTCTGTCTTTCAATAATATGGCACAAAGTTTTGATCCCACTGTCTGTCTGATACAGTGGTTCTCAACCTTTTTTGGCTCATGCCCCCCTTTACCATATGTTCAGAACGTCATTCCCCCTCTATCGAACTTCTTTCCTATAAAATCCCCACCCTTACACAGCTAAATTTAATAACACATACTAGAACATGTCTAGACATCTATATAAAACGTGATTTGCGGGTCTACTTATGTTATAAAACGAACTTCATTAGGGCGAGAAGTACAGAACCGTAAAATATAGAGGGAAAAACAATATCAAGTAACTGATTCTTGTATTAATGCGATCTTGAAATAATCTTAACCCCCCCCCCCCCCCCGAAACCCTAAAATTTCCCCCTAGGTGGGGGGGGGGTATTCCCCACCGATTGAGAACCACTGGTCTAATAACAGTATTTCTTACTGGGTCTCGGATTGTTAAGTTGGTAGCTCTCCTCAGGCATCTCATCTTATAGGTGTTGATTTAATTATTATTAATTTTATTATTATTAAATAATTAATGATATCACTAAAAAAACAGAACACACACATCAACGGGTTGCCTAAAAAAACAACTATAGGCAACATATAAAAAGGTCAGATTTTATATGTGTTGTCAACTACAAGTAATGTACTTGTAATGTGAAAGAGCTTTAAAATGATACATGAGAAGAACAGTATGGTATTCTGCATGCAGACAGTGCGTGTTCCGCTGTCTGGACCTTCTTACAGAGAGGACAGGCCGGGTCGGTGGCTTTACCCCTCTTGACCTAGTTGACAGCTGATGGCAAGACATCGTAGAGGGATCGGACGACGAAACTTAAGCGCAGTGGTGCCATACACCATATATCATTCCAGGCTAGAGGAATTACCACTTGGGGATATAACATCTTTAACATTAGATATGCGCATGATACAGTATTGATTGCAGACAATGAACAGAATCTGCAACATTTAGTAGATGCCGTTGTTACACACAGTGAACAAGTGAGGTTAGAATTAAACTGTAAGAAGATACAGATTATGGTCATCTCTTAGACGGAAGAAATATCACAATGTAATATAAGGGTAAATGTGAATATTCTTAAACAAGTGAATCGGTACAACTATCTCGGAACACTCATAACATCTGATGGGATGTGCCTTGAAGATATCAGAACAAGAATCGCGATGGTTAATGTAGCCTTTCACAAAAAGAAAAACAAATTAAAAGATGTCAATCGCAACGAGAAAAGAGTTTTGAAGTGCTACATAGAACCTATACTTTTGTATGGATGTGAAACGTGGACGATGAGCAGACAAGCTAAAAGACATCTAATGGCGGGACGCAGAGGTGTTTCCAAGGCACCAGGGCCAGATTTTATACTGGCCAAGACCTACTAACACGTCCTAGTCGTGTGTCCTGGGCGACAGGTCCCTTCGGGGTCCTTTGCTAACGTAGTAGGATCGCTGATTCTTCTGAAGTCGGAGAGTCTGCCTGCACGGCGAGGAACCACCAGTCTGCACACCAATAAGCCAGACATGGGACAACGGATACTCACACAAACCTCAGTCCTGTATGACATCACACTGATGTTGGACAACAGGATGTCTTCATCCGACATACAGGACTTCACGATGGAGTTCACAGCCAGCGAACGCAAGCAAGCAAGCAAGCACATCTAATGGCAGTGGAAATGTGGATTCGGAGGAAATGCAAAGAATACCACGGACAGACAAAAACACAAATGAGCAGATTCTACAAGAAGCAAATGAAGATCGTAAACTGATTAAAAATAAGAACAAAGGGATGGCAGAGAAGTAAATACCTGGATGGCTTGACCACGTGGCATCGTCGAGACAAGAACACTGAGCTGATCCACGACTCTGGTGATTTTGTAAGATGACAGAGCATGACCGACACGATACATGATACTGACCACCACCACCACCACTACTACTACTACTACTACTACTACTACTACTACTACTACTACTACTACTACTACTACTACTACTACTAAACTGTTATTACTATCACCACCTCTGCTTCATCTCTCTATTCTGTCAACCAGAAGCTATGTAAGCCCTGCCACCAAACACACATGACCCCCAAGAGAAACATACAACAAAGCACCAAACACACGCCATCAAACACATGCCACCAAACACACATGACCCCAAGAGAAACATGCCGGATGGATACAGGGTGACCTCAGAAGGAATCAAGTGTGCTACACAGCTCGGCCACCTGTGCTATCTGCGACATATAGACAGCTGACACGCCAGGACCAGTCACAGCCGGGCCGTGTGTATGTGCTGGCTGCATTACAACATGTGTCTGCTATCTGGAGTTACAGGCGTCTGTTTTCTTCTGTTATTTCCTACTGGCTCTATGTGTGTCTGCTATCTGGAGTTACAGGTGTCTGCTTTCTTGTGTTATTTCCCACACGCCAGTGATCTGGGTTTGATCCCGGGTCCAGTCAAGGATATGCACTACTGACGAGATCAAACAAGAGCGAAACTCGAGACTGTTGCTTCCAACTGACGTGAACAAGGCCTTAGGTTCATACCAGAATACGATCAGCGTTGCCAGTAGTGGGTTGTGCTCAATGTTTCAATTTCAAATCCCGGATTTTAAAAAAAAAATTAATTAATTTCCTACTGGCTCTGTCTGTTATCTGGAATTACAGGCGTCTATGTTCTTGTGTTATTTCCTATACTAACTAGAGAACTCCTGTTTGCGGTCGACCAAGCACTAATAGCAAAATCAGAAGTTGAATTACAAGACCACATGAATAGTCTAAACGAAATGTGTAGGGAACATAACATGAAAATTAGCACAAGCAAAACAGAGGTAATGACTATAACTAAAGAAGAACAAACAACAACAATTCACCTTAACTAACATCCCTTGAAACAAGTAAAGGGTTTAACGTACCTAGGAAGTATAATATCATCAAATGGCAGATCAAAAGACGAGATCGAAAATAGATGCAATAAGGCAAACCAACTCATTGGACAAATGACACCAATACTAAAGAACAAACATGTATCAATAACTACTAAGAAAGCACTTTACAACACAATCTTCCTACCAACTCTATGCTACCAACGCCAAACTTGGAAAATGACAGAAAAAGAAAAAAGAAAAATCACAACAGAAATGAGATTCCTGAGAAGAATACTCAACGTATCAAGAAGAGATAAGATCAGAAATGAAGAAATCAGGACTAAAGTAGGGGTTAAAGCTGCTCTAGATTTTATTAGAAAGCAGCAAGTCAAATGGTTTGGCCATGCAAGTAGGCTACCAGTCAACAGCATACCACAACAAGCAATGATGTACAGACCAGATGGAAACAGAGGAAGAGGCCGACCACGTAAACGTTGGACGGAGGGAATAACAGAATCCATGGGAATGTCGATATACGAAGCCCATAACCGGGCACTCTCACGAAGTTTATACTTCACCTCGGCACCGCAAGGTACAAGAGGAACATGATGAGATGAGATGAGATGAGATGAGATGAGATGAGATTTCACAATGTGGCGAAGTCGTTACGGACCAGTTTGTAATTCCGCATTCCGCGTTCGAAACACTGTTGTGGACGATTTGCCAGCAGACCGTCTTGCGTTAGCTTTTTTATGAAATGGTCGTTCAGAAAGCACTGGCAAACTACAAAACGTTAACTTGCTAAGAGACAACAAACAGCCAAATATGCTGGGATTGAATGCGACATTCTGTAAAAGATATACAACTAACTTTAACTTAACTATGTCAATCATTACTTTAGACTTTTACAATAAAATATGACAACCTACCTGAATATCCCTGTCGCGGTTCAAACAAGGAAGTGATAGCGACACATCGTTGGAGCAACAGGGCAGGGAATCTTCAACACAATCCACTTTTGTCTTGCAACGTAACAAATCGCCAACCAAGGCCTGGTTAGCTTACACATGGGCGTTGTACTTGAAGCCACTTAATACAAACACTGTCACTGAATTCCGACATTTACTAGCCGGTATTCCCCAGTGTTGTAGCCTCCTGTCGAAGGTTAGCTAATATTGATAGGTTAAAAATAGCTCAAGTGGTAACCCATATTTTATTTACTTCCTGCGGGGATTTCCTATGTGATGTTGGAATTGTAGTATAGAACAGCCTATACTTCCTAGGTACTTGAAACTCTTTACTTGTTTCAAGGGATGTTCGTTTAGGTGAATTGTTGTTGTTTGTTCTTCTTTAGTTATAGTCATTACCTCTGTTTTGCTTGTGCTAATTTTCATGTTATGTTCCATACACATTTCGTTTAGACTATTCATGTGGTCTTGTAATTCAGCTTCTGATTTTGCTATTAGTGCTTGGTCGTCCGCAAACAGGAGTTCTCTAATGGTTAGATTTGCAGATGGTTCTTCTTCTGTGTTCTCGTCATGCGGTATTCTTTCTGTCTCTGCTTGGCTGGTTTCTTTACATATGTTATCTATATATGTTATGAACAAGAGAGGGGACAGAACACAACCTTGTCGTACTCCAGATCTTATCGTGAAGGGTTCTGAGTGTCCTCCAGTTGCTCTCACTATGCATTCACTGTTGTTGTATAAACTTCTGCATAGGTTTGTTAGATGTGTACTCACTCCATATTGTTTATGGATTTCCCACAGCGTGTTTCTATCTACTCTATTGAATGCCTTTTCTTGGTCGACAAAGGCTAAGTAGAGTGTTTCATTGAATTTGATTGATTTTTCTATAAGTTGTCTAAGAGCAAAAGTGGCATCTGTGCATTCCTTTGTGTTTCCTAAATCCAAGTTATGTTTCGCTTAGGCTGGGGTTCTAAAGTAGTTCGTAATCTTTTTTCAAGAATTTTGCAAAATATTTTCCCAGTATGATTCAACAGTGAAATGCCTCTGTATTGTGTGCAGTTCTCTTTTGCTACCTTTGTTTTTCCAAATTGGGATAATTATGGTGTTTCCCCAGTCTCGTGGTGTCTGTTGTTCAACCCAAACATGGTTGAATAGTCTATGTAGCCAAACTGTTCCTACTTCTCTTGCTGCTTTAATTAGTTCATTTGGTATTTCATCCTGTCCCGGTCATTTGTTCAATGGGGCTAATCTGATGGCTTCTATAATTTCTTCTTTTAGTATGTCTGGTTCTAGTTCTTCGGTGACATCTGTGTAGGTCTCTTGAATTCCTGTGACATATGATGGCATGTTGAGAAGTTGTTCGAAATACTGCTTCCATCTTATTAGGATTTGTTTTTATTCACTTATTGGTTCTCCCTTATTTGTTGTTAATTATTTCAGTTGGGTCAAAGGGTTCTCCTCTGGTTCGCATTGCACCTATCTTTTTGTAGAAGTTTCTAGTTGCCTCCTTGTAGTTTTTATTTAGGGTTTCTCCATACTCTTCCCAGTCTTTTTGTTTTTCCCTCTTTACTATTCTACTCACATGTCTTCTCGCTATTCTATATTCTATGTAATCACATTCCTGTTTGCTCTTCAACCACTTTTTATATTTGTCCTTTTTGTCTTTTACCGCTTTCTTTACTTCTGCGTTCCACCAACTTGTTATTTTCTTTATCCGTGTTTTGCGTTTTTTCGTGGTTCCACATGTTATTTTTGCAGTATTTAAAATGCTTGATTTGAACATCTCCCATTCTTCTTCCACTGTTTTTCTTTCTGTAGGTAATTTTACAAAGAGTTCAGTTAGTTCTTTCTCATAATTTTCCCTTACTGCCTCGTCTTTAAGGTTTTTTAAGTTTACTGATTCGCATGGCATGTATTTTCCTGCTCTTTGTTTTCTTCTTCTGATGGTTCTTATTGTGGCAACGACTGCTTTATGATCTGTGTTTATACTGAAATTGGGCACTGCCCTTGCATCTAATATATTTCTCTTTCTGTTATTTCTTGTTAATATAAAATCAATTTGGCTTTTAGTATCTAGATCGTTCCATTTATACCAGGTGTATACTTGTGAATCTTTATGTTTATAGAATGTGTTTGTTATATAGAGGTCGTGTTGGCTGCAAAGCTCTATCAGTCTACTTCCGTTATCATTCCTTTCATTATGCTGATCTCCAAATGCTCCCAGATGTTTTTCTATGCCCACTCTGTTATGTCCTAGTCTTGCATTGAAATCTCCCATAACTATGATGTTGTCCTGCTTATCTATTTTATTTAGCACGTCATGTATGTCTTCGTAGAAGTCCTCGCATTCTTGCTCATTATTGTTTGCATTACATGGTGCGTATATTTGTACATATGTTGTAATTGTTTGTTCTTTTATTCTCACTGTTATGATTCTTTCTGATATATATTTTATTTCTAGTATTCCTCTTGCTAGCCGTGGTTCGATGACTATTCCCACACCGTGTCTTGCCCTTTCTTGCTGTTCTACTCCAGAGTAAACAAACGTGTAACTGTGGTGGAGCTCCTTGCATCCTTTCCCCTTTGTTCTGGTGTCCGCTATTCCCATCAGTCCAATTTTCCTCTCTTCCATTGTTTCTATAAGCTCTTCTTCTTTACTATTGAAACCACAGACGTTCATTGTGCCTATTTTTTGAGTCGCTGATCTATCTCGTAGTCCATTAACATTGCCGGGTCGATATCCGTTTGGGTCAGTCCGTTTATACTTCTTAGTTTTTCTACGAGCAGTATGAAGATCCCCTGCCTGGCTTGCTAGGCCAGTCGCAGGTTTAGGACACTAATCTGACCACAGGGAGTCCATCCCCTATGGCGAGCCATAGCCCCGTTAGCCCATGACCTCGCGGTCATGGTTGCCCGGTCTGCACCACGTGGAGGTGGGGGTTGACTTGTGTAGTCTGCGGGTCATCGGCAGGCTACTAATTTTCACTCTTCACCCCTCCTGGGAGAGGCTAGCCGATCCTAACCCTGCTGGCTGCAGGGCCAGGCGCATTCCACCCTTGCAGACCATATATATATATATATATATATATATATATATATATATATATATATATATATATATATATATATATATATATATATATAATACATATACTACAATGGCTGGGGCATATAAAAAGAATGGAAGATAATAGGGAAACAAAACTTGCATACACTCAGGAAATAAATGACCGTAGACTCCGAGGTAGACCAAGAAGATGGTGGAGAGATAATATATATACAGACCTACAAGCACTTGGAATCAACGACTGGCAAGAGAAGGTCAACCAGAGAGACGAATGGAGACGGATTGTATCTGCAGCAAAGAACCTCAATGGCTCAGAACGCTGAAGAATATATATATATATATATATATATCTTCATGAGTCAGGTCTTAGTCAGATATGACTGAGCTACCGTATGACAGTAGATGGTACTACCTGCTTTCTGTCAGCGCCGAATGTTGGGCAGCGCTTACCAAACCCGACATCCCACATTGTGCCAACGGCTTCGGGCGGAAGAGCGCAATTGGGAGGGTACTAGCCTTATCCTGGTGCGAGGAAATGCAACCCAAAGACAAAATAAGTCATGGCAGGGCAGACCAGGCCCTAAGCCTTGGTTGGCAGCTGGTCTAGGACAGGCGGACAGTTAGAGCATTGCTTTGCTGATCCGGCAGCTTCTGCAGCTTGTCTTGTTCCAGATTATAGGTGTCAACTTTCCTCTGGAGTGAACTAGGCAAGCCGAGAGAGGGATCATGCTGCATGGGCAACACATGGTTTCTTTATTTTAGCCCAGGCTTTGTGCTATGGAGAGGCAATAACTCCATCCCTGGTCTTAACCGGTCTCGGAATCAAAGCGAGAGGCAACTGTTACGGGTTATAAGTCCTTGTCAGTTGGCGTAGACATGGGGCGCCACGCGTTGCCTCTGACGGTGGGAGACACCTACAGGTGTCACTGATCAGCTACCGCCCACCTCAAGCTGGGCAGCCCCCAGCCAATTGGGTGCTGATCCGCCACAGCCTGCCTGCTTCAATGGGTGCTTGGGGCTAGGACAAAATCTGAATCGCAGGCTGTAAAACCAATGCACCAGGTACTAATAAAAAGAATAGAAACCTCAAGCTACGACTTGCAACCTGGAACGTGAGAACCATGTGTCCAGGATTTTCCACTGACTTGACAAATATTGACGATGTGAGAAAAACGGCTGTGATTGATGCTGAACTCAATCGTCTTAACATTGATATTGCTGGCCTGCAGGAGACTCGCCTCGCTGAGGAAGGGAAAACAATTACACCTTTTTTTGGAAGGGAAGAGGGCAGGCAGAAAAAAGGCAACATGGTGTGGGCTTTGCAGTGAAGAAATCGCTACTGGGAATGATTGATATCCCAGCTGGAGGTAATGAAAGATTATTATCACTGCGTTTGGCAACCTCTTGTGGATTTGCCACCATTCTCACTGCATATGCACCGACACTCGCTTCCTCTGATGATGTGAAGGATACGTTCTATGAGCAGCTAGACTCTGCGATCAAGGCAGTTCCAAAATCCGACTACATTTATATGCTCGGTGATTTCAATGCTCGTGTGGGCAAGGACTCGAGTTCATGGCCAGTGTGCCTTGGAAAATACAACATCGGTCGCATGAATGATAATGGGCAAAGGCTGCTGGAGCATTGCACTAGAAATGACCTATGTATTACAAACTCCTTTTTTAAAACAAAAGAGATGCATAAGGTCACATGGAAACATCCAAGATCCAGCCATTGGCATCAGCTGGACTTCATTATCACACGGAGACAACATCTGAACCATACATCATTAACTCGAAGTTACCACAGTGCTGACTGTGATACAGATCATTCTTTGGTTGTTGCAAGGGTTAGACTGAGACCAAAGAGAATCTACACAGCTAAACACAAGTCTAGCCCCAGGATTAATATTACTAACACTCACGATCCTGGAAAGTGCTTTGAATTTCAACAGCAACTTGAAGACGCTTTCAATGATACATCAGAAAATTGTATAGTAAATGATAAATGGAGTAAACTTAAGGAAACTATTTATAAAACAGCGGTAGGGGTTTACGGCACTGTGGATCATAAGAGGCAGGACTGGTTTGCGGCAAACAGCCAGATACTGCAGCCCTTGATTGATAAAAAGAAGATAGCTCTCTTAAGAAACAAGGAAAGACCAACGCGTAACACTCTGAGTGAGCTGAAGCAAGCGAGGAAGGATGTACAAAAGGCTGCCAGGCAGTGTGCGAATGACTATTGGATCAAGTTATGTGAGTCCATTCAAATCGCAAGTGATAAGGGAAACATCAGAAGCATGTATGAAGGGATAAAGAAAGCCTGTGGTCCAATGATCAAAAGAAGTGCGCCGCTGAAAACCTTGACTGGAGAAATCATCACTGATAAGAAACAGCAGATGGATAGATGGGTCGAGCACTATTTAGAGCTTTACTCAAGTGAGACCAAGCTAGCGGATGATGCCCTCAACGCCATAGAGGCCCTGCCAACTCTTGACCACCTGGACACACTTCCCACTATAACAGAAGTTAAGTGTGCTATAAATGAGCTTGCATCTGGCAAGGCTCCAGGTAAGGATGGGATTCCAATAGAGGTGATCAGGAGTGGGCAAGACACACTCGCTCTACAGATCCACCAGCTAATAGAGCTATGCTGGCGAGAAGGACAAGTCCCACAGGATTTCAAAGATTCAAACATCATAACGCTGTACAAGAACAAGGGAGATCGGAGCGACTGTAACAACTATAGGGGTATCTCACTTCTGTGTATTGTTGGGAAAGTATTTGCCAGAATTGTCCTGCACAGACTTCAAGTCCTGGGAGATCAAGTCTACCCCGAATCACAGTGCGGCTTCCGTCAGAACCGGTCTACCATTGATATGATATTCTCATTGCGACAGATGCAAGAAAAATGCCGGGAACAAAATCAGCCACTGTTTATTGCCTTCATTGACCTCACAAAGGCATTCGATTTGGTCAGTCGTGAGGGTCTGTTCAAAGCACTAAAGAAGATTGGCTGCCCACCAACTCTTCTGTCCATTGTGGAATCGTTCCACACAGGCATGAAAGGGTATAATCAAGTTTGATGGCTCAACTTCAGAAGAGTTTGAAATCAAGAGTGGAGTTAAGCAAGGTTGTGTACTAGCCCCCACCCTCTTTGGGATATACTTTTCACTTCTACTGAAATATGCCTTTCGTGATCAGGATGACGGTATATACATTCACTCACGCTCAGATGGTGGCCTCTATAATGCTCAGAGATTGAAGGCCAAGACCAAAATTAGCAGGGTACTAATCAGAGAGTTGCTTTTTGCGGATGATGCTGCGATTACGACCCACTGAGGAAGAATTACAACATCTACTATCTGCATTCTCCAATGCTTGTTCTGAATTTGGTTTAACAATTAACAAAAAGAAGACACAGATTATGTCACAAGGTGCACATGGTGTACCATCAATCTTTATTGACGACTGCCGAACTGAGATAGTAGACCATTTTACATATCTAGGATCAGAGGTAAATAGCAAATTATCCCTCGATCAGGAAATCAACATCAGGATTGGCAAGGCAGCAACAACAATGAACATGTTAGCAAAAAGAGTCTGGGAGAACAGGAAGCTTACTGCCAAAACAAAAGTCCTCGTCTACCAAGCCTGTGTCCTTAGTACTCTTCTTTATGGCAGTGAAACCTGGACAACTTACTCACGCCAAGAGAAACGTTTAAACAGCTTTCATATGCGGTGTCTGCGAAGAATACTTGGTATTAAGTGGCAAGACAAAATCACAAATACTGAAGTATTGGAAAGATCAGGTTGTGTGACGGTGTATTCCATGCTCAGTCTTCGTAGACTTAGATGGATAGGACACGTTAGGAGGATGGATGATGGTAGAATACCAAAGGACATCTTTTTTGGTGAATTACAGACGGGTAGGAAATCTTGGGGTCGGCCTCTACTACGATACAAAGATGTGTGTAAGCGGGACATGATTGATACAGGCATTGATAATGCACATTGGGAGCACGTCGCCGCTGAACGTGTTGCATGGAGGGCAACTATCAGAAATGGAATAAAGACAAAGGAGAAAATGATTGCAGATAAAGCACACACAGAGCGTGAGAGACGTAAGATGGTGCAAAATGGTGGAAGTGACCATGTTTTCACATGCACCTACTGTGGGCAAACATTTGCAGCAAGAATTGGCCTTACCAGCCACACTCGCCACCGCCATGGATCGTAGTTATTAAGCCTTTTTGAAGCACAATGTACCAAACTATCGTCTGTCAAGACGGAAAGGTGCCAATGATGAATGAATCTATATCTATAAAAATCGTTGTATGTATGTATGTATGGATGTATGTGGATCCGTCCTTTATGCGTTCGCGAACGGTCCATCCAATTTAGGTGAAATTTTCTACACGTTTTCCTTTCATTCCTGTGCAACCAACTGTCATAGTTTTATCTATCAGCTATTTTTTTTTTTTTTTTTTTTTTTAAGCATATCCTTTTACAGGACTTAGCTGTCAACACCAGCATCTTTTAGCTGTATGTTGATCTCTTGGCAAGATTATGCTCAGTAGTTTGCCATTGCTTTCTGAGCGGCCGCCTCACATACCCCGTAAGTTACCGATGCGATTCGAACCACTGCTGATTTGAACCATCATCACGTTACCGACGAGCGTATACGAGATTACGGAGAAAAGTCATTTGAATAAGGTATCATTGGATTTGTTTTTTCACGAGATATCCAAATATGCAGCTTATATAATTAAAAAGCAATTTAGAAAATGTTACTAAAGTGGCTACTATGGACCAGTGTTTACTTGTCTGTTTTGATAGGATGTTCAGCGACCTAATTAGCAATTAAAAATGGCCACCAGTTAATTATTTTTCATTAATTACTAATTATAGGTGGCATGAGCAGTTAGGTCTCACCACCTGATTGCAATAATATATGGTTGCTGGGATGTTTGTTTAAAAACAAAAAAGTTATAGTAGCAAGAAGATCAGTGAGCAGATTCTTGAGTATTTCTTTGTTTAAGATCATGACACTCAATATCTCTGCTTAGAATTGACATACAGGCTTAATTGAGGTACCGCTGGATTTAGTTTTTAAAAACCTCTGTAGCTGTGGTGGTACTCATAAGTAAAAACCCAGTTTGAAAAGCATGATCAAAGTAATGCAACAGTAACATTGAAAAATTTAGTCTACAAACATGATCAGCCATGATGTCACCATGAAAATTCATTTTCTGAGTATGATGGGGTCCATGTAGAAAAATGTCTGCGCCAGACACTACCATTGATGAACAATAATGAGAGATGCTAAAATAGAAGACAAATGCTGCAGATTAAAAAATTACTAATTTAATAGTATTTTCATATTTACAGTTAATTTTAAAATAAGTTGTACTACCAGTCCATGTGAGATTGACTGTGATTGACAGTGTAAGATTGACCGTTGTAGATATTAAAACTGACTTCAAAAATATGTTCAGTCATGTTAAATGATAAAAATTGTAAAAGTATACAGATAAATTATAAATAACCTTTTAACTTGTATTCTCTTTAACTTTAGTAATTCAAATTACACATTTGAAGAGTAAAAAGTATACATTCTAGTCCGATTGATATGCGTAGCACTGACAATCACAAAGATGAAACATCTCCGCAGAAATATTTTTTCCACCACAAATTGCCAGCTCCATTGCAAAGGAGTTACGGACGCAGCTCGTAATCCTGCATACCGCGTTCGAAACACAGCTGTGGGCGATTTGATAGCAGACCGCCTTGCGTTGGTTTTTAATGAAATGGTATGGGTGCCAGTCATTCAGAAAGCAATGGCAAACTACTGAGCACAAAATAGCCCAGGAATCATGAACAGCCAAAGAATGCTTGGGTAGACGGCTTTGCCCTATAAAGGTTATTAAACTCCATCCATCATGTGCCATGCCGGTAAGCGTGGGCTGTCATGTTTTGCCATCTCACTCGATCACCAGAGTCGTGGATCAGCTCCGTGTTTCTGTCTCGACCATGCCACGAGGCCAAGCCATCCAGGTACTTGCTTCTAGGTCTTCCCCCTGGTCTGTTCCCCTCGATCTTACAAGTTGTCACCAAGTTCTCCAAATCATTTCTTCTTATAACATGCCCAAAAAATTTTGACTGTCTACGTCTAATATCTCTAATCAGTTTACAATCTTCATTTGTTTCTTGAAGGACTTGTTCATTGGTCTTTCTGGCTGTCCATGGTATTCTTTGCATTTTCCTCAGAAACCACATTTCTACAGCCATCAGATGTTTTTCAGCCTGACTGCTCATTGTCCAAGCTTCACATCCATATAAAAGTACAGGTTCTATGTAGCATCTCAACACTCTTTTTCTCATTTCAATTGACATCTTTTTATTGGTCAGTATGTTTTTCATCTTGCTAAAGGCTACTTTTGCCATGGACGATTCTTGTTCTAATCTCTTCAAGGCATCTCCCATCAGATGTTATTACTGTTCCGAGATAATTGTACCTATTCACTTGTTGAAGAATATTCCCATTTACTTGTATATTACATTGTGGTATTTCGTTCTTCCTAGTGACGACCATAATCTATGTCTTTTTACAATTTAATTCTAACCCTAGTAGTTTACTGTGTGTAACAACCGCATCTACTAAATTTTGCAGGTCCTTTTCATTGTCTGCAATCAAGACTGTATCATCTGCATATCTAATGTTATTGATGCATCGTCCCCCAATGTTGATTCCTTCCATATCTTCAATATTTCTGAAAATACTTTCACTGTAGAGGGAAAACATATCTGGAGACATTACACATCCCTGTCTCACACCTCTATTAATAGGCTGATATTGGCTTACTTCATTATCAACTCTTAGGGCAGCTTGTTGTTTCCAATATATGTTTTTTACAAGTCTAAGGTCTTTTCCATCAATTTGTAGATCTTCAAGCATCCTTATCATGTTGACATGTCTCACTTTATCGAAAGCCTTTGTGTAGTCAATAAAGCAAAGGTGTAGATCTTTGTTTACTTCTATAGAACGTTCGATTACGGTTCTCAGTATATACACAGCATTTACTGTACCCTTGCCTTCTACAAACCCACATTGTTCTCCTGTTTCAGATTGTATTTTCCTCCTAACTCTTTGCGTGATAATTCTTAGCAAAATCTTCGTGATGTGACTCATTATACTAATTGTTCAATGTTGATCACATTCCAAGGCTCCTGATTTCTTTGGGATTGCAATAAATACAGAACTACATAACTCCTGAGGTATATTTCCAGTATCATATATTGTATTACTCCCCCGATGTGTCTCCACCTTGCCGTGGTGGGGGAGCTTGCGTGTCCCATCGACCCCATGTGCTTGCCGATGGGTGAAAACTACATATCGGACGGCTCATGAGATAGGGACCAGACTAAGAGAGACACAACCTGCTGCTCTGCAGGTGAGACTGAGGATAGCAGTCAAATATTTAAATCAGGCGCACGAAGGCAGAATATCTTGGTCAGGACAAAACACTAAAGGCTCCCTGTCGAGGGCTGTGGCTGAACGCCTCTAAGCCACAAACCCTTGGACCTGAGAGCCAGGCCGATACCCACCTTTCGAAAAATAAAGGCGTGATACTGAGCAAGCTACATGCTCAGGTCTGATACAAGTTCGAAGGCTCTCAGCTGGGGGATATGAGAGATTCCCGGATGAGAGGGCCAGGCCGTTTCTCGTTCACCGCTTCACGAAGGTAAGGTGCTGAGCCGGCAGCACAAGTAGCCTACCTCGTGAGCGAGTACAAAAAGTCAAAAAAGTGCCCCAGCCGAAGAAAATGGCTGCGAAAACTGTATCTAACTCATAGAGAGTGTAGACAAAAGTGGAAGAACGTCTCAATGACGCAAAATGGAACGCACGGCGAGCGAACCTATTGCGTGGTCCGAAAGCAAAAGCTTACCGAGTGGGTGTCGCTCGCAGTCTGACCGTCCCTGGTGTGTGCTGAGCGATCATGGGGCAAACGGGTTGCCCAACACATGGAAGTGAGGAACTAAAGCAGCCATGAGCAGGACGTGGCAACTCCTCGGGTGAGCCCAGTCACAGAGCAATATGTGCCGGCTCTGCAATTATGGAAGCCTCCTTGGATAGCGAGGGAATGCTCATGGTCTGCCCCTGCCTTCCCTTGAGGGCCGACCACGATGTCGTTCATCGTTCTATCTTGACCAGCTGAGATGTTAGCGACATCACAACAGTCCAACGTGCCTCGAAACCAGAGGAAGGTTAACCTCATTAAAAAATGCCCGCTGAAGTCGGAAGTGTCGTCCTACGGGTGGCAAACTAAAAATTGACACTACGCAATTACGTCCGAGTGAAATGTCTCGTCCGAATGTCTCTCGTGCTAGGAACAGCTCTAACTACCTAGTTTCCGAATGCCGCTCTTGTTCGGAACAGCTCTGACTGGGTGGTTTTCCGAATGTCTGTTGTGCCTGGAAAAGCTCTGATGGGCGCAACGACAAGCACATGTCCGAAAACTCGCTGAGTGGATGCCGTCTGCAAACCTGTCTGGTTTGTGCGGGAATGACCCGGGGAAACGAAGTGACCAATATATTGAAGTGAGGATTTAAAGCAGCCATGAGCAGGACGTGACGATCTCCCTTGGTGAGCCCAGATCCAGGGCGTTATGTGTCGGCCCTGCAACTATGGAAGCAACCTTGGATGGCGGCAAATGCTATGGACTGTCACTGCCTTCCTTTGAGGTATGACCGTTGTCTTCGACCGTTCAACCTTGGCCAGCATGGTTGCAGATGGCACCACAAAAGTGAGAGTCTCCCAGGAATGCTACCTGGTCAAAAAAGCACGCTAAAGTCGATGTGTTGGCCTACGGGTTTCGGCCCAAGGGCGCATAACAGATACACCGCAATCACATCTGAAAAAACACTCCGGATGAACGAAAAGAAGAAGAAGAAGAAGAAGAACAGCCTACGAATAACCTCAATATGAAAGTATAAAGTTTGGTAATCATCATCATCATCATCATCATCATCATCATCATCATCATCATCATCATCATTATCATCATCATCATCATCATTATCATCATCATCATCATCATCATCATCATCATCATCATCATATGCTTTGCCAGCTGGCGTAGGCGTTCAAGTCTTTCCACAGATCTCGGTTCATGGTGATAGACGCAGTAATTGTAGCATTGACTGGGGTGTCAGGAGGCTTTTGTAAGAGCTCCGGGTGAAAGGCCGCTTGTCATAGAGTTAATACACTAACAATATGAAACATTAGCATACGTTACAACCTGCTGTACACTACACTGCAAACAATAGTGAAAATAGGACGATTATCATGCACAGGCGTGTTTAGCATTGTAACAGAGCTATAGGCGCCTTTAACATGATAGCCTAGCAATATAAATGTTTAGTATAACAATGCAACACATGTATTTAACATGATAGCTAAGCTATAGAAATGTTTAGTATAACAGATCTACAGGCGTCTTTAACAGGACAGCTTAACAATAGACATGTTTTTTGTTTTTTTTTATAACAGACGTCTTTAACGTGATAGCTTAGCTATAGAAATGTTTAGTATAACAGTGATACAGAAGTCTTTAGCGTGATAACTTAGCTATAGAAATGTTTAGAATAATAGTGTTACAGGCGTCTTTAACGTGATAGCTTAGCTACAGACATGCTCAAAGTAACACCTGTAGCCGTATTCAACATGATAGCTTAGCTATAGAAATGTTTAATGTAACAGGGCTATAGACGTATATATGAAAGCTGTGGTGTTAATGAAAGCTGAGCTACAGACATGTTTAGTATAACACAGACATTGATAGATTGTTTATGATAACACAGTTATTGAGTCTGAATACGCTCCAACTCTTGTTTTCGCCAACTCTTGCATTGACAGGATGTCATCGTCTTCTCCCTTCACATCCACACGTCAATATAAATACATACAAAGATATCAGCATTCAACTTGAGCTTGTCGACATCGGCAGATAGTTGTCCTTAAATGGAGCGGGTCTAGGTCAACACACTCGTCTCTGTTCTGCATATGTTGGATATTCCTGCACCAAATATCTCGCTGTCATTTTATCAGTTCCACAGTTACATTCGACAATATCTCATATCTTTAGTTTATTAAACAACCTGTACTTTAGCCGGATGTGTCTTTAGCTGGTGTATGCCTCATGTGTTAGGTGGCCTGGATGATGTGATTTCCCTTGTTTCTATCATTGCTTCTCGTAAATCTCTTGGTCTTGTCACAGATGATGTCTCAATTAGGTTGAGGTAGTCTTCCACCGTTCTTTGTCGATCTGTCGGTTCCATTGCCAGGTATGCTGCAATGTGAGGGGATCCATTCTGGTACAACTCTGTTGGTTTGCTGGTACACTCCATGGAGTGCTGCCCTTAGGTCAGCTAGTTCTGTACTGATTCCGCTTATCAGGATTGAAACATTTGACTTCTCGTCATCTGCCCTGTCGCTTATGGTGAAGTTATGGTTGATTTTTGATGATTTAGGTCTGGCTTGTACTTGAAATCATTTTTGATGTTTTTATAAACTACATGTGGCTTGTGCGTGAAGCCATGTTAAGAACCGACAACACTGCACTCAGGACATTCCTATTGTCACAGCCTCACCTAGAGACGGTACCAACATAAAAGTAAGAGATACTGGCGAAGGGAGAGTAATCCAGCTAAAGGGAAAGAACCGAGTCACTCGAAGGCTTGAATAATCCAAAGCCTTCTCGAAGGACCGGTCAGTGTGTCCACAGCCCCGTGGATACTGATGGGGCCCGCCGATTGCGGGGTCCACGAGAAACTCAGAGAGAGTTGCCACCCGTGTCGGATTGCGACACGTGTGGGGAAGGTCAGACAGGGACTGGACATCGAGGAAGCAACAGGGCTTACCTTAAGGGGACTTGATAGTAGACCCAATTGTATTTAAGAGTCTTAGACATATGTGTAGATAGCTGCTAGAGTTATTGTGTTAACCATGTTCATTATAAACTCCTGTGATACGCAATGTACTGAATGCTGGCTTGTGAAAACTCGCTTCGCCAGCGTACTATAATATGTATGTAAATAAATGATGCTAAATTGTATCTAACGGAGTTTGTTGCCTGTATGAGCCCGAGTTTCAATCCCCTAGAGATCTAGGACTGTGACAGGCTATTTGGGGGCAATCGCCGGTTTTGGCAATTATAAGCTTTACGTTTCAGAACAGCTATTTTGGGTTTGCCAAGTAAAAAAATAATATATCAACTTTAACACATGACAAAGTTAGAAACTTTGCAGCTATCTGTAAATAAACTATTATAGTCCCTCTTCAAAAATATTTCAAATCATGATAATGTTTATGAAATTTGACATGACTGTGACAATTACTATGACAGTTACTAATTTTTTTTTATTCCAACAGCAGATTGTTCCGCGAATTATCGTGTATGTATCGTGTATGTAACCTGTACTCCAGCAGTGGCGAGGAAACAAGACTACATTCGAGAGCTCAGGGAAAATAAGATGAGTTTCATTTCATGCTCATTACATCCCTATGCGGTACTCCTCATCCTCATTCATTGATGTAACATTTTTCTATGCATTGATTTTTTATGTATATGCTAATATTATAACCAAGTATATCTGCTCATATAAATTTGAAGGTAAACATTCAAGGGAAATAACCAATTTTTGTACACCCTGACTATTTTTCAAAGGGATTTAAGTTCAAGATAGTAAATAATAACTAAAGTACAAGATGTCAACATTAGAACAGTGCATTGAAGCAGGTATTAGGTTAGGATATAAAGAGGAAAAACTTTCAGAATGGGCACAAAAGACACATGCGGAAAATATTGCACGAGAAGAAAGAGCAATAGAAAGAGAAGAGAAGAAGATGCTAATGGAAGCTGAAGAAAGGAAAATGCAACTGCAAGCTCAAGAAAAGAAGATGCTAATGGAAGCTGAGGAAAAGAAAATGCAACTGCAGGCTCAAGAGAAGAAGATGCAGATGGAGCTCGAGGCGGCGACCAAGCAAGCCCAATTAAATGCAGAGACACAGATAAAACTAAAACAAATGGAAATTGACTCCAACCTAGAAATGTCAGTAAACAAAATTAGAAGTAAAGAAGATGAACAAAAATACAACAAATATAAAGGCCTTGTCAAAGCATTTTGTTCAGGAGATTCTATAAGCGCATACTTAGAGAACTTTGAGTGCTTGATGACTCACCATCAGGTCGCAAAAGTCGACTGGTCATTTATTTTGATGAGAAATTTAGCTTTAGAGCCCTTAAAAGTGATAGAGACAGTTCCGCAAGACATGAGGAAAGATTATGATTATTTAAAACAGAGAATACTCCAACATTTTTCATTAGATACAGCTGGCTATCAACTACAGTTCTCAAAATTATCACCATCACCTAACCAAACTTTCATTGACTACGTGTCTACAGTTCAAGATATTTGTACAAAGTGGATAACCTCAGCGAAAACAAATAACAACCATGATAAATTGAAAGAGCTGATTATAATTGATAAAATTATTAGCACTATCCCAACACCTTTTTCTAAATTTTTGAGACAGATGGATTGTAAAACCATCCAAGAAATAGAAAATAAAGGGAGCGCATATTTTGCAGCGAACCGCGATATTTTTCAGCTAAACATGAGCCAAAATGAAACAGCAGCGGTTACAAACACAAAATATTCGAAACCAAATGAAAATAGGTTCAAACAACGCTCTAAGGTCACAAAACCAGTCATGTGCCAATATTGTCATCTGATGCACGAACAGTTTGCGATGTGTGACAAATCACCAAATTATCCACATCATCTCCAAAAGGTAGTGGAAAAACAAATGAACAAGAGGAACGCATATCAGAGAGCGGCTAAATGTTATTTTTGTGCGAGCTATGGGCATTTTTCTTCTGTCTGTGAGGGGAGAAAGAGGATGAAGCAGGCCAATGCCGCATTGATAGACACCTCCTCAGATGAAGAAATTGAACAACAGAACGAATGTGACATCCAGAATGAAAGTGCGAGTGAGTCAGGCAATGCAGTAGAAATCATCAATACCATCTCTGATAACAAATGTAACACCTGTAGAAAATTTCAGCTTGATACAACCTTGTTATGTGGCCACACAATACCCGTTTCTAACGAAATGGCCAACGCAGCATTATCACCAACAGGCAACTTAAATTATTTAACAGGTTTTGTTAACAACAAACAATGCACATTAATACGAGATTCCGGGGCGACTCTTTGTGGGATTAAGAAAACATTAGTTAACGACAAAGACTACACACACAAATACGTAACGTGTCGCACATTCGCAGGCACGATTGAAAGATACCCCCTAGCACTGGCCGAAATTCGGACACCTTTTATATCAGGACAAGTGCTATGTGCAGTACTAGAAAGTCCTGCCGCTGAAATCATCCTTGGGAATCTTCCCAACATAAGATCTTGCTCTGAAAAGGAAATCAGAGAATGGGAACAGAAAAACTGTATCCAAAACCCAAACAGCGATTCCAAAGTGAAAAATCACGCATGCTTGTCTCAAACTGCCAAAAGCACAAGGGAGACAACCAATGACGTAATTCGAAATGAATTCACAGAGGTGCAGAACACAGGGGCGGTAGAATCTTTCAATGCTACCATCAAATTAACACCTCGAACTGAGGACGCCATCGATTCACAAAGTAATCAGCCTGTAAATGTGCAACAACACACGCAACACACAAATATAGTAACAAGACAGACAACCCACAAAACCCACACTGACCAACTTCAGGAAGCACTACAAATCATTTCACCTAACATTACCACCACCAAATTGATAGAAGAACAAAAAGCAGATCCAACTCTTTCACCATATTTTCGGCTAGTAGGATTAAAGCCAAAATTAACGAAAAATGCTTCTTGGACATTTAAATTAAATAATAATGTTCTAACAAGATTATATACCAGAGATCAAACCACGATACAGCAAGTGGTTCTACCTCAGTCACATCGTGAAAAAGTGCTACATATAGCCCATGACTCACCTTTCGGAGGTCATATGGGTTACGAAAAAACCAGGGCCAGAGTCCTGAGCCAATTTTATTGGCCTAAATTTTGCCGTGACATAAAAACCCACTGTAAATCATGCGATACCTGTCAGAAATTAATCAAAAAGGGTAAAAACCCTACGGCAGAAATTCAATCAACCACAACTGCCTCGAGGCCATTTCAAATCGTGGCGGTTGATTTAGTAGGTCCTTTGAATCACATCTCAAACAAAGGAAATAGATATATTTTTACACTTGTTGATTGGTGTACAAGGTGGGCAGAAATGATTCCATTAAAATCTATCTCCTCTAAAGATGTGACGGACGTATTATTACAGATATTCTCCCGTTTTGGCTTTCCGGAGAAAATAATATCAGATAGAGGAACACAGTTCATATCTAATGCCACCCAATCGGTAACTAAGTTACTAGGCATAAAACAATGTTTTACAAGTCCCTATCGACCGTCCGCGAACGGAATTTGCGAAAAATTAAATGGGGACTTAAAACATATGTTATCAAAAGTGACAGCTGAAAATCCAGCCGATTGGGATATACTTCTCCCAAGGGTGCTGTTCGCATACAGAGAAGTCCCACAATCAAGCACGGGGTTCTCTCCGTTCGAATTGATATATGGAGCGAACCCAAGAGGACCTCTCACTATTTACAAAGATATAATATCACAACCTGTAAACACCCAATTACCAGTTTCCACCTATGATTTGGTCACTGACACCAGAGACAAAATCATTAGATCCTGTATACTAGCCAGAACATCATTACAGGAGAAAGGTTTTAGGTACAAGCAGTACGCCAACAAAGGGGCGAGAACGATTGTATTACAACCAAATCAAGATATTTTACTATTACTACCTGACAAGAGAGATTTACTATCAACCTCTTGGCAGGGACCATTTAAAGTTGTGAGAAGGATTTCGGAAGTTGATTACGAAATTTCTTTAAATGGAAAGTTAAAAATATTCCATGTAAATATGTTAAAACCATACTATTCTAGAAATGACAGTGACATGAACAAGCAGACGCAGATAACAGATGACAATAACCAGACTGACAAGAATGACACTGCGACAAACGAAGCATCGTTAACGACTCATTCTTGTGACAACGAGGACGACGAAAACATATTCACAGTACCGACAATATGGGATAACGACAAGTACGACCACGTTAACGACACATTGACAACTATTAGTCTCGACGACGACGACAATGACATTGAAGACAATTTACAAACAGTAGCGTCAGTAATAAATCAGACGGACATAGACAATACGGAAATTCCAGTACCAACTATGAACGACGACAGTACTATGAATGACATACAAATCTCTGACACTGTGACACAACAGCAGCGACAAGACATTTTGTCTCTTCTAAACGACTATAGAACTATCTTCTCAAACAAACCTGGACGGACTGACAAGATAACACATTCAATTGTGTTGACAGATCTGACACCGATCAAATGTAGACCATATTCAATTCCTTTACATTATAGAGCAAATTTAGATAAAGAAATTTTGGACTTGGAGAAAAACAGAATAATACAGAAATCTGTGTCCCAGTATTCTTCGCCAATTGTCCTGGTGAAAAAGAAGGACCAAACCATTCGTTTGTGCATAGATTATAGAAAATTAAATACCATAACCACCACAGATGCTGAGCCAATGAACAGCTGTGAAGACCTCATCTTGAATATGTCTCAATCATCATTATTTTCTAAGCTTGATTTAGCTAAAGGTTACTGGCAATTGCCACTAGACCCCTCTTCAAGGCATATAACAGCATTCGCTACACCGCTTGGGTTGTACGAATGGAGATATCTTCCATTTGGTCTTAAAAACTCTCCCGCCACGTTTGTTAGGTTAACTAGACTGCTATTGCACGGCATCAAGGACGTGCAATCTTATATTGATGATATATGTATCCATTCTTCAAACATGACTTCTCACTTACTTACACTCAAACAAGTCTTTAACCAAATTTTTCTTTTCGGACTTACTATCAAACCTTCCAAGGTTGAAATAGGCTATAAACAGATAGACTTCCTAGGTCATAGGATTTCCGAAGGCAAACTGTTGACAGATGATAGAATCGTATCAAAAATTCTCAACCTAGAAGTTCCAACTACTAAAAAGCAGGTTAGAAGCCTATTGGGTCTCATAAACTATTATGCCAAGTTTATACCAAACTGGGCAGAACTCACATCAGTTTTTTCTAATATGTTGACAAAAGATCATCCAGAAAAATTTTGTAAGAGTATCCGCTTAGAGGATGCAATGTGCAGATTGAAATCGATTTTTTCTAACCCACCAGTATTAAGATTACCAAACATAGATATACCTTTTATTCTGACCACAGATGCCAGTGCTATCGCAATTGGAGGATGCCTGATGCAAGAATATCAGGGTTTGCGACATCCGATACTCTACGTAAGCCGCAAGCTGAGAAAGGCAGAGATCCATTACTCGACAGTTGAATTGGAGGCATTAAGTCTGCTCTTTTGCATGCGTCGATTATCTAAGTTCCTCTTAGGTTCGCATTTTGTTGTCTTAACCGATAGTTCGCCGCTGCTGGTACTTAAGCAAGGTGTGCCAAAGAACCATCGTTTGGAAAGATGGTGTCTTCTTCTTCAAGATTTCGACTTTGAAATCCGCCATATCAAGGGCACTGATAACATTATTGCTGACTTTTTATCACGGCAAGCAAATGCACCAGCAGACGAACACTAGGCACATTAATTAGTCGCCATATAAGAAGCTGTGATATTTTAGTCTGTTGCATATAACAGTGTACCTCTACACCTACTAGAGAACTTTCATTCAGAAGTATCAACGCCCAAGTGAATAGGTTACGTATAACACCCACGAACATAACACTGTGAGAACCCTATATTACCAATTGCTAAGGTGATAAGAACAATCCGACCAATATATAATGTCTGTGAAATGATTCCAACCAGTGAACTGACATTCATCTGTAAAGATTAAGAACACTGCATACTCGCTATTGCTAAGAAACTTCGCAAACAGCCGAAAGAGGACTGCGTCGATTACAACATGCAAAGGACTGCTATATTAACTGTTAACATTCATGGCACTACACACGGACAACAGGAGGACAACACACAGTCATCGTTGGATTCAGTTAGTTAGTTAATTAGTTATTTATCAGTTAATATGTATTAAACTGTTATTTAATTATGTATATAAAATATGTCAACCTCTCACTTATATATTTTCTATCATAATATTACCGATATTTCCACTCATACGTGAAATATTCGTGCTATACAATTTTTTTCTATGTAGATTATAAACCATTTTTTGATTACACGTACAAAAAGTATTCGTTACCTTAAAGGGAACATATCGCCTAATCCATTTTTCTAAGGGCAGTAAGACTTACCTCAACTTTATTTATAGATTTTAACAAAATACTATTTTGTATGAAAGGTGTATGAATGGCAGAGTGAAAGAATTAAATGAGAGAACGATATACTGAGCGGACAAATTGTACGCAAAACGTATTTATTTTAATTTGTCTGCGTCTTTCATGTTAAAATGTATTACCTGTCTAATTGTTTGATACATGTTTAGGAGTTGATACACTTCATCTAAGCACCACTGCTTGGAATACCCGATCATGCATTACACATTGGGGTAATTCATGACAAGGGATATCCCAACTCGTGACGCTTGGAGATAAACCACACAATGAACACACACTCTATACAAACTTAAAACTGAACACGAACAATTAAAGTGCAGTCACTTTATTAGAAACAGCAACATATCAATCAATACACGAACAAACCAACAGGAACACGTAGTCAGATGTGATAGAACAACAGCATAGCTACATATTCAGCATTATACAACATACGGGAGTAAAAATGTATCGAAATACACACAGAACAAGATGTTGCAGGTGTACTTAAATAGCCAAGACATTTGTCTTGTTAGAACTCTCTTACACAGAGTTTTAATATCTTGGTATCATAATGGATACTTGAGAAGGGCGCGGTTGTAAAAACAACTGGGAAACGTCACGGAACTTCGGTCAGATAAGCATGTTTAAGAACATATAAGAGAGAAACCTCTTCAGCAATCATCTTAAAGTGGGGTATGGGAGAATACATGAGTTGGTGATGCAGATATGTCAGTTACCAAGTTACTATCCACCAAACTACAAACACCGACTTTATGTGATCCTGTGACAGAATTAGTATAGAACTAATTTACCTTATAAGAACCCATCAAAGCAGGGGGGGAGGGGGACTCCTGTCACAGCCTCACCTAGAGACGGTACCAACATAAAAGTAAGAGATACTGGCGAAGGGAGAGTAATCCAGCTAAAGGGAAAGAACCGAGTCACTCGAAGGCTTGAATAATCCAAAGCCTTCTCGAAGGACCGGTCAGTGTGTCCACAGCCCCGTGGACACTGATGGGGCCCGCCGATTGCGGGGTCCACGAGAAACTCAGAGAGAGTTGCCACCCGTGTCGGATTGCGACACGTGTGGGGAAGGTCAGACAGGGACTGGACATCGAGGAAGCAACAGGGCTTACCTTAAGGGGACTTGATAGTAGACCCAATTGTATTTAAGGGTCTTAGACATATGTGTAGATAGCTGCTAGAGTTATTGTGTTAACCATGTTCATTATAAACTCCTGTGATACGCAATGTACTGAATGCTGGCTTGTGAAAACTCGCTTCGCCAGCGTACTATAATATGTATGTAAATAAATGATGCTAAATTGTATCTAACGGAGTTTGTTGCCTGTATGAGCCCGAGTTTCAATCCCCTAGAGATCTAGGACTGTGACACCTATACGTTCTCTGTCACATCGTTCAACAACCATCGAAGAGTCACACTACTAATCGTTCCCACCGCTATCTGATTGAAAGTTCTCCTGGTCTTCACTCTCAGTTTTGAAATTCTACCAGAACCCCAGCCAATGCCTCACAATCTCATCCTTTCCACATACGGGTTCTCAATCTGTTCCCCCATCTTCTCCACCTGACCCCACAGGCGCACGACGACCTCCCACTTGTCTCTAGGTAATTGACCACCAAGAGGTGCACTCCCTGCCAGCCTATCAGCCTGTTAATTCCCCCACATTCCCGCATGGCCAGGACAAAAATAATCCATACATTTCTCACAATCTGTGACCTCTGAAGGGAGGTGAACCATTTCACACGAAACATTCCTTTCTCCACCTTACTAAGCATACTCCTTGAATCCATGATGAAGACAATGTGTGTTGCAGTGGTCTCCTCTAACAATCATAATACCGTTGTGACTGCTTCCACCTCCATTCTCATGCTGGAGGTCGTAACCTCATATGCCATACTCTCCTTATACAAGAATCGTCCATTAGCCTTCGCAGTGAAACCCCAACCACTCCGTCTGTTTCTCACCACTGACCCATCAGTATAGATCACTATGTCATCTTGATGTGTATTATTCTGGATCAATTGTTGCACCTCAAACTCTGTGCGGCCCACCGCCCATTCTCTGCACTCACGACCCAGTGTTACTATTAGTATTACATTGTGCCAGTCCGTCCTGTCTGCCGTTACTTCAACCTACTCTTTTTCTCGATTGATGGTCTCTAGATCATTCAAGGATCATTCAAAGCTTAGTGGCTTTAGGATCATCACCCTTCAAAATACATTTGGGAAGGTCTTAGAGAAGATAGGCGCTGTTAAGCTGCAGGATTTTTTTTTTGAAAAGGGGAAGCTTCTTCCAAGAGGTCTGGGGAGCTACAGGCAAGGAAAAGATACCTGGTAAAATGCAGCCATTTTTGCCTTTGACGTCTATGAGGGTTTCCAGAGTAGACAGGAAACGATGGCGGTAGCGCTTGATCTCGAGGATGCGTACAATAGAGTTCGCTATGATATTTTGATGACCGCACTTATGGAGAAGGGGGTCAATCCCTGGATAGCAGCCGTCCTGCGTTCTCGTCTCTTGCTCTCCGTCTGGGTGCATGGACCTCAGAGCCACATATTTTAACAACCCCCCCCCCCCCCCCCCCCCCCGGGACTGCCACAGGGATCTGCAATCTCACCGGTGCTCTTTAGTGTATACGAGCAAGATTGCATACCTAGAAGCACCAGGGATTGGAGGAATACTAACATTTGCAGATGATATTCTTGCATATAGGCAGGGGAGAAATAGGGATCAAACAGCCCAGGAGCGACAGGCGACAGTAGGCAAAGTGATTGACTGGTGCGCTGAAATGAGTGCTATCATCAACCCGGAAAAGGCGGCTGTGTTGTGGTGCTCTCTGGACAACAGGATTGTGAGAGATGATGTCCCAAGCCTCACGATACATGACAGAAGCGTGAACAGAGAGAACAAACTGAAGTATCTGGGAATCACATTTGACAGGAGTCTGTCCTTCAAGGACCATGTGGAGACGGTTGTGACAAGATCTCAAAAGGGACTCAATGCACTTAAAACCATGGCTGCAATGGACACAGAGCAGAGAATTCTCTTCACACTATACCAGCACTTGATCCACTCAGTAATTGATTATGGACTAGGACTGCTCACTGCCTCAAAGAGTCAGCTGGTGAAATTAGAGCGCATACAGAACGAAGCTATGCGGGTCATTCTGGGATGCACCAGAGACACCCCAGTAGTGTGTATGCGTTACATCTTTGGTCTGCCGACTGTTGCTGGTAGGAACACGGTGATGCAGGTAAAGGCATACCTCAGAGTAGCTGCAGACACAGATCACCCGTTGCATGAGGCGCTGGACGTAGTTAAGGGTCAGCGACTGATAAGAGGGAAATCATGGATGGCTCAGGCGGAGAATACGATCAGACAGGTGTGCATCTTGGAGAACATTAGGCGGGGAGAGGAGTGGGTCAGAGTGCCAGCGGAGCAGTCAGACTTATGCAGAGTTATAATCACATTGAGCCGGGAGTGCAGGAAGTGGCCAGCAGGGGCCATGGAAGTGGAAACCCAGCAACTAATTCAGGATAATGCTTGCCCGGGTGATGTGATTATCTACACGGATGGTTCGGTGTTGAGAGGTAGGAGAAGTGCCTGGGGATTCTTAGCAAAAGCTAATGGTCGACGTTTGGTGCAGGAGAGCCTGGGTATGATGCCACAACATCTAGCTTAATTATGGAGGTGGAGGCGGTCAGTGCAGCTTTCCGCTGGATGGAGAACACGATACGTACACACATTGTGATTGTAACTGACTCAGAAAGCATGCTGAGGAGGGTGAGGACAGGCAGGCTTCGTGCAAAGTGGCTTGCTTCGCTTTGGAGGTCACGGGTAGCAAGCATTACCTGGATCTTTTCTCCGGGGCATGCGGGTGTGCTGGGGAATGAACAGGCGGACAGATTGACTGGCTCGGCAAAACTTGGTGGAGTATTGATGCATGACAAGGCAGACGTGGTTGCGGCCTTGTGGGAGCACGTGTACACCTCTGAGGAGCAAATGGGTCATCATACTCTGGTAAGAATGAGGCAGCGAGGTGTGACGAGGGGATCTGGCCGACGCTCGACGCTCAGAGGAAAAGCGAGACGTACATATAATCAGATTGCTACTGGAACTATTAGTGTTGGAACTCTTCGCTGGCTGCTGAGGATGGGGACGGAGCGCTTATGGGAATGCCCGAATGCTGTGATATCGGATCCTAAATCAATCAATCAATCAATCATATCACAAACCTGACGTATAGATATTTCTGCCTGTGCCAACCAGGACCAACCTCGACTTAATCTCTGACCCTTGACCATATCCATGATTTCATGCAAGCGATGATCGCTAATTAAAGCAGCAAGAGAAGTAGGAACAGCTTGGCTACATAGACTATTCAATCATGTTTGGGTAGAACAACAGACACCACAAGACTGGGGAAACGTCATAATTATCCCAATTTGGAAAAACAAAGGCATCAAAAGAGACTGCACACAATACAGAGGCATTTCACTGTTGAGTCATACTAGGGAAAATATTTTGCAAAATTCTTGAAAAAAGATTACGAACTACTTTAGAACCCCAGCTAAGCGAAACACAACTTGGATTTAGGAAAAGCAAAGGATGCACAGATGCAATTTTTGCTCTTAGACAACTTATAGAAAAATCAATTGAATTCAATGAAACACTCTACTTAGCCTTTGTCGACCAAGAAAAGGCATTCGATAGAGTAGATAAAAACAAGTTGTGGCAAATCCTTAAACAATATGGAGTGAGTACACATCTAACAAACCTATATAGACGTTTATACAACAACAGTGAATGCATAGTGAGAGCAACTGGAGGACACTCAGAACCCTTCACCATAAGATCTGGAGTACGACAAGGTTGTGTCCTGTCCCCTCTCTTGTTCATAACATATATAGACAACATATGTAAAGAAACTAGCCAAGCAGAGATAGCAAGAATACCACATGACGAGAACACAGAAGAAGAATCATCTGCAAATCTAACCATTAGAGAACTCCTGTTTGCGGACGACCAAGCACTAATAGCAAAATCAGAAGCTGAATTACAAGACCACATGAATAGTCTATATGAAATGTGTAGGGAACATAACATGAAAATTAGCACAAGCAAAACAGAGGTAATGACTATAACTATAGAAGAACAAACAACAACAATTCACCTAAACGAACATCCCTTGAAACAAGTGAAGAGTTTCAAGTACCTGGGAAGAATAATATCATCAAATGGCAGATCAGAAGACGAGATCGAAAATAGGTGCAATAAGGCAAATCAACTCAATGGCACAAATACTAAAGAACAAACATGTATCAGTAACTACTAAGAAAGCACTTTACAACACAATCTTCCTACAAACTCTATGCTACCAATGCCAAACCTGGACAATGACAGAAAAAGAGAATAGAAAAATCACAACAACAGAAATGAGGTTCCTGAGAAGAATACTCAACGTATCAAGAAGAGATAAGATCAAAAATGAAGAAATCAGGACTAAAGTGGGGGTTAAAGTATAACAAAGCAGGACTAACGAGATCTGTTGGGTTTTGTATAAACAAGCTTTATTTCGTCTTGATGACAACTTCTATAAACATGGCGTCCTTTCAGTTCCAGGCCCGGATGTTGACTCCCCGTAACAACCAACTACGTCACGACTTGAGCATCTTTCTTCCCATTCTACCCTGATGCTCAAGCGTGCTGTAGTTTTGCCCACCCCATATACACTTACTGCTACAAAAGCAGCACTAGATTTTATTAGAAAGCAGCAAGTCAAATGGTTTGGCCATGCAAGTAGGTTATCAGTCAACAGCATACCACAACAAGCAATGATGTACAGACCAGATGGAAACAGAGGAAGAGGCCGACCACGTAAACGTTGGACGGAGGGAATAGCAGAGTCCATGGGAATATCGATATATGAAGCCCATAATCGGGCACTCTCACGAAGTTTATACTTCATCTCGACACCGCAAGGTACAAGAGGAACATGATGAGATGAGATGATGAGATGAGATGATCCCTGTCTGCAGCAACTTTCATATACCATTTGACCTGAAGGACCCTATGCCTATCCGCCATTGTTGGTAGCGCTAGGATATGACTCACGCATATAATCGGTGTGTCATTTGTGCGTCCCAGAATCACCCGTATGGCCGCATGTTGTATGACTCCAACATTCAAGCTGGCTATTTTATACTGTCAGAAGCCCCATTCATCACCCTATGGCCGCATGTTGTATGAGCTCCAGCATTCAAGCTGGCTATTTTATACTGTCAGAAGCCCCATTCATCACCCGTATGGCCGCATGTTGTATGAGCTCCAACATTCAAGCTGGCTATTTTATACTGTCAGAAGCCCCATTCATCACCCGTATGGCCGCATATTGTATGAGCTCCAACATTCAAGCTGGCTATTTTATACTGTCAGAAGCCCCATTCATCACCCGTATGGCCGCATGTTGTATGAGCTCCAACATTCAAGCTGGCTATTTTATACTGTCAGAAGCCCCATTCATCTCCCGTATGGCCACATGTTGTATGAGCTCCAACATTCAAGTTGGCTATTTTATACTGTCAGAAGCCCCATTCATCACCCGTATGGCAGCATGTTGTATGAGCTCCAACATTCAAGCTGGCTATTTTATACTGTCAGAAGCCCCATTCATCACCCGTATGGCCGCATGTTGTATGAGCTCCAACATTCAAGCTGGCTATTTTATACTGCCAGAAGCCCCATTCATCACCCGTATGGCCGCATGTTGTATGAGCTCCAACATTCAAGCTCGCTATTTTATACTGTCAGAAGCCCCTTTCATCACCCGTATGGCCGCATGTTGTATGAGCTCCAACATTTAAGCTGGCTATTTTATACTGTCAGAAGCCCCATTCATCACCCGTATGGCCGTATTTTGTATGACTCCAACATTCAAGCTGGCTATTTTATATTGTCAGAAGCCCCATTCTCAATGACAGAAATTATTCTGGGCCCCATTTTCTCCCCGCTTGCTGTTGTCAAGGGTATCGAGCACAAAGCACATACTGCATTGCTTGTGTATTAATTCTTTTTATATTTATGTGTTAATAGCATATACTTAACAGGACCTCGCAGTCGATCCCAATATGTTTTGGCTGTTTGTGATTTCTTGGCGTGTTTACGTCCAGTAGTATACAATTGCTTTCTGAACCACCAGCACTCATACTATTGTACACAAATCAGCAGAAATCAGTCTGCTCCCAAAGCACCCACAGCTGTTACGAATTGCATTATTAACCTATTCGCCATAGCGCCATAGCTGTAAAACGCCCCTCCACCCACCCTCCACTCCCTCACCTCCCTCCCACAAATACAATCAACTCATGTTTGTTTGCATAATTGATTTTGTTCTGTAAATGATATTTTAATTAGATTGTACCGACCTGGGCGAAACAACATGAGTGATTAACTTTCTCGCGTACTCTTGAACCGGAGTGACAGACGTGTGTATGTTGATCAAGCAGTGTCGTCAGAGCTGAGCATGTCCTTGAACAAACAACATGGACACGACAGACAAAGTCTGTGTCCAGTGTGGGACGTCGGCCTCAGGGTCGCCAACCATGCTTCAGAAAACATGCGTAGATACGTGGACAACATGCCATGTGTTAGATCTCTACGGCCTCTGAAAGGGCCACAGTTGCAGGCCGCTGGAACATCATGGCAATGTGGATAAAAGTGGGTTCACAGGAATGGTTTTGCACTTGTTTCCAATAACTTGATGAATTTGGCGTGAGTGTGGGGTTGCCAGTGGTAATGGCTGTTTTAAAGGGAATGAACAGTTGTTGTATTGTTAGATATGTGTGTGTGTGTGTGTGCTTGTGTGTGTACGTGCGTACGTGTGTGTGTATGCGTACGTGTGTGTGTGTGCGCGCGCGCGCGCCTACCATAAACAAACCTCAATTTTTTTTTAAATACTGTGTTAACATTTACACAACAATACATACATAAACAGACACAAATATACAC
Source organism: Cepaea nemoralis (assembly GCA_014155875.1). Classification (NCBI taxonomy): domain Eukaryota; kingdom Metazoa; phylum Mollusca; class Gastropoda; order Stylommatophora; family Helicidae; genus Cepaea; species Cepaea nemoralis. Next base: position 72,192 of record JACEFZ010018501.1, read on the forward strand.
GGGGGGGGGGGGGGACATCATTAGCCCCGAATTTCACCATGTAGGTCAGCACAAGACTTCACTGGATTTCACTAAAATTTGCCTCACATGGTGAACCCAAGGCATATTTCACAGGATTTCACTCATAGTTGCCCCACATGGCGAACACAAGACTTCACAGAATTTCACTCATAGTTGTCTCATATGGTGAGCCAAAGGCATACTTCACATGATTTCATTCATAGTTGCCTACATTGTGAGCCAAAGGCATATTTCACAGAATTTCACTCATAGTTGCCTCACAGGGTGAACTCAAGACTTCACATAATTTCATTAAAATCTGCCGCACAATGTGAACCCATTGCATATTTCACAGGATTTCAATCAGAGTTGCCTCACATGGTGAGCCCAAGACATAATTCACAGGATTTCACCAAGAACTGCCCCACATGGTGACGCCAAGAGTTGCCTCACAGTTACGCCAAGAGTTGCCTCAAATACTTACTCCAAGAGTTGCCTCACATAGTTACGCCAAGAGTTACCTCACATTGTGACGCCAAGAGTTGCCTCACATAGTGACGCCAAGAGTTGCCTCACATAGTGACCTCAATAGTTGCCTCACATAGTGACCTCAAGAGTTGCCTCACATAGTGACATCAAGAGTCGCCTCAAATAGTGACCTTAAGAGTTGCCTCACATAGGTACGCCAAGAGTTGCCTCACATAGTGACCTCAAGAGTAGCCTCACATAGTTACGCCAAGAGTTGCCTCACACAATGACGCCAAGAGTTGCCTCACATAGTTACGCCAAGAGTTGCCTCACATAGTTACACCAAGAGTTGCCTCACACATTGAAGCCAAGAGTTGCCTCACATAGTTACGCCATGAGTTGCCTCACATTGTGGCGCCAAGGGTTGCCTCACACAATGACGCCAAGAGTTGCCTCACACAATGACGCCAAGAGTTGCCTCACATAGTTACGCCAAGAGTTGCCTCACATAGTTACGCCAAGAGTTGCCTCACATTGTGACGCCAAGAGTTGCCTCACACAATGACGCCAAGAGTTGCCTCACACAATGACGCCAAGAGTTGCCTCACATAGTTACGCCAAGAGTTGCCTCACATTGTGTCGCCAAGAGTTGCCTCACACAGTGACGCCAAGAGTTGCCTCGCATAGTTACGCCAAGAGTTGCCTCACATTGTGTCGCCAAGAGTTGCCTCACACAGTGACGCCAAGAGTTGCCTCACACAATGACGCCAAGAGTTGCCTCACATAGTTACGCCAAGAGTTGCCTCACATTGTGACGCCAAGATTTGCCTCACACAATAACACCAAGAGTTACGCCAAGAGTTGCCTCACACAATGACGCCAAGAGTTGCCTCACATAGTTACGCCAAGAGTTGCCTCACATTGTGACGCCAAGAGTTGCCTCACACAATGACGCCAAGAGTTGCCTCACACAATGACGCCAAGAGTTGCCTCACATAGTTACGCCAAGAGTTGCCTCACATTGTGACGCCAAGAGTTGCCTCACACAATTACGCCAAGAGTTGCCTCACACAATGACGCCAAGAGTTGCCTCACATAGTTACGCCAAGAGTTGCCTCACATTGTGTCGCCAAGAGTTGCCTCACATAGTTACGCCAAGAGTTGCCTCACACAATGACTCCAAGAGTTACCTCACATAGTTACGCCAAGAGTTGCCTCACATTGTGACGCCAAGATTTGCCTCACACAATAACACCAAGAGTTGCCTCACATAGTTACGCCAAGAGTTGCCTCACACAATGACGCCAAGAGTTGCATCACATAGTTACGCCAAGATTTGCCTCACATTGTGACGCCAAGAGTTGCCTCACACAATGACGCCAAGAGTTGCCTCACACAATGACGCCAAGAGTTGCCTCACATAGTTACGCCAAGAGTTGCCTCACATTGTGACGCCAAGAGTTGCCTCACACAATGACGCCAAGAGTTGCCTCACACAATGACGCAAAGAGTTGCCTCACACAATGACGCCAAGAGTTGCCTCACATAGTTACGCCAAGAGTTGCCTCACATTGTGTCGCCAAGAGTTGCCTCACACAATGACGCCAAGAGTTGCCTCACACAGTGACGCCAAAAGTTGCCTCACATAGTTACGCCAAGAGTTGCCTCACACAGTGTCGCCAAGAGTTGCCTCACATGTGTCGCCAAGAGTTGCCTCACACAGTGACGCCAAGAGTTGCCTCACACAATGACGCCAAGAGTTGCCTCACATAGTTACGCCAAGAGTTGCCTCACATTGTGACGCCAAGATTTGCCTCACACAATAACACCAAGAGTTGCCTCACATAGTTACGCCAAGAGTTGCCTCACACAATGACGCCAAGAGTTGCCTCACATAGTTACGCCAAGAGTTGCCTCACATTGTGACGCCAAGAGTTGCCTCACACAATGACGCCAAGAGTTGCCTCACACAATGACGCCAAGAGTTGCCTCACATAGTTACGCCAAGAGTTGCCTCACATTGTGTCGCCAAGAGTTGCCTCACACAATGACGCCAAGAGTTGCCTCACACAATGACGCCAAGAGTTGCCTCACACAATGACGCCAAGAGTTGCCTCACACAGTGACGCCAAGAGTTGCCTCACACAATGACGCCAAGAGTTGCCTCACACAACGACGCCAAGAGTTGCCTCACACAACGACGCCAAGAGTTGCCTCACACAATGACGCCAAGAGTTGCCTCACACAATGACGCCAAGAGTTGCCTCACACAGTGACGCCAAGAGTTGCCTCACATAGTTACGCCAAGAGTTACCTCACATTGTGTCGCCAAGAGTTGCCTCACACAATGACGCCAAGAGTTGCCTCACACAGTGACGCCAAGAGTTGCCTCACATTGTGTCGCCAAGAGTTGCCTCACACAATGACGCCAAGAGTTGCCTCACACAGTGACGCCAAAAGTTGCCTCACATAGTTACGCCAAGAGTTGACTCACATTGTGTCGCCAAGAGTTGCCTCACACAGTGACGCCAAGAGTTGCCTCACATAGTGGCTCTCACGATGTTCTTTATCATAACTGAGTGAGATGGTCGTTGTCTAGGTTTCAATGTTCCTTGTATGTCACTATGGAGTGTAAGTAGAGCTAACCACCTGTCTCACAATGCAACTCACCCCAGTAGTACACATCCATCAGTCAGTGAACAAGATTGATTTGGCGCACATAATCCTTTAATACGGAAAGAACACGGACAAGCGGAACATAATTCTATATCCAGAAACAATATAATCCATAGAATATACATATTCCTTCCTCACAACTTAACACGCACACATCACTGCCTTCTCAAGGCCTGCTTAATCTCAAATTCACAGGACAGTTATCCAGCTCCTATCCACGGCTGGACCTCACACAATACAACCCACACACTGGGTCTAGCCTCCACTACTCTCCAACCCACTTTGGGTTCAGACCTCCATTAACTATACAACCCACTTTGGGTTCAAGCCTCCATTAACTATACAGCCCACTTTGGGTTCAGGCCTCCATTAACTATACATCCCCCACTGGGTTTTAGGCCTGCATTCAAAACTGGGAGAACAACACAGGACGGAGATCTCTATCTAACTCCGCTCCTCTCCTTAGACTCCTGCCCCGCTCGGAGTCTAAACATCAACTGTCAACACGATCCGACCCGCAGTCGGTCTCAGCTCCAACTGCCCTTTCAGTCTCCTGACTTCACACAAAACTAAACTGTCTCTCACCCCATCCACCCTGGGGGTCTCCACTCACCCTCACCATTATTTCTCATGGCTGGTTGTTTTTCTCGTAGTCCCGTTACAAAGGTCACTCACCTCAATGTCAATGACACAGGCATATGTCAGTGACCTCAATAGTTGCCTCACATAGTCACGCCAAGAGTTGCCTCACATAGTGACCTCAAGAGTTGTCTCACATAGTGACCTCAAGAGTTATCCTCACATAGTGACCTCAAGAGTTGACTCACATAATGACCTCAAGAGTTGACTCATATAGTTACGCCAAGAGTTATCCTCACATAGTTACGCCAAGAGTTACCTCACATAGTGACGGTAAAAGTTGCTTCACATAGTGACGCCAAGAGTTGCCTCACATAGTGACCTCAAGAGTTGACTCACATAGTGACCTCAAGAGTTGACTCACATAGTTACGCCAAGAGTTGCCTTACATAGTTACGCCATGAGTTGCCTCACATAGTGACGCCAAGAGTTGCCTCACATCGTGACGCCAAGAGTTGCCTTACATAGTGACCTCACTAGTTGCCTCACATAGTGACAACAAGAGTAGCCTCACATAGTTACGACAAGAGTTACCTCACATAGTGACGCCAAGAGTTGCCTCGTATAGTGACCTCAAGAGTTGAATTACATAGTGATGCCATGAGTTTCATCACATTGTAACAGTCATATAGCATAGGAATACACACAAATACACATCACGTGCAGCACTTATATAAAACAACTACACATCACATGACACACTTTTATAACACAGACATGTGCACAAATATACAGCACTTGACACACTTATATAACCCAGATGTAAACAAACGCACAGCATGTGACACACTAACATAAAACGGGCAAGTATACCAAACAAACATCACAGGACACACGTATATAAACAGACATATACACACGCACACACCACGTGCCATACTTATATAACACAGACATACATCATGTGACATATATAACACAAACATACATCATGTGACATATATAACACAAACATACATCATGTGACATATATAACACAAACATACATCATGTTACATATATAACACAAACATACATCATGTGACATATATAACACAAACATACATCATGTGACATATATAACACAAACATACATCATGTTACATATATAACACAAACATACATCATGTTACATATATAACACAAACATACATCATGTTACATATATAACACAAACATACATCATGTGACATATATAACACAAACATACATCATGTGACATATATAACACAAACATACATCATGTTACATATATAACACAAACATACATCATGTTACATATATAACACAAACATACATCATGTGACATATATAACACAAACATACATCATGTGACATATATAACACAGACATACATCATGTAACATATATAACACAGACATACATCATGTGACATATATAACACAGACATACATCATGTAACATATATAACACAAACATACATCATGTAACATATATAACACAGACATACATCATGTGACATATATAACACAAACATACATCATGTGACATATATAACACAAACATACATCATGTGACATATATAACACAAACATACATCATGTAACATATATAACACAGACATACATCATGTGACATATATAACACAGACATACATCATGTGACATATATAACACAGACATACATCATGTGACATATATAACACAGACATACATCATGTGACATATATAACACAGACATACATCATGTGACATATATAACACAGACATACATCATGTGACATATACAACACAGACATACATCATGTGACATATACAACACAGACATACATCATGTGACATATACAACACAGACATACATCATGTGACATATATAACACAAACATACATCATGTGACATATACAACACAAACATACATCATGTGACATATATAACACAGACATACATCATGTAACATATATAACACAAACATACATCATGTGACATATATAACACAGACATACATCATGTAACATATATAACACAAACATACATCATGTAACATATATAACACAGACATACATCATGTGACATATATAACACAAACATACATCATGTGACATATATAACACAAACATACATCATGTGACATATATAACACAAACATACATCATGTGACATATATAACACAGACATACATCATGTAACATATATAACACAGACATACATCATGTAACATATATAACACAGATATACATCATGTGACATATATAACACAAACATACATCATGTAACATATATAACACAGATATACATCATGTAACATATATAACACAGATATACATCATGTGACATATATAACACAAACATACATCATGTGACATATATAACACAAACATACATCATGTAACATATATAACACAGATATACATCATGTGACATATATAACACAGATATACATCATGTGACATATACAACACAGACATACATCATGTGACATATATAACACAAACATACATCATGTGACATATACAACACAAAACATACATCATGTGACATATATAACACAAACATACATCATGTTACATATATAACACAAACATACATCATGTGACATATATAACACAGACATACATCATGTGACATATATAACACAAACATACATCATGTGACATATATAACACAGACATACATCATGTGACATATATAACACAAACATACATCATGTGACATATATAACACAGACATACATCATGTGACATATATAACACAGACATACATCATGTAAAATATATAACACAGATATACATCATGTGACATATACAACACAGACATACATCATGTGACATATATAACACAAACATACATCATGTGACATATATAACACAAACATACATCATGTGACATATATAACACAAACATACATCATGTGACATATATAACACAAACATACATCATGTGACATATATAACACAAACATACATCATGTGACATATATAACACAGACATACATCATGTAACATATATAACACAAACATACATCATGTGACATATATAACACAGACATACATCATGTAACATATATAACACAAACATACATCATGTGACATATATAACACAGACATACATCATGTGACATATATAACACAGACATACATCATGTGACATATATAACACAGACATACATCATGTGACATATATAACACAGACATACATCATGTGACATATATAACACAGACATACATCATGTGACATATATAACACAAACATACATCATGTGACATATATAACACAGACATACATCATGTGACATATATAACACAGACATACATCATGTGACATATATAACACAGACATACATCATGTGACATATATAACACAAACATACAATCATGTGACATATATAACACAGACATACATCATGTGACATATATAACACAGACATACATCATGTGACATATATAACACAAACATACATCATGTGACATATATAACACAAACATACATCATGTGACATATATAACACAAACATACAACATGTGACATATATAACACAGACATACATCATGTGACATATATAACACAGACATACATCATGTGACATATATAACACAAACATACATCATGTGACATATATAACACAAACATACATCATGTGACATATATAACACAGACATACATCATGTAACATATATAACACAAACATACATCATGTTACATATATAACACAAACATACATCATGTGACATATATAACACAGATATACATCATGTGACATATGTAACACAGACATACATCATGTGACATATATAACACAAACATACATCATGTGACATATATAACACAGACATACATCATGTAACATATATAACACAAACATACATCATGTGACATATATAACACAGACATACATCATGTGACATATTGTCAGCGTGTTGGATGTCTAGGTCTCTGAGCTCGGGCTCAAACAGGCAACAATAACTCCGTTAAATATAATATCTAACATTTATTGTATTTCAATATACAGTGCGTTGGCGCAGTGGGTTTAACAAGCCCGCACTGAGTTGCATATCACAGAGGTTTAACATCATCACACATGGTTATAACAAACATTCTAAGCAACTATCTAGCATATGTCTATGACCCTAAATATACATGGGTCTAAACTATTAAGTCCCTCTAAGCCAGGCCCTGTTGCCTCTCCGATGTCCCGTCTGTCTCTGCCGAATCACACGTGTCGCAATCCGACACGGGTGGTAACTCTGTTCGAGTTCCTCGTGGACCCCGCAATAGGCGGGCCACATCAGTGTCCACGGGACAGTGGACTCACTGACCAGTCCTTCGAGAAGGTTCTGGATTACTCTGGCCTTCGAGGGTCTTACTTCTTTCCCTTGGGCGGGATTTGTAACCCTTGGCTACTGTCTACTAACTTCTGTTGGTTTATCATATAATGTGAGGCTGTGACAGGAGTCCCCCTCTTCCCCCGATTTGATGGGTTGTTATAAGGTAATTAGTTCTGAACTAATTCTGTCACAGAATCACATAAAGTCGGTTTTTGTAGTTTGGTGGACAATAACTTGGTAGCCTACATACTGGCATCAACACTCATGTATTCTCCCATACACCACTTCGCTGATTTGGTGAAGAGATCTCTCTCTCTCTCCTGTGTCCTTAAAAATGCTTATCTGACTGAAGTTACGTGACGTTTACTAGTTGTTTCTACAACCCGTCCTTCTCAGAGTATCCTACTGATACCAAGATAATTAACCTCTGTATTAGAGAGGATTAACAAGACAAAAGTCTTGGCTAATTAAGTACACCTTCAAATCTTGCTCTGTGTGTGCATTTCAATACACTTTTACTCTCGTATGTTGTATAATGCTAAATATGTAGTTACGTTGTTATTTTATCCCATCTAACTACATGTGTCCCTGTTGGCTTGTTAGTGTGTTGACTAATAAGTTGATGTTACTAATAAAGTGACTGCATTTTAATTGATAGTGTTCAGTTTTGAGTTTTGTGTAAAGTGTGTGCTGAATGTGTGGCTTATCTCCAAGCGTCACGAGTTGGGATATCCTTAATCATGAATTACTCCAATGTGTGTAATGCATGATCAGGCATTCCAAGCAGTGGTGCTTAGATGTCGTATTCTAAATACTAAACTAAGAGTATTAAACTAACTACTAAACATGTATCAACAATTTAGACAAGTAATACAATTTACATGAAAGACGCAGACAAATTAAAATAAATACGTTTTGCGTACAATTTGTCCGCTCAGTATATCGTTCTCTCATTTAATTCATTCACTCTGTCATTCACACATCTTTCATTCAAAATAGTATTTGGTTAAAATATATAATTAAAGTTGAGGTAAGTGTTATTGCCCTTAGAAAAAACGGAATAGGCGATATTTTCCCTTTAAGATAATACGTACTTTTTGTACGATGACTCAAAAATGGTTTATAATATACATAGAGAAAATTGCATAGGAACGTTATTTAGCCTATGAATGGAAATACCTGTAATATTATGGTAGAAAATGTACAAATTATAGGTTAACACATTTTATATACATAATTCAATGCAAATATAATACATATTTAATACTAAATTAATTAATTAAATAAGTAACTGAATCCAACGATGATGTGCGCGTTGTCCTCCTGTTGTCAGCGTGTCGTGCCATGAATGTTACAAGTTAGTATGGCTGTCTCTTGAGTGTTGTAGTCGACTGTAGTTCTGTTTCGGCTGTTTGCAAAGTTTCTTAGCAACAGCAAGTATGGAATGTTCCCAATGTCGAGTATAAAGTGTCTTAATGCTCTCATGATCAATGTCAGTTCACTGGATGAAATCATTTCACAGATAATGTTTCTCGCTCGGATTGTTCCTAGAGCTTTGGTAATTGGTAGTATAGTTCTCAACGTTTCACGTTTGTGGGTGTTATACGTAACCTATTCACTGGGGTGTTATTACTTTTAAATGAAAGTTCTCTAGCAGGTGTAGAGTTACACTGTTCTATGCCACAGACTAAAATATCACAGTTTCTGGTATGGCGAATGGTCGATGTGCCAAATGTTATTCTGCTGGCGCATTCGTTTGCCGTGATAAAATATCAGCTATAATGTTATCAGTGCCTCTGATATGGCGGATTTCGAAGTCGAAATCTTGGAGAAGAAGACACCATATTTGTAAACGATGGTTTTTCGGAGCACCTTGCTTAAGCACCAACAATGGCGAATTATCGGTGAGTACAACAAAGTGGGCACCCAAGAGGAACTTAGATAATCTGAGCATACAAAATAATAGACTTAATGCCTCCAATTCCACCGTAGAATACCAGAGCTCTGCTTTCTTCAGCTTACGGCTTACGTAGAGAATTGGGTGTCTCACTCCATCCACTTCTTGCATTAAACATCCTCCAATTGCGATAGCACTCGAATCTGTGGTCAAAATAAAGGGTAAATCTATGTTTAATAATCGTAAGACTGATGGATTAGAAAAAAATGCATTTCAATCTGCATATTGCATCCTCTAAGCGGGTACTTTTACAAACTTTTGATGGATGATCTTTTGTCAACATATTAGAAAAAACTGATGTAAGTTCTGCCCAATTTGGTATAAACTTAGAATAATAGTTTATAAGACCTAATAAACTTCTAATTTGTTTCTTTGTGGTAGGAACTTCTAGATTGAGAATCTTCGAAACAATGTTATCATCTGTCAACAGTTTGCCTTCAGAAATTATATGACCAAGGAAGTCTATTTGTTTATAGCCTATTTCAACCTTGGAAGGTTTGATAGTAAGTCCAAAAAGAAAGATTTGGTTGAAGACTTGTTTGAGTGTAAGTAAGTGAGAAGTCATATTAGAAGAATGAATGCATATATCATCAATATAAGCTTGGACGTCTTTAATTCCGTGCAATAGCAATCTAGTTAACCTAACAAATGTGGCGGGAGCGTTTTTGAGACCAAATGGAAGATATCTCCAAATGGAAGATACCGTCCAGGTTTGTTAGAAAAGATAGATTTATAATCGTTAAGGAGAGTCAAAATGTTTTGTCGCTGCTGTTGTGTCAAAGTGTCAGAGATTTGTATGTCCTTTATACTACCGTCGTCATTCATAATCGGTACTGGGATTTCAGTATTGTCTACGTCTGTCTGATTTATCACAGATGCTACTGATTGTAAATTGTCCTCAATGTCCTTGTCGTCGTCGTCGAGATTAATCGTTGTTAATATGTCGTCAAATTGGTCGTCGTTGTCGTTGTCCCATATTGTCGGTAATGTAAATATGTCTTCGTCGTCTTTGTTGTCGTAATAGTGCGTCGTTAACGATGCTTCGTTTGTCGAGGTGTCATTCAGTTGGGTAGTTGTCGTATCGTTTCTGTCGTCAGTTAACTGCGTCTGCTTACTCATGTCACTGTTCTCTCTAGCATAGTATGGTTTCAACATATTTACATGGAATATTTTCAACTTTCCATTCAACGAAATTTCGTAATCAACTTCCGAAATTCTTCTAACAATTTTAAACGGTCCCTGCCAAGAGGTTGATAGTAGATCTCTCTTGTCAGGTAGCAGTAGTAAAATATCCTGACCTGGTTTTAATACAATTGTTTTTGCACCTTTCTTGGCGTACTGCCTGTACCTAAAACCTTTCTCCTGTAATGATGTTCTGGCCAGTATACAGGAACGTATGATTTTGTCTCTGGTGTCAGTGACTAAATCATAGGTGGAAATGGGTAGTTGGATATTTACAGGTTGTGATATGATATCTGTGTAAATAGTGAGAGGTCTTCTTGGGTTCGCTCCATATATCAATTCGAAGGGAGAGAACCCTGTGCTTGATTGCGGGACTTCTCTATATGCGAACAGCACCGTTGGGAGAAGTATATCCCAATCGGCTGGATTTTCAGCTGTCACTTTGGATAGCATCTGTTTCAGGTCCCCATTTAGTTTCTCGCAGATACCATTTGCGGCCGGTCGATAGGGACTGGTGAAACATTGCTTTATGCCCAGTAACTTAGTTACTGATTGAGTGGCATTCGATATGAACTGGGTTCCTCTATCTGAAATTATTTTCTCCGGGAAGCCAAAACGGGAGAAAATATTTAACAATACGTCCGTCACATCCTTAGAGGAGATAGATTTTAATGGAATCATTTCTGGCCATCTCGTACATAGATCAATAAGAGTAAAAATATATCTATTCCCTTTGCTTGAGATGTGATTCAACGGACCTACTAGGTCAACTGCCACGATTTGGAATGGCCTCGAGGCAGTTGTGGTTGATTGGACCTCTGCCGTAGGGTTTTTCCCCTTTTTCACCAGTTTCTGACATATATCACATGATCTACAATAGGTTTTTATGTCTTGGCAAAATTTCGGCCAATAAAATTGGGTCAGGACCCTAGCTCTAGTCTTTTCGTACCCCATATGACCTCCGAAAGGTGAGTCATGGGCTATCTTTAGTACTTTCTCTCGATGTGCTTGTGGTAACACTACTTGCTGTATCGTGGTCTGACTTGTTGTGTATAATCTAGTCAGTATATTGTTCTGTAACTTAAATGTCCACGATGCATTCTTAGTTAATTTTGGTTTAAGTCCTACTAACCTAAAATATGGTGAAAGTGTAGGATCTGATTTCTGTTCATCTCCAAAATTAGTGATGGTAGCGTTTGGTGATACAATTTCTAGTGATTCCTGCAGTTGGTCAGTGTGGGTTTTGTGAGTTGTCTGTCGTGTTATTGCATTCGTGTGTTGTGTGTGTTGTTGCACATCTACAGGCTTGGTACTTGGTAGATCGGTAGCATCCTCAATTCGAGGTTTTAAGTTGGTCGTATCCATGATAGATTCGACCGCCCCTGCATTGTGCACCTCGGTAAATTCTTTCTGAATTACTTCATTGGTTGTCTCTCTTGTTCTTTTGGCAGATTGAGACAAGCATGAATGGTGTTTCTCTTTAGAATGGATGTTTGGGTTCTGAATACCGTTTCTCTGCTCCCACTCTCTGATTTCCTTTTCAGAGCATGATCGTATGTTGGGCAGATTCCCCAATATAATTCCAGCTACAGGATTTTCCAGGACTGCGCATAATACTCGTCCTGATATGAACGGTGTTCGAATTTCGACAAGAGCAAGGGGGTATTTTTCTATGGTGCCTGAGAATGTGCGACAAGTTATGTGTTTGTGTGTATAGTCTTTGTCGTTGATTAATGTTTTCTTAATCCCACAGAGCGTTGCGCCGGAATCACGAATTAATGTGCACTTTTTGTTGTTTACAAACCCTGTTGAGAAATTTAGCTTGCCTGTAGATGACAAGGCAGCATTGGCCATTTCATTCGAAATAGGGATCATATGGCCACATAGCAATGTTGTGTCAAGTTGGAATTTCATACAGGTGTTACACTTACTGTCTGTAATGGTGTCAATAATTTGCACAGCATTTCCTAGCTCACTCGAACATTCATTCTGATTCTCACACTCATTCAGTTGTTCAATATCTTCGTCTGATGACGTTTCAACTAGTGCCGCATTGGCCTGTTTCAATCTCTTTCGCCCTTCACAAAACCGACTGTAGTGCCCAAAGCTACTGCAAAAATAGCATTTGACCGCTCTCTGGTACGCATTTCTCTTGTTTTTCTGCTTCTCCACGATCATCTGAAGATGATGCGGATAATTGGGCGATTTATCGCACATCGCGTATTCTTCGTGAGTCAAACTACAATATTGGCATTTAACTGGCTTCCTGACATTCGAGCGTGGTTTAAACTTACTTTCAGTTGGTTTAGAGTATCTAGTGTTTACCACTGCTGCTGCTTCGTTTTGACTTAGGTTTAATTGGAAAATATCTCTGTTCGCTGTGAAAAATGCGTTTCCCTTTGTCTCTACATCTTGAATACTTTTACAGTCCATTTGTTTCAAAAACTTAGCAAAAGGTGTTGGGATTGTACTAACTATTTTGTCAATAATAATGAGTTCTTTTAGTTTGTCATGGCTGTTGTTAGTTTTAGCTGAGTTAATCCACTTTGTGCACACATCCTGAACTGTAGACACGTAGTCTATGAAGGTTTGGTTTGGTTGTGGGGATAATTTTGCGAACTGTTGTTGGTAACCTGCAGTATATAATGAGAAATGTTGGAGAATGCGTTGCTTTAAATAATCATAGTCTTTTCTCATTTCCTGTGGCACTGTCTCTATTACTTTTAAAGGTTCCAGAGCTAAGTTTCTCATTAAAATAAATGACCAATCTGATTTTACGATCTTATGGTAGGACATTAGACACTCAAAATTTTCCAGGTATGCACTGATAGAATCTCCTGAGCAAAATGCTTTAACGAGGCCTTTATACTTGTTATATTTTTGTTCCTCCTCCTTGCTTCTCAGTTTATTTACCGATATTTCTACGTTGGAATCAATCTCCATCTGCTTTAGTTTTATTTGTGTATCGGCATTCAATTGGGCTAGTTTGGCCGTCGCCTCAAGTTCCATCTTCTTTTCTTCTGCCTGCAATTGCATTTTCTTTTCTTCTGCCTGCAATTGCATTTTCTTTTCTTCTGCCTCCACTTGTCTTGTTTTTCTTCCCGTTCTCTCGCTCTTTCCTCACGGGCAATGTTCTCTGCGTGCGTTCTTTCTTCACGGGCAATGTTCTCTGCGTGCGTCTTCTGTGCCCATTCTGACAGTTTCTCTTCTTTATAACCTAATCTCATACCTAACTCAATACATTTTTCTAATGTAGACATTTTGACTTTTACTTGTTGGTAATTTCACTGAAGTTAAATCCCTTAGAAAAAATGTTGGGGCGTAGACAATTTAGTTATCTCCCTTAATGTTTACATAAGCAAATACAAATGCAACGTTATGTTGGTACAAGGTTATGAATATACATAGAAATCAATGCAAAACAAAAATGTTACATGGATGGAAGGTGATAAGTACCGCTTAGGGTTGCAATGGGCATGATATGAAACTTATCTTATATTCCAAGGACTTGCGAATGTTGTCTTGTTCTTTCGCCACTGTTGGATAGGTTACATAAGTTACACACACCACACTTCACGGCACAATCTGCTCGTAGAATGAAAAAACATTAATAACAGTCAAATGTCACAGTCATGTCAAAATAGTTTATAGTATTAACATCATGGAGAGACTTGCTGCAGAGGGACTAATATTAATACTAGTTCATTACTCTAGATAGCTGCAAAACAATTCAATTTTGTTCATAAATAAATTTGATATTATTTCTTTACTGTTTTACTTGGCAATCAATAGCCGTCTGAACGTAAAGCTAGTGCCAAAACCGGAGCCTAGCCCCCAAAAAGCCTGTCAGCGTGTTGGATGTCTAGGGATCTGAGCTCGGGCTCAAACAGGCAACAATAACTCCGTTAAATATAATATCTAACATTTATTGTATTTCAATATACAGTGCGTTGGCGCAGTGGGTTTAACAAGCCCGCACTGAGTTGCATATCACAGAGGTTTAACATCATCACACATGGTTATAACAAACATTCTAAGCAACTATCTAGCATATGTCTATGACCCTAAATATACATGGGTCTAAACTATTAAGTCCCTCTAAGGCAGGCCCTGTGGCCTCTCCGATGTCCCGTCTGTCTCTGCCGAATCACACGTGTCGCAATCCGACACGGGTGGTAACTCTGTTCGAGTTCCTCGTGGACCCCGCAATAGGCGGGCCACATCAGTGTCCACGGGACAGTGGACTCACTGACCAGTCCTTCGAGAAGGTTCTGGATTACTCTGGCCTTCGAGGGTCTTACTTCTTTCCCTTGGGCGGGAGTTGTAGCCCTTGGCTACTGTCTACTAACTTCTGTTGGTTTATCATATAATGTGAGGCTGTGACACATATATAACATAAACATACATCATGTGACATATATAACACAGACATACATCATGTGACATATATAACACAAACATACATCATGTGACATATATAACACAAACATACATCATGTGACATATATAACACAGACATACATCATGTGACATATATAACACAGACATACATCATGTGACATATATAACACAGACATATATCACGTGACACACTTACACAACACAGACATACACACAAATAAATTTCACGTGATACATTTCGTTTACAGCTATGTTTAATATATTATGGTTATTTAATTACCTGGTCACTGACTTCCAGCCAGTCTTGGTGGCACTGTGTGACCTCTAGCCCCCCTCCCCCAGACACACACACACACACACACACACACACACACACACACACACACACACACACACACATAGTACAGACTGTCTGTACGCGAGGACAGCTGATGATGTTTGACAGTAGTAACCGTTGTGTTGACAGTAGTAACCGTTGTGTTGACAGCAGTAACCGTTGTGTTTACAGTAGCATATAGCACTGCACACATATACAGTAGTATATAGGACAGCACAAATATACAGTAGTATATAGGACAGCACAAATATACAGTAGTATATAGCACTGCACATATATTCAGTAGTATATAAAACAGCACAAATATACAGTAGTATATAGCATGCACAAATATACAGTAGTAAATAGCACTGCACAAATATACAGTAGTATATAGCACGGCACAAATATACAGTACTATATAGCACTGCACAAATATACAGTAGTATATAGCACGGCACAAATATACAGTACTATATAGCACGGCACAAATATACAGTAGTATATAGCACTGCACACATATACAGTAGTCTATAGGACAGCACAATTGTACAGTAGCATATAGCATGCACAAATATACAGTAGTATATAGGACAGTATACATATACAGTAGTATATAGGACAGCACAAATGTAGAGTAGCATACAGCATGCACAAATATACAGTAGTATATATCACTGCACAAATATACAGTATTATATAGGACAGCATACATATACAGTAGTATATAGGACAGCATAAATATACAGTAGCATATAGCATGCACAAATATACAGTAGTATATAGCACTGCACAAATATACAGTAGTATATAGCACTGCACAAATATACTGTAGTATATAGCATTGCACAAATATACGGTAATATATAGAACAGCACAAATATACAGTAGTATATAACACTGCACAAATATACGGTGGTATATAGCACTGCACAAATATACGGAATATATAGCACTGCACAAATATACAGTAATATATAGCACTGCACAAATATACAGTAGTATATAGCACTGCACAAATATACAGTAGTATATAGCACTGCACAAATATACAGTAGTATATAGCACTGCACAAATATACGGTAGTATATAGCACTGCACAAATATACAGTAGTATATAGCACTGCACAAATATACAGTAGTATATAGCACTGCACACATATACAGTAGTATATAGCACTGCACAAATATACAGTAGTATATAGCACTGCACAAATATACGGTAGTATATAGTACTGCACAAATATACGTTAGTATATAGCACTGCACAAATATACGGAATATATAGCACGGTACAAATATACAGTAGTATATAGCACTGCACAAATATACAGTAGTATATAGGACAGCACACATATACAGTAGTATATAGCACTGCACAAATATACAGTAGTATATAGGACAGCACACATATACAGTAGTATATAGCACTGCACAAATATACGGAATATATAGCACGGCACAAATATACAGTAGTATATAGCACTGCACAAATATACAGTAGTATATAGGACAGCACACATATACGGTAGTATATAGCACTATGTGGCATAACGCTAACCACCATTATTCATTTACCAAAACATGCCGCAAGAAGAGGAAACAACATAAAAAACAATTGACTTCACAACCGCAAACGGAGACTAGGACTTAAAACTTAACATCGAAACTGGAACTGCATAAGTGACAGATGACGTGGATTCTTAGAAAGATTTCATCAGACAAAGCTCGGAAACCCATTGGATAGGAGGAGACATGTGACCCGCTTTCGCGCCAACGCCGGATTTGCATATGTTAATATTTCATCAGAATCTGGTAAGCCCGCATGTTTTCCTGCAACCAGCCTGATGAACAGATGTGAGAACCAAATTTTCAAACATGGAATTGTGGGGTGTCTGGATCTGAGGTAAGCTTGTGATTCCCGAGATTAGACTAAGAACCCGATGTATCAGGTATCAAGTAATGGTAACCCGTGTTTGTAATGTCAATTGAAATGTATTATTATTAATTAAAACCTCTGAAATGTAAAAATGCTCGACTGTAGATTCTAACGACGCAGAGCCGTTCCCGGGCAAAATGACACTCCAATACTCTCTTCGATGAAACTGCAATCTCTGATATTCTTAGAGATAATTATTAACTTTAAGAAGTGCATTATACTACTACATTCTATTCTAAACAACTGTGAGAAGTGATGATTCGAAAGCAATCTTGTGCATTTTGTCAGGAACATTGTTAAAGATGCTATCACTATCTACAGCTAAAATGACAGTTCGTGTACTAGAACAAGTGCCTTGTTCTAAAACAGACTTATCTATGCCTATTTACAATCTAGAAAGCTGAAAGAGAAATCAATCTTTCCTTTCTCCTTCATCTATTGAATCAATAGGGTTTGACGGAATAAATATTTATATTTTTGTCAAATTCTAATTGGATAAGGGCACACATGAACTGCATTACATGAGAAAGTTGTGCTTCGCGGAACATCATCACGCGCAGTGAACTTAACTCATTACTCAACATAACTTAAAACACAACACCACTCAACACCACTCATCACCACACAACCCAACACTCAACATCACAACAACAACAGATAATGGGAGAGAGTTATTAGACACAAGAAGAAGAAGTTAATTGGGAAAACACAGAGAATTATTTATACACGCGATAAACACCACTGAGTGGAAGAAATGTTATAAATGTATGTCATTTATTTACCTGCATCTTGACATATTCTCACTCTTGTCACTGTCTTACTGTACACGTTCACTGACCCCAGGTCAAATGAGAACTTACATACAGCAGGAACAAGTTGATACAAGGCGTACACAGTGTGATAAACTCTGACCACCCCAAATTAACCCAACACTAGATTAGAGAAAAAAGGAGGGGAGGGGGACTAGTTCCTACTTCAGGAATTTAGATTCTTCCGACCTAATTCTTATTATTGTATTGGGAAGAATGTACATATATATGTGAATATTCATCAGTGATCTTGGTGGCTACATACCAACAACCACCCAACACATCAGCAAACTAACCACCTTAAATCAGACCTGAAAGAGGGAAGCCGAGAGAAAGAGATGAACCACAAGTGAGATGGAAGATGACTTGGCCATGAGCAGAGTATGGGGAGGCTTTCAGAGGAGCTATAATGGCAGACCTGAAGTGGATCCATCAGTCAATGGACCCTGGCTTACCTAATCTTCCAGTCACCAGGTTACCTTTCTAATTGGTAGACACCACACCCAATTTCAGGAAACTGATATTTAATTGTTGAATTACCATCACACTTAACATGTGCAACAACAAAAATGTTTACTATGTTTTCACACTTGTTGACCTCTCATATATTGATGCTTGATTGATTGTCTGGGACAATGGTCCAATGTGCAACTTTTCTAATATATTTGTGTAAATCACAATAGAGATGTATGTACTGGCCAGAAGGCTCAGGCCCAGTCAATAAATGATTAACATGAATTGACCTTCTGTTAATTTATCAGTTCAAACCTATCTGTGAGTCAACAACTTCTTTGTACATCATGTTGTCAGAATCTAATGTGATTGATTATGTGTTTGATTGTTTAACAATAAATCCACTCATAATGACTTACTAAAATGGGGGAGAGAAGACTCTAGATCTATCAACTGCTCAATATCCATGTTTTCTTCATCTAAATCAGGCTGAGAAAATTCTCCAGACTTTCCTCAGATTTGATAAACAAAAAGGGGGCTCCAGAGCTACAGAATCCTTGGAGAAGGGGCAGAATCCCAGTTAGTAATCATTATTCTCACCAGGGCCATAATCTATATCTCCTAGATACTTAATAGAACGAGGCATGCAGATAACTCAAGGTTCATATTCTGGGGTTATTGAAGATAGAAGAGGATGGGGCTCTACTTCTTTTGTTAGAAATGGGGCATGCACTACAGTGATCTCCCACTCCCTTCAAAAATATATGACACACTGCACAAATATACGGAATATATAGCACGGCACAAATATACAGTAGTATATAGCACTGCACAAATATACTGTAGTATATAGCACTGCACACATATACAGTAGTATATAGCACTGCACAAATATACGGTAGTATATAGCACTGCACAAATATACAGTAGTATATAGCGCTTCACGAATACGTATTCGTTAGACATGGCGAGCTATACATATGTAGAAGTGTTATGTGATCACATATAGGAAATTGTGACATGCCAAGAGATGATATAGTATTCTGGAGATAGCAGATGTCATGCACACATACTAAATGCCATGTACACATTAAATGTCATAAACACCTAGCAAACGTCATCATCATCATGTGCCATGCCGATAAACGTTGGCGGTCTGGGTTCGCCATCTCAATCGATCACTAGAGTCGTGGATCAACTTTGTGTGCTTGTCTCAACCATGCCACGTTGCCAAGCCATTTTACCTCTCTTCCTTCCCCTTGTTCCTTTCTTCCCAGTTGTCACCAAGATCTCCAGTTTATTTATCCCCATAACGTGCCCAAAAATCGGGTCTGTCTACTCCTAATTTCTCGAATCAGTTTAAGGTTGTCATTTCTTTCTTGTCGGACTTGATCGTGACTATCTACGCCTAGTTTCTCTCAACAGTTTTCGATTTTCATTTGTTTCGTGTGGGATTTGATCGTTGATTTTTCTGTCTGTCCATGATATTCTTTGCACTTTCCTCAGAAACCACATTTCTGCTGTCAATAGATGTTTCTAGCTTGTCTGCTTATTACCCATGCTTCACATCCAGATAACCAACAGTATAGATTCCATATAGCGCTTCACATCCAGATAACCAACAGTATAGATTCCATATAGCGCTTCACAATCTTTTTCTCATTGCTGTTGACATTTTATTAGTGAGTATCTTTTCCATTTTGCAAATGGCCACCTTTGCAATGGCGAATCTTGTTCTAATATTATCAAGGCACCTCCCATTAGATGTTAAACCTGAGATAGTTGTATCGGTTCACTTATTTAAGAATGGTTTCATTACCCGCATACAACTTTGTAGTATTTCTTTCTTCTTAGAGCAACCGTAGTCTATGATTTCTTTCAGTTCAATTGTAAATGTTCAAAGTAGTAATTCAAACCTAGATGTTCACTGTGTACAATAACCGCATGCACTAAATATAGCCAATCCTGTCCGTTGTTTGCAATTAATACTCTATCTTTCTTAAATTATTTATGTTATGTCCTCCGATGGTTATTCCTCTCATTCCCTCTAAAATTCTCATATTTTCTCTGTATAGCAAAATATAGATCTGGAGACATTACACATCCCTGTCGCGCTTCTCTTTGATAGTCTGTATAAATATAGATCTGGAGACATTACACATCCCTGTCGCGCTTCTCTTTGATAGTCTGTATAAATATAGATCTGGAGACATTACACATCCCTGTCGAGCTTCTCTTTGATAGTCTGTATAAATATAGATCTGGAGACATTAAACATCCCTGTCACGCTTCTCATTGATAGTCTGTATAAATATAGATCTGGAGACATTACACATCCCTGTCGAGCTTCTCTTTGATAGTCTGTATAAATATAGATCTGGAGACATTACACATCCCTGTCGAGCTTCTCTTTGATAGTCTGTATAAATATAGATCTGGAGACATTACACATCCCTGTCCAGCTTCTCTTTGATAGTCTGTATAAATATAGATCTGGAGACATTACACATCCCTGTCGAGCTTCTCTTTGATAGTCTGTATAAATATAGATCTGGAGACATTACACATCCCTGTCGAGCTTCGCTTTGATAATCTGTATAAATATAGATCTGGAGACATTGCACATCCCTGTCGAGCTTCTCTTTGATAGTCTGTATAAATATATATGTGGAGACATTACACATCCCTGTCTAGCTTCGCTTTGATAGTCTGTATAAATATAGATCTGGAGACATTGCACATCCCTGTCGAGCTTCTCTTTGATAGTCTGTATAAATATAGATGTGGAGACATTACACATCCCTGTCGAGCTTCTCTTTGATAGTCTGTATAAATATAGATCTGGAGACATTACACATCCCTGTCGAGCTTCTCTTTGATAGTCTGTATAAATATAGATCTGGAGACATTACACATCCCTGTCGAGATTCTCTTTGATAGTCTGTATAAATATAGATCTGGAGACATTACACATCCCTGTCGAGCTTCTCTTTGATAGTCTGTATAAATATAGATCTGGAGACATTACACATCCCTGTCGAGCTTCTCTTTAATAGTCTGTATAAATATAGATCTGGAGACATACACATCCCTGTCGAGCTTCTCTTTGATAGTCTGGTATCGATCTATTTCATTATCAATTTATATGACAGTTTGTTGGTTATTATATATATATATATATATATATATATATATATATATATATATATATATATATATATATATATATATATATATATATATATATTTATAACGTCTAAAGTCTTTCCCATTAATTCGTAGATCTACACGATCTTTATCATGTCGACATTTCTTACTGTATCGAAAGTCCATGTGTAGTCAATGAAGCAAAAGTGTAGACCTTTGTTTACTTCTATCCAACGCGCCATAATGTTGTCACCCTTGCCTTCTACCAACTCGCATTGTTTTTCCATTATTTATCGTCGTGTGCATATACCATCTACATACAACAAATAGCATACACAAAGTAAATGTCAAAAACACATAACAAATGGCATGGACACATCAAATATATGATCATCGCAAACTCCATATAGGCGAAAAATGTCATGTTCTCATAGCAAATGTCTTCTAGCGGCAAATGATATGGGCATATCGGAAATGTCATGTACACAGCAAATGCCATTAACATAGAAATGTAATGTACAAATGACAAATAACATATACACATAGCAAATGTCACGTTAGTCGTTAGTTGCCGTTCCATCTTAACGGCAAAGGGTCATCCCATAATGCTCCGTTCCTGTCCCACTGGATACCAAACAACATGCTCCTCACTGTCCCTCGTGACAAGTGGAACAGACAGCAGTTCGACAAACCAACAGCACGAGCAGACATACATGCATGGGGCCGCTGCCAGAAAGCCAACAAAATCTGGGTGACAGAACCGTGTACTACCAGTTCAACATGAGACAAATGCGTAAGCAAACCGTAGCTAGAAGCAAATACACACCAGAGGCCTTAACAGCTCAACAGTATATCCACCATATTGGACCGGAAATCTGTGTTGTATAACCGTAAGTATATTATCTGTGACAATAGCAAATGTCACTTATATACATCAAATGCAATTTACATACACAAAGTGTAACGTATGCATATAAAATAGCATATACACTTAGAAAATGACACATACACATATAAAATGGCATATACACATAACAAATGCCACATACACACATCTAACGTTAAGCACACACATTAGCAGGGCTACATGTTGCTCAATTTGTTTGATGTGTAGTTGTTAGGTAAGGGTCACTGTCAATGCACATCGCAGTGTCATGTGTTAGTCAGATATGACTGAGCTACCGTATGACAGTAGACGGTACTACCTACTTTCTGTTAGCGTCGAATGTTGGACGGCGCTTTCCAAACCCGACATCCTACATTGTGCCAACGGTTTTGGGTGGAGGAGCTCAACTGGAAGGGTACCAGTCACATCCTCTTGCGAGGAAATGTAGCCTAAAGAATATGTGTCGTGGCAGAGAAAACCACGCCCTAAGCCTTGGTTTACATCTGGACTAGGATCGAAGCTCCGACAGGCGGACAGTTAGAGCATTGTTTTGCTGATCCAGCAGCTCTGCAGCTTGCCTTGTTCCAAACGTATTGGTGATACCTTTCCTATGGAGTGAACTAGGCAGAGAAGGATCATGCTACATATGCAACACATAGTCTTATAATTCAGCCCAGTCTTAATGCTATGAAGCACAATATAACAAACTATCGTCTGTCAAGACGGCAAGGCGCCAGTCAATGCACATCGATATCTCCATGAAAGCATCAGTCTCCAACAGATCACACTATGAGAATTACAGTAGAGGCCACGAACTCCCTGGCACCTGCGAGGTTCCAAATGTGTGAATACCAGCATCACACATGCCATAATCATTCATTTGTGGGTGGGTTTTCTCACATTGAAAGTTTTGCCAGCGCAGCGGACAATTCGGTCTGCTCTTTCCAACCAAACCGGACGAATGTCTGACGTGGGCTGCGTGTACAATTCTCCTTGGAGTTGTCCGTCCTGGCCCGTCCCACTATCTTAAGATGGCGAGATGGGGTCAGGCAGGAGGGTAGGTATACGCCATTCTTGTCTTATGTTGCAAGAGTCCACAGACTCCAGGTCGTGAATCTAGCCAGACCTTCACTAGCCTGAGGTCGTGAATCTAGCCAGACCTTCACTAACCTCAGGTCGTGAATCTAGCCAGACCTTCACTAGCCTCAGGTCGTGAATCTAGCCAGACCTTCACTAGCCTCAGGTCGTGAATCTAGCCAGACCTTCACTAACCTCAGGTCGTGAATCTAGCCTCAGGTCGTGAATCTAGCCTCAGGTCGTGAATCTAACCAGACCTTCACTAACCTCAGGTCGTGAATCTAACCAGACCTTCACTAGCCTCAGGTCGTGAATCTAGCATCAGGTCGTGAATCTAACCAGACCTTCACTAACCTCAGGTCGTGAATCTAGCCAGACCTTCACTAACCTCAGGTCGTGAATCTAGCCTCAGGTCGTGAATCTAGCCTCAGGTCGTGAATCTAACCAGACCTTCACTAGCCTCAGGTCGTGAATCTAACCAGACCTTCACTAGCCTCAGGTTCTTGAATCTAACCAGACCTTCACTAGCCTCAGGTCGTGAATCTAGCTTCAGGTCGTGAATCTAGCCAACCCTTCACTAGCCTCAGGTCGTGAATCTAGCCAGACCTTCACTAGCCTCAGGTCGTGAATCTAGCCTCAGGTCGTGAATCTAGCCAACCCTTCACTAGCCACAGGTCGTGAATCTAGCCAGACCTTCACTAGCCTCAGGTCGTGAATCTAGCCTCAGGTCGTGAATCTAGCTAACCCTTCACTAGCCTCAGGTCGTGAATCTAGCCAGACCTTCACTAGCCTCAGGTCGACCTGGCAACTTTCTAATCGTCTGAAGAAACCATAGTTGAATTATGCAAGAAACAAACCAGGTTACGTCTGCGACAGAGTTCGACACTTAATCTCTTAGCCACGGCATCACACACTGTTGTTGACCTGTGCGAGGAACAAACCCCATTACTTCTGCGTCAGCGTTGGACGCCCAAGACTGTGAGCCACGCCATGCCGTCTCCTACTGTTGTTGACCTGTGCGAGGAACGAACCCCATTACTTCTGCGTCAACGTTGGACGCCCAAGGCTGTGAGCCACGCCATGCCGTCTCCTACTGTTGTTGAACTTGCACAATGCTAACCCGTGTATAGATATACATACATATGACTTTCTCACTTTCTCCTGTTACCTACAAGGCAGTTAGGGCATCATCTCAGTTGCACTCGTATGATCCATCTTCGCACGTCTGTTTTCCTTTCCAAGACCTCGGTTCCTGTAGGGCTTTTCCTATCCACTTCTCCTTCTGTTTCTTTATCCACACATGTTGATAAGGGTAGAAAGCTTGCTTTACAAGGCCAGATGTATCACCACACCCTTGATGGAGACCTTCCGTGTGAGCTCGGGTATCCTCGGCTCACGCTTGCTGATTCCCCGGACTTATCGTGACCTGGAGTAAACCATCATCATCACATTCCCTGGACATCCTGTTGACGAGCTGTGATGAGACACTAGGCTACTGAATCCATGAACTCACTTCGTTTGGTGTAACGTTCTGTGGGATGTCGTTTTGTATCACTGTTGGACGCGTTGGGATCCCGCTTCCTGTACCCCGTGCCTTGAATGCACGGTGGTTTGGTGGGGCAGTCATTAGTCGACGCCATCTTCATGTTCAGTGAAGTTCTCCCCCTTGGAGGCCGCCGGCTCTGGCAGCAAGAGCCGGAGAGAAGCCTGGTGACTCTCGGGGTTAACACCAGAGAAACAAACATGTATACGCCAATCAGGCACTGAAAGACAATAAAAGTTATCATTAGCGAATCCAGAGAGGTAACTATTCCTGCTATCCCGAGAATCCAGGTCAATACAAATAAAAGCGAGGCCCTGAAGTAAAAATGGACGTGCTTCTCGTCCGTTCTGTTTGTCTCCAAGTCTTTACTATGATGGAGGCTGTTTGATGTTAAACAGAACAGAACAATAACAAGAACCGTGGATGCCACCACGGGTACAAACAGAGCCACCCACAGCGAGATGGCTGATGATAATAAACAGAATGACCCACCTCCGTAACCAAATGTACGCCAAGTCATTTTAGGGGAGGCGTAGGCGGCTATGACTGCAGTAATTATGGCTACAGGAATGAAAATTATAAATAAGTTGTAGTATATGATCCATCTGCGTTCTTTGCCTCTGTCTCTAGATAGATGCATTGTTGTGAACATGTTGTAGACATGGTAAGTACACACAATCAATGAACAGAAGGCACACAGAGTAAAGTAATGGACGGCCAGTCCAGTCAGTGCACACATTTTGCTGGCGTCATCAATGAAATAACTGATGAGCAGCGAGAGTTGAGACAAGAAAGTGCATACAACTAGTACCATGTTGTTTCTGCCCGTTAGCGACCGTAACACTGCAAATATCAGGAACACGCCAAAAGATGACAATAAAAGCAAGATGGATATTGTTAGCAACACAATAGCCAAGTTCTCCTCCAATGTTGACTTTCTTCTTCTGTTCTGTTCCAGTTTTAGGAGAAAGTCGGACAGACATATTGTGACGTTTTCCTCATGGTCCCTCAAATAGCGGTTGCTGGACAACACCACACCCCATTGTAGCTTCAGTTTCCCGCCAGATTCAGACATGGAGTGCTCGTGGGGCAGCAGTTGGACCTGTGGACACTCTAGCAGGCTGGATACACGGATGAAGGGCGTGGTTTGAATCTCTGCTGATGTCGCAGGGTCAGGTGTTGTGGTGCCTACCCGCATCGTACCATCTGGAAATTCAAATGCCTTGTTATTAATGGTATTGTTATTAGGTTAATTAAACAACTTGCAATATTATTATCTAGTAACAGTGGATGTGTTATGGGTTAATAAAAGTGGATTAGCAAGCAATGTAGACACAATAAGGCGGGATGGAAGGCGGAGAGATATTAAAACATAAATACAACAGGAAAGAGAAGCTGTCATAGCACTAGGAAATGTGTGGAAGTCTAGGGGAATTAAAGCATCATCAGACTGTGAATATTGACACCTAACGTGAAGTCAGTACTGCGGTAGGATCACACACATGAAGAATGATAGTTAACATTACTTATAAACTAAAAACATTCATGAACTGGTGTTTGGGAAGATGGGAACTAGCATGGTGTGACAGAATCGCAACTGCGGGGCTTAGGGAGAGGGTGGGGGAGAGAGAGAGAGAGAGAGAGAGAGAGAGAGAGAGAGAGAACGAACGAACGAACGAACGAACGAACGAATAAACTTTACTTTAAAAGGGTAACAAATTGGACATGCAGGCCCGTCTTACATTAGAGAGATAGAGAGAGATAGAGAGAGAGATAGAGAGAGAGATAGATAGAGAGAGAGAGAGAGAGAGAGAGAAAGAGAGAGAGAGGGAGAGGACTGGACTGAGTCTAGTGAATCAAGGGATGAAGCACAGAGTAACGTTGGATAGGACCCACATTGAGAACAACCGAATAATAGTAACACTAGACATTAGACAGTCCTTGATCACATCACCACGCACATCACAGACGAAACAGAGGGAGAGCTAACAACAAAGGGGACAGAGAACATGATGCACAGACGACAAATATGAAGAGGAAGTGGACGGAGTTGCTGACGATAGCAAAAGATATGATCTGTGCTGAGATGCGTGATAAAACATCTTCAACACTTATAGATAACATCTGTGTCACTTGTGCAGACACAATCATGGAATGGGACCTTCCCATCAATGCCAGGGACGACCACAACCGGGAAAGTCTCATATAACTTCACAGCAGGGGTAGAAACCTTGACACCTGCAGTAGAAATGTTGACAGCGAATACATGAAGAAATACTCAGGGCTGTCTTTACAGTGCCAATCTGTTGTTTCGTTACTCAAGACCAGAAACAATGCTGAAAGAGTGGAGGTGCCAACAGCGCTCCACCAGCTGTCAGACATCCCACAGCGGTGTCTTACACGTTGCAACATACCTGGGAATGAAGAAGCCGAGAGATCAGCAATGGGCGGTGGAAGACAACTCAGCCTGATATAAACATAACCTGTGAGGAGTTCAAGGAGGTTACAAGAAGCAAATCGGAGCATCCGGGTCACCAGACAGATAATGCACATTTTGATGTAAGAGACAAAGTCGCAATTTTCAGACTCCGCACAGGACACACAAGGCTGACATACGGCATGTATATTACACTACAGATAGGAGATACTGACGAATGTAGCTGTGTGGCCGGTACAATGACAGTTAACTATGTGTGTGACCGGTACAATGACAGTTAACAATGTGTGTGACCGGTACAATGACAGTTAACTATGTGTGTGACCGGTACAATGACAGTTAACTATGTGTGTGGCCGGTACAATGACAGTTAACTATGTGTGTGACCGGTACAATGACAGTTAACTATGTGTGTGACCGGTACAATGACAGTTAACTATGTGTGTGACCGGTACAATGACAGTTAACTATGTGTGTGACCGGTACAATGACAGTTAACTATGTGTGTGACCGGTACTATGACAGTTAAGTATGTGTTATAGGAGTGTGTACATATGCAGAACAGATTTTAGCCTACCCGCGCTACATTTGAAGAAAGCTCACTGGAGATGTTAACAAGCTCAATTTGGCTGCTGTTTTCTTTTTTCTCTGCCTATATTCATGCTAAGGTTAGCGGGGTAGGGGTATCCCCTATCAAAGGAGATGTAAGACGCCTCCTTTCCTCTGTTAGTCTATGGGACACCCTTGGGCAAGGTGGAATACCCGTCTAGCCCCCCGATCAGGGTTACGTGAAGCCATGGAAGCAGGTGGTGGATGGAGTGTGAGAGCAGCCGACAGATTGTTGTTGGTTATGGTCTTGCACTCTGCGGCGATAGGCAAATGATCTCATCAGTAGAGATAATGGCTATGACCACCGACTAGTACAGTCATTGCCCAGAAGGAAAGCAACGGCAAACTACCTTCTGCAAAACTTGCCAAGAAACCATAACAACCATGAAAGAAAATATAATAAGAAAGAGATCTGGTGGTGAGACCCTCAGGCCAGGCAGATCAGATAACACTGGGGAAGAGTGTGACACGGGGGCCAGTACTAGTAATCGTGATGACGGAGTTAATCCTGACTAAGAGACAGAGTGAGAATAGCAACGTGGAATATGAGAAGTCTGTATGAGGGAAAACTTAAAGTAGTATGTGATGATATTGAGAGGTTAAACATTCAAATTTTAGGAATTAGTGAACATCGCTGGAGCGGCAAGGGACATTTTACAACTGAAAATTGAAATATTTTCATTTATTCTGGTAGAGATGTCGGAGACCAGAGTGGAGTGGCATTTTGTTTAGATAAAACAACTGCAAAATCTTTAATGGGATATAATCCAGTTAGTGATAGAATCCTCACTATTAGACTTAAAGGCCATCCAAAAAACACAACTCTCATACAGATATATGCACCTACTTCAACTGCAGAGGAGGACGAAATTGAAGATTTTTACAACACACTACAAGACACATTAAATAAGATTTGTCATAATAATATAACAATAATAATGGGAGATTTTAATGCAAAAGTAGGTGCAGGAAGAGATGAATATGAGAGGCACGTTTTAGGAAAATTTGGATTAGGAAATAGAAATGATGTAGGTGACAAATTAATTGAATTTTGCACAGAAAATGAGTTAACGATAGCCAACAAGCTTTTTAAACAACATCCAAGAAGTCTCTTCACATGGAAGTCTCCAGACAGTATTACCAAAAATCAGATAGATTATATTTTAATACAAAGAAGATGGAGATCAAGCATAACATCTGCAAAAACCCTACGAAGTGCAGACTGTGATACAGATCATCAGTTATTAGAAGCAGATCTGAAATTAAAACTCAAAAAGCTTATCCGAGGACCAAGGCCACTTCGTTTTGATCTAAAAAGTACTGGATGCATACACTGTAGAAGTAAGGAATCGCTTTGAGGTCTTGATGTCTGTACAAGAAGAAATGACACCTGATGAACTGGCAGTACAAACTAGAGATATCTTGATAACTGCAGCCAAAGATTTAATTCCGACCAAGAAAAAGCAACTTAAGCCATGGATTACATCAGACACGTTAGAATTAATAAATCTTTAACTCGAGAAATAAGAAATAACACAAGAAAGGACAAAAAGCAATACATACAAGATTGCTGTACCAGAATAGAGCAAAATCATAAGACTGGAAGAGATTATTAAATGTTCAAAGAAATGAAATTATTGACAAGAAATGTTCAACCTCAATTGAATGTTATCTGTGACAAGATGGGAAATACCTTAACAGAATCTAGACAAATTCTAGAAAGATGGCAGAGTACTGCAGTGGAATGTATGATATGAGTGACAGTGAGGATATGAATGAAATACATGAGCCAACGACAGCAGAGACAGAACCTGAACCCTCATTAGATGAAATTGCTTGGGCTATAAAGAATCTGAAGAATGGTAAATCACCTGGATGTGATGAGATACCAGCTGAACTAATTAAAGCGGGAGGAGAAGAAAGCATACACATATATCATGCATTATGTACAAAGATTTGGAAATATGGTATTTGGTCAAAAGATTGGAAGAGAACTATCTTCATTCCAATACCAAAACAGGGCAACCTGAAATTATGCACTAACTTGTTGCGCTGATCAGTCATGCAAGTAAAATTCTTCTAAAAGTCATAATGGGAAAACTTCGTAAGAAAATGGAAGAAGAGATTAACGTGGTTCAAGCTGGATTTAGACAAGGAAGAGGAACAAGAGATCACATATTCAACATGCGTTTAATAATAGAGAAGTGCAGAGAATTTAATGTAAACCTATTCTCATGTTTTGTGGATTATTCAAAGGCATTTGACTGTATACAACATCAGAAACTTTGGGAAATCATGAGGAATATGGGCTTTCCATCACATGTAGTACAACTCATAAAAATGCTCTATCTAGACCAACAAGCAGCAGTTAGAATAGATGGCGAGGCATCAGATAGGTTTGACATCAAGCAAGGAGTCCGTCAGGGCTGCGTGTTGCCACCCTATTTGTTTAACCTGTATGCCGAAAATATAATGGGAAATGTAAGAGATGATATAAACAGGGAGGTATATGATGCCCTAAATATCGGCGGTCATGACATACCAGAGATTCGATATGCTGATGATACAGTATTACTCTCCACAACACAGAATGGCATAGAAAACCTAATAGCCTCAACCCAATTGAATAATGAAAATCACAACTTATATCTTAACATAGAAAAAACAAAGATAATACATACTGATAAAACTACTATGGAGAAAGAAATATACATTAAAGGGGGAAAATTGGAGGTGGTGGACAATTTTGAATGTCTTGGGTCATTGATTACCAACAACGGCGACACAATGAAAGAAATGAAATGGCGACTATCAATTGCTCTTCAAATTCTAAAACAGCTGAATAAATTATGGAGTTGGACAGACAGAACTACAAAAATTAGATTTTTAAGAGCATGCATCTTTCCCATTGCAACATACGCCTGTGAAACATGGACACTTACTAAACAAGCCGAACAGCGCATAAACGCCTTTGAATATAAATGTTATAGACGAGTTCTAAGAAAATCTTGGGTAAAGAAAAGAACAAATGCATCCATACTTCAAGAGTTGAATATTGAAGAAGGTTGGCTATTAAAGACGATAATACAAAGAAAATTGAAATATTTTGGTCACTTGAATCGTCACGAAAGTTTGGAGAGAACAATAATGGAAGGGTATATGCCTGGGAAGAGAGGAAGAGGAAGGCCAAAGAGAAGATGGGTGCAGGATGTGGCGGATGATCTCCAGATAGGTGTATCAGACGCGGGGCATCTTGCTTATGATCGAGAGGTTTTCTAGATGGTTGTTATGGGAGCAAGGTTCTGCAAAAGGACATGCTACTGAATGAATGAATATTCATGCTGATGTGTTAAGGTGTCGGGTGAAGAAGTGTGTGGTTATATTTCTCGTTTCTCAGTCATATGTATTCATTCTCTCAAGTCCTACTAATAAATGGCGCGTGTTTCCTAACCGACCTAGTGTACACGATCAGGATAACAGACAAGCACAGTGGCTGAGGTCAGTTGTCTACTAACCTGGTCTGTGACCAAGGTGGCTGTTAGACACCATGATGACGCAAGAAGACAGTGTCTGAGGCGCCTGCCTTCTCAAAGGTTGCAATGTGTCCCACACAGTTTCGCTTGGGAATCCCTGTCATTGCCACAAACAATAATACGGTGTTAGTTGCAGGCAGCAATAAAACGGTCAGATGTAAGCAATGCCGCGGGTTAGCTAAAGTCAAAAGGTCAGATGTCAGCAATACAGAGAGATTGGCTACAGTCAAACGGTCAGGTGTAAGCTAAAACTAACTCATTATCCAAACATTACGCGAATAGTCGACTAATCATCCACACTTTACCCCACTACTGGACACATCCTCCACACACTACGCCAATAGTCGACACGTCATCCACACATTACCTCAAAACGTAACTCATTATTCACACATTACGCCAATAGTCAACTAATCATCCACACATTACCCCAATATTCAGGCTTGTCCATGGGACATATTTTTCCGTCCCATCCCATTCCATCCCAAGGTAATGTATTCCTGTCCCATCCCATGGGACCTTTCCCATTGGATTCCCATGGCCAAGCCTGCCAATACATGACTCATCATTCACACATTACCCCAATAATTGATTCATCATCCACACATTACCCCAATAATTGACTCATCATCCACACATTACCCCAATAATTGACTCATCATCGACACATTACCCCAATACTTGACTCATCATCCACACATTACCCCTTACTTGACTCATTATCCACACATTACGCAAAAAGCCGACAAATCATCCACACAATTCGCCAATACTCGACTCATCATCTACACATTACTCCAATATTTAACTCATCATCTACACATTATGCCAATAGTCGACTAATCCATACACACATTACTCCAATACTCGACTCATCATCCAAACATTACCCCACTACTGGACTCATCATCCACACATTACCCAACTACTGGACTCATAATCCACACATTACCCAACTACTGGACTCATCATCCACACATTATCCCACTACTCGACTCATCATCCACACATTACCCCACTACTCGACTCATCATCCACACATTACCCCACTACTGGACTCATCATCCACACATTACTGTCAAGGTCTCACATCCGAGGTTGCGACGCGTTGTCTGTACCAACGCCAGACACCATAACAACACGCAACCCTGAGTAATGTTAAACACGGCAGAGAGAACGCGGCGTCTTTACCGACGCCTGGATAAGCAGCCACGCACAGCAATTGAGTTCACCCCGTGAACCGTGCAGGGGACACCAGCTGACGTGAGCGTGTAGCGTGTAGGACGCCAGAACTGGCAGACGGGCTTAGGTTGTTGAACGGACAGGTCGGGAGTTGTGTTTGAATCTGCCTTGAGAGCTAGCCTGTACGACAGTGGGAGACTGAGTCGAATGCTTGAATAGGTTGACTTGTAAGTGAGATGTTTATTGCTTGCAAATATTATTATGTATTGTAGTGATATTGTTCATGCTGTAATGATTGTTATGGATTGTCAGTGCGCGATGTTTGTGCGATGATAAATGCAGCGCGTCAATAAAACGTGTGAATAATACTTTCGGATATTCACTTCGTGTGATTTGATAGTTTGATATTACTTCACACTTGCCAGAAAACGAGCTACTTGTCTTGTGTTATGCAAGACTCTGACAAGTGCGGTTGGCTTCAAATAATATCTTCACACTTATACTTTAATTAAATCAACTCTATTAATTCGTTACTTTACCTTAACCTATGACTTGCGCACTTCTATCGGCATGTTCACAATCGCTTCAAACTCGGACCCAAAAAAAATTTATACGTTCGCATTTGATTCAAAACCCGGACGAAAGCCACCACATTCGCACTTGTCAGAGTCTTGCATAACACAAGACAAGTAGCTCGTTTTCTGGCAAGTGTGAAGTAATATCAAACTATCAAATCACACGAAGTGAATATCCGAAAGTATTATTCACACGTTTTATTGACGCGCTGCATTTATCATCGCACAAACATCGCGCACTGACAATCCATAACAATCATTACAGCATGAACAATATCACTACAATACATAATAATACATGCAAGCAATAAACATCTCACTTACAAGTCAAACTATTCAAGCATTCGACTCAGTCTCCCACTGTCGTACAGGCTAGCTCTCAAGGCAGATTCAAACACAACTCGCGACCCTGTCCGTTCAACAACCTAAGCCCGTCTGCCAGTTCTGGCGTCCTACACGCTACACGCTCACGTCAGCTGGTGTCCCCTGCACGGTTCACGGGGTGAACTCAATTGCTGTGCGTGGCTGCTTATCCAGGCGTCGGTAAAGACGCCGCGTTCTCTCTGCCGTGTTTAACATTACTCAGGGTTGCGTGTTGTTATGGTGTCTGGCGTTGGTACAGACAACGCGTCGCAACCTCGGGTGTGAGACCTTGACAATTACCTGAAACGACATGGTCCAGTCTTCAATGACAATGTCAAACTTGGCGTGCCGGACTTGCAAGAGGTCGTTCTGCAGCTGTGCCTGGTCGATCACGGACTCACTAACCAACCTGGCATAGACGCCCAGGTCAGTGGACGTTTGACCACAGCGGCCGTCAGGACCAGTTGTATTGAAGGACATGGCAAAGTCCTAGGAGAGGAAAGGACTACATGATAAATGTCGCTCTATTTGTTGGGTCTCAGATATAAGACAGCATCAAACTAAACATGAATTAGTTTACAGAGAAGAAGATATAAGACAAGATTTAATTATAACAAAATACAAGACATGGTTATGATATGATAAGTAGACCGGTCTTAGTCGGATACGACTGAGCTACCGTATGACAGTAGACTGTACTACCTGCTTTCTGTTAGCGTCAAATGTTGGGCGGCGCTCATCAGTCTCGACACCCAACATTGCGTAAATAGCTTTGGGCTGAATAGCCCAAATTAGAGGGTAAATGACTTACCATAGTGTGAGGAAATGCAACCTAAAGACTAAATGTCATGGTAGGGACAGACAAGACCCTAAGCCTTGGTCGGCAACTGGTCTAGGATCGAAGCCCCAACAGCCGAACAATTAGAGCATTCCAATGCTGATCCGGCAGCTTCTGCAGCTTGTCTTGTTCGAGACGTATTAGTGTTACCTTTCCTATGATGATTGATTGATTGATTGATTGATTGATTGATCTTTATTTTAGAAGGTTATAAATTGGGCACGCAGGCGAGTCTTACATTCGGCACTTCCAGTCACTCATCTTCCGTTCATCAATAGTGCATGATGCATTTACATAGGGAAAAACATTGTCAAATGATTGTTGTAAACATAAACAATGCATATTACCATGTTATGAGACATATCCCTCACCCACACACACACATCCCGCACCCACCACACATCCACCACACACACACACACATACATCCCCCCACCCACACACACACCCCAACCAAGCATACACCCCAGGCAGACATAAATTCGCCAACCCACCCACCCATCCCCACCCACACATCCCCGACATACACACATCTCCCCTACCACACACACATCCCCAACGCCACACACACTTTCCCACCCACATATCCTCCACCCACCCACCTACACACGCTCAACCACTCAGCCAAACACACATACCCAACCACACATTCTCTCCACCAACACAAACATCCCCTGCCAACCCACACATCATGCACCCATCCACACACACCCCCACCCACACTTCCCCCACCCACACACACATCCTACATAATCCCCGACACACACACATCCCAAATCCACACAGTCTCCCCACCCACACACAAGCCACACCCATCCCCCGTCCCACACACACTAACCCACCCACACATCCTCAACACATTCTCCACACATCCACCTAAACACTCCCAATCACCCATCCCCAATCCATGCATCCCTCAACCACAATTTTCCCATCCACACACATATCCCCCACCAACCCACACATACACAACCCATATACACCACCCCCCTCCCAACAGACACATACCCCACCCATACACACATCCCCACACACATCCCCGCACCCACGTACTCATCCCTCAACCATTCACACCCACACATCCCGCACCCACCCATCAATACATACCACCCCAACCTACTCACCCACACTCACACACCCCAACTACCCTGCAAAACACACATTCCCCACCCTCACACATCCCTCACCCACCCGCACATACCACGCCCAACCACATCTCCCCACCCACCCACACATCCCTCACCCACACACACACACATCTTCTCACACATCTCCCACCCACCCACCCAC
Source organism: Cepaea nemoralis (assembly GCA_014155875.1). Lineage (NCBI taxonomy): Eukaryota > Metazoa > Mollusca > Gastropoda > Stylommatophora > Helicidae > Cepaea > Cepaea nemoralis. The sequence continues at coordinate 108,774 of JACEFZ010018501.1, forward strand.
AAATCCCCCACCTACAAACACCCTCACCATCCACACATACACCCTCCACCCACCCACACTCACTCCTCCCACACACACACACATACACACGCACAGACATATCCCCCATCCCACATCCCCCACACATCACACACCCACCGCCCAACCCACAAACATCCCTCACATCCCACACCCACACATCCCTCACCCACCCACCCACACACATATTCCCCCCACCCACACACTTCCAACCATCCCACACCCACACACACACACATCCTACACCAAAACACACATCCCTTCACCCACCTTAACATAACACACACACACAACCTCTCCACACATACACCCCAACACATGGAGTAAACTAGGCAGGTCGAGAGAGGGATTATGCTGTATGGGCAACACATGGTCTCTAGAATTCACCCCAGGCTTTGTGCTGTGAAGAGGTTACGCTTTTTTGTTTTGAAGCACACTAACTATCGTCTGTCATGACGCCAATGTGTCAGTATGATGTGGTAAGATATAAGAGATGTATGATCTACGGAGACAATTCAACGTCATTGTACTGAGTAGAGCCCATAATCCCATCTTCTGCCAGATGTGGGCGGATGTGGCTGTTGTCCTCTGTTGCCAGATGATTATCAACAGGTCAAGGCCATCACCAGCCTCGCTCAGTTGAGACAGTTCAATACTTGGATCACAACTTCCTCAACAGCCGGCGTAGAGACGATTCACCACCTGATGATGCCCCAGGCACCACCAATCTGTCAATGGTTGCTGGCATCAGCGCGGACTGAGATTCTGAAATATTTGCTTTGATTACTGAGCTGTTGGATAACCATCTTAAGGCCACAGTGGCCGCCCGAATCTCCATTCCTATACTAGGGGATGTTAGTTGATATCCTTCGTTCTGTTTGGTGATGGCAGGTATACGAAATCACATAGGAATATCACATTAACTTCAACAATAATAAATAGTTGCTTACATTTAAACAACTAAATAATTAACTGCAGTTAAGCGAGAATAAATGTTACAGATGCCTTAGTTATTTGATGGTGCAAACACAGAAAATGGCCACGGAAACAAGGGAAAGTTGAAGCTCTGTATATGTTATTTGAGGAATTGAATGGCTATCTTGAGAAGAAGAGAATCAGCAATTGCGTGGTGAATAATCTGGATCTGCAAAAATCATGAATGCGTGATATTAAAGCCAAACAGTGTTCATGGAAGAGATACAGAGACACAGATCCTGCTTTGAAAGAGATAGTGGTTCATATAAAGAGGCACAACTCCTGCTGTGAGAGATGTGGAAAGATATGATAGAACATATAAAGAGGCACAACTCCTGCTGTGAGAGATGTGGGGAGATATGATAGAACATATAAAGAGGCACAGCTCTTGCTGTGAGAGATATGTTAGAACATATACAGAGACACAACACCTGCTGTGAGAGATATGTTAGAACATATACAGAGACACAACACCTGCTGTGAGAGATATGTTAGAACATATAATGACGCTCACCTCCTGCTGTGAGAGATGTGTTAGAACATATAAATAGACACAACTCTTGATCTCAGAGACATGTTGGAACATATAAAGACACACCTCTTGTTCTTAGAGATGTGCTAGAACATATAAAGAGACACAATTTCTGCTGTGAGAGATGTGTTAGAACATTTAAAGAGGCATAATTTCTGCTGTGAGAGATGTACTGGAAGAAAGTGTGAATGGTCGTGCAATGGGAAAACACGCTAATCTGTATGCACAACAGAAAAAAGATGATGTGAAAGACATCAGCCCAGTACACCGAGCAGACATAAGGCAACGTGTGTTAGGAATCCCCAAGTCTATCCTTCAATGGAAATGGACGACGATGACCGGCAGATGAAGCTGGTGATCTCAGAATCGGGTGACATTGTCGTGTTCCTACTAAACCTAGAAAACCATAAGATGCTTCTAGCTGAATCATGGCAGTGTGTGAATACAGGAATTTAACACAGACTGGAAGAGTCTAACCATGCACAACCTGTATTGCGACTTGTCCGCGGAGCAGGGTCTGTCCCAGAAACACCTCCATCTCGGCTGGAAGGCGAAGTAATATGCGATGGCCACCTGCAGACATATAAGGATGTGAGAGGGAATTATCAAATCTTCACGATAGCTTTAGTAATATCTTTTAAATGTTACATGATAACTTGAGCTTCCCATGATCAAATCTCCTCGATAGCTTTAGTAAAATCGTTCTTACATGAGCTTCCCATGATCAAATCTCCACGATAACTTTAGTAAAATCGTTCAGTGTTACATGATAACTTGAGCTTCCCTTGATCAAATTACCACGATAGCTTCATTGAAATTAATTAGTTAGTTAGTCGCGATTCCAAATTAACGGCAAAGGGTTGCCCATAATGCTGCTCCATTCTTGTACCAGTGAATATCACACAAAATGCTCCTCGCTGCCCTATGTGAAAACTGGAACAGACAGGAGTCTCGACAAACCAACAGCCCCAACAGAATACTTTACAGGTGTTGAGGGCTACCATGTAGGTAAACAGAATACTTTGCATAATGCCGCTACCAGAATGCCAACACAAAAATCCTTCTTCTTCTTCAGTGTTCCGAGCCATTGAGGTTCTTTGCTGCAGATACAATCCGTCTCCATTCGTCTCTCTGGTGGACCTTCTCTTGCCAGTCAGTTGAATTCCAGTGTATGTAGTCTGTATATTATATTATCTCTCCACCGTCTTCTTGGTCTACCTCGGAGTCTACGGTCATTTATTTCCTGAGTGTAAGCGAGTTTTGTTTCCCTATTATCTTCCATTATTTCTATATGCCCCAGCCATTGTAGTCTATTAGCCTTCATGATACCAGTTATTAGCGGGGACTTAAACAGATCATAAATGTCTTTGTTACTTCTTCTTTTCGACTCTCCACTTTGTGTATCCCTAATGGGTCCAAAGATGCGTCTTAAAACTTTCTTCTCAAAGGTTTGTATCAAGGCTTCGTCTTCTTTCGTTGTACTCCAGGTTTCAGAGCCATACAGCACAACTGGTCTGATCAGTGTTTTGTATATTGTGATCTTGGTGTTACGAGATAGCGCATTTGATTTTAGTAGATGTTGTAGTGCATAGTATATCTTATTTCCAGAGTTGATTCTAGTTTGTATTTCTTCTCTTATGATGTTGGAGCAATTGAAGATTGTACCCAGGTATTTGTATGTTTCCGTTCTTTTAATGGTCATATTATCTATTTGTATGTGGCCAGAGTTTTTAGCCATTCCTTCTCTTGAAATTACCATATATTCTGTCTTATCTTGGTTGATAACCAGCCCCATCTGTTGGGCTTTTTCCTTTAAGTGAGTCAATATTTCCAATGTCTTTTGTTCATTTTGCCCTATAATATCTATATCATCTGCATAACCAAGCAGCTTGGATGTTCCTCCAAGATCACATTCCTCCTTTGCCCTCCTTACAACTTTCTCTAGAGCCAGATTGAAGAGTAGCGGCGATAGTGCATCACCCTGTTTCAAGCCAGATGTTATTTGGAAAGGTTCTGATTTCCTGCCTTTATATGTTACTATATTATAAGTATCTTCCATGCGTAGTCTGGTCATGTTGATTAACTTCTTTGGTATTCCAAATTAACACAAAAATCCGTCACCTAAAATACACTTCGTCGTCGATGGAAGTGGCAGTCACTAGAAAACCAGCAGCCACACATTTAGTTAGTTCAGCAACCGGTGGCAGCATTTTTTCCGAACATGCAATTCACGACACAAAATACAGCTGACAGATGTAAAGGCATTCCACATGAAATCCACAGCTCCACGCACTCAGCCCAGTAGCAGAGCGACGGAACCATGTACTACATGCTGTGAACATGTACAATTAAACAAAGTTGATTTATATCCTTTACATGACACCGCAGTCAACCCCAGTATGTTTTGGCTATGTGTGATTTCTTGGCAAGTTTACGATCAGTAATTTTAGAATGCTTTCTGAACGACCGGCACTCATACCTCTGTAAAAAAACAAAAAAAAAAACGCAAGGTAGTCTGCTTCCACATCGTTGAGGGCTACCATGTAGATGATATGACCAGATATTGAGGGCTACCATGTAGGTAATATAACCAGATATTGAGGGCTACCATGTAGATAATATAACCAGATATTGAGGGCTACCATGTAGATGATATGACCAGATATTGAGGGCTACCATGTAGGTGAGATAACCAGATATTGAGGACTACCATGTAGGTGATATGGCCAGATATTGAGGGGTACCATGTTGGTGATATGACCAAATGTTGAGGGCTACCATGAAGATGATATGACCAGATATTGAGATCTACCATGTAGTTGATATGACCAGATATTGAGGGCTATCATGTAGATGATATGACCAGATATTATTGAGGGCTACCATGTAGATGATATGATCAGATATTGAGGGCTACCATGTAGATGATATGACCAGATATTATTGAGGGCTACCATGTAGGTGATATGACCAGATATTGAGGGCTACCATGTAGATGATATGACCAGATATTGAGGGCTACCATGTAGATGATATGACCAAATATTGAGGGCTACCAATGTAGATTTGATATGAACCAGATATTGAGGGCACCATGTAGATATATGACCAGATATTGAGGGCTACCATGTAGGTGACATGACCAGGTGTTGAGGGCTACCATCTAGATGATATGACCAGATATTGAGGGCTACCATGTAGATGATATGATTAGATATTGAGGGCCACTATGTAGATGATATGATTAGATATTGAGGGCTATCATTAGGTGATATGACCAGGTGTTGAGGGCTACCATGTAGATGATATGACCAGATATTGAGGGCCACCATGTAGATGATATGATTAGATATTGGGCTACCATGTAGATGATATTACCAAATTTGAGGGCTACCATGTAGATGATATGACCAAAATAAATTGAGGGAATTAAACCCTGTAGATGATATGATTAGATATTGAGGGCTATCATGTAGGGGATATGACCAGGCGTTGAGCGCTACCATGTAGATGATATGACCAGATATTGAGGGCTACCATGTAGGTGATATGACCAGATATTAAGGGCTACCATGTAATGATATGGGCCCGATATTGAGGGCTACCATGTAGGTGATATGACCAGATATTGAGGGCTACCATGTAGATGATATGACCAGATTTAAAGGGGTACCATGTAGATGATATGACCAAATATTGAGGGATCCATGTAGGGGATATGACCAGATATTGAGGGCTACCATGTAGGTGATATGACCAGATATTGAGGGCTACCATGTAGGTGATATGACCAGATATTGAGGGCCACCCTGTAGATGATATAATTAGATATTGAGGGCTATCATGTAGGTGATATGACCAGGTGTTGAGGGCTACCATGTAGATGATATGACCAGATATTGAGGGCTACCATGTAGATGATATGATTAGATATTGAGGGCCACTATGTAGATGATATGATTAGATATTGAGGGCTATCATGTAGGTGATATGACCAGGTGTTGAGGGCTACCATGTAGATGATATGACCAGATATTGAGGGCCACCATGTAGATGATATGATTAGATATTGAGGTCTACCATGTAGATGATATGACCAAATATTGAGGGCTACCATGTAGATGATATGACCAAATATTGAGGGATACCATGTAGATGATATGATTAGATATTGAGGGCTATCATGTAGGTGATATGACCAGGCGTTGAGCGCTACCATGTAGATGATATGACCAGATATTGAGGGCTACCATGTAGGTGATATGACCAGATATTAAGGGCTACCATGTATATGATATGGCCAGATATTGAGGGCTACCATGTAGATGATATGACCAGATATTGAGGGCTACCATGTAGATGATATGACCAGATATTAAGGGCTACCATGTAGATGATATGACCAAATATTGAGGGATGCCATGTAGGTGATATGACCAGATATTGAGGGCTACCATGTAGGTGATATGACCAGATATTGAGGGCTACCATGTAGGTGATATGACCAGATATTAAGGGCTACCATGTATATGATATGGCCAGATATTGAGGGCTACCATGTAGGTGATATGACCAGATATTGAGAGCTACCATGTAGGTGAGATAACCAGATATTATTGAGGGCTACCATGTAGATGATATGACCAGATATTGAGGGCTACCATGTAGATGATATGACCAGATATTATTGAGGGCTACCATGTAGGTGATATGACCAGATATTGAGGGCTACCATGTAGATGATATGACCAGATATTGAGGGCTACCATGTAGATGATATGACCAAATATTGAGGGCTAGCATGTAGATGATATGACCAGATATTGAGGGCTACCATGTAGATGATATGACCAGATATTGAGGGCTACCATGTAGGTGACATGGCCAGATGTTGAGGGCTACCATCTAGATGATATGACCAGATATTGAGGGCCACCATGTAGATGATATGATTAGATATTGAGGGCTATCATGTAGGTGATATGACCAGGTGTTGAGGGCTACCATGTAGATGATATGACCAGATATTGAGGGCTACCATGTAGATGATATGATTAGATATTGAGGGCCACCATGTAGATGATATGATTAGATATTGAGGGCTATCATGTAGGTGATATGACCAGGTGTTGAGGGCTACCATGTAGATGATATGACCAAATATTGAGGGCTACCATGTAGATGATATGATTAGATATTGAGGGCCACATTGTAGATGATATGATTAGATATTGAGGGCTATCATGTAGGTGATATGACCAGGTGTTGAGCGCTACCATGTAGATGATATGACCAGATATTGAGGGCTACCATGTAGGTGATATGACCAGATATTAAGGGCTACCATGTATATGATATGGCCAGATATTGAGGGCTACCATGTAGGTGATATGACCAGATATTGAGGGCTACCATGTAGATGATATGACCAGATATTAAGGGTTACCATGTAGATGATATGACCAAATATTGAGGACTACCATGTAGATGATATGATTAGATATTGAGGGCCACCATGTAGATGATATGATTAGATATTGAGGGCTATCATGTAGGTGATATGATCAGGCGTTGAGCGCTACCATGTAGATGATATGACCAGATATTGAGGGCTACCATGTAGGTGATATGACCAGATATTAAGGGCTACCATGTATATGATATGGCCAGATATTGAGGGCTACCATGTAGGTGATATGACCAGATATTGAGGGCTACCATGTAGATGATATGACCAGATTTTAAGGGCTACCATGTAGATGATATGACCAAATATTGAGGACTACCATGTAGATGATATGACCAGATATTGAGGGCTACCATGTAGATGATATGACCAGATATTGAGGGCTACCATGTAGATGATATGACCAAATATTGAGGGCTACCATGTAGATGATATGACCAGATATTGAGGGATGCCATGTAGGTGATATGACCAGATATTGAGGGCTACCATGTAGGTGATATGACCAGATATTGAGGGCTACCATGTAGGTGATATGACCAGATATTAAGGGCTACCATGTAGATGATATGGCCAGATATTGAGGGCTACCATGTAGGTGATATGGCCAGATATTGAGGGCTACCTTGTAGATGATATGGCCAGATATTGAGGGCTACCATGTAGGTGATATGACCAGATATTGAGAGCTTACCATGTAGGTGAGATAACCAGATATATTGAGGGCTACCATGTAGATGATATGACCAGATATTGAGGCTACCATGTAGATGATATGACCAGATATATTGGAGGGCTACCATGTAGGTGATATGACCAGATATTGAGGGCTACCATGTAGATGATATGACCAGATATTGAGGGCTACCATGTAGATGATATGACCAACTATTGAGGGCTAGCATGAGAGATTGACCAGCTATTGAGGGCTACCATGTAGATGATATGACCAGATATTGAGGGCTACCATGTAGGTGACATGGCCAGATGTTGAGGGCTACCATCTAGATGATATGACCAGATATTGAGGGCCACCATGTAGATGATATGATTAGATATTGAGGGCTATCATGTAGGTGATATGACCAGGTGTTGAGCGCTACCATGTAGATGATATGACCAGATATTGAGGGCTACCATGTAGGTGATATGACCAGATATTGAGGGCCACCATGTAGATGATATGATTAGATATTGAGGGCTATCATGTAGGTGATATGACCAGATATTGAGGGCTACCATGTAGGTGATATGATTAGATATTGAGGGCCACCATGTAGATGATATGATTAGATATTGAGGGCTATCATGTAGGTGATATGACCAGGTGTTGAGGGCTACCATGTAGGTGATATGATTAGATATTGAGGGCCACCATGTAGATGATATGATTAGATATTGAGGGCTATCATGTAGGTGATATGACCAGATATGAGGGCTACCATGTAGGTGATATGATAGATATTGAGGGCCACCATGTAGATGATATGATTAGATATTGAGGGCTATCATGTAGGTGATATGACCAGGTGTTGAGGGCTACCATGTAGATGATATGACCAGATATTGAGGGCCACCATGTAGATGATATGATTAGATATTGAGGTCTACCATGTAGATGATATGACCAAATATTGAGGGCTACCATGTAGATGATATGATTAGATATTGAGGGCCACCATGTAGATGATATGATTAGATATTGAGGGCTATCATGTAGGTGATATGACCAGGTGTTGAGGGCTACCATGTAGATGATATGACCAAATATTGAGGGCTACCATGTAGATGATATGATTAGATATTGAGGGCCACATTGTAGATGATATGATTAGATATTGAGGGCTATCATGTAGGTGATATGACCAGGTGTTAAGCGCTACAATGTAGATGATATGACCAGATATTAAGGGCTACCATGTAGGTGATATGACCAGATATTAAGGGCTACCATGTATATGATATGGCCAGATATTGAGGGCTACCATGTAGGTGATATGACCAGATATTGAGGGCTACCATGTAGATGATATGACCAGATATTAAGGGCTACCATGTAGATGATATGACCAAATATTGAGGACTACCATGTAGATGATATGATTAGATATTGAGGGCTATCATGTAGGTGATATGACCAGGTGTTGAGGGCTACCATGTAGATGATATGACCAGATATTGAGGGCTACCATGTAGATGATATGATTAGATATTGAGGGCCACCATGTAGATGATATGATTAGATATTGAGGGCTATCATGTAGGTGATATGACCAGGTGTTGAGGGCTACCATGTAGATGATATGACCAGATATTGAGGGCCACCATGTAGATGATATGATTAGATATTTGAGGCCTACCATGTAGATGATATGACCAAATATTGAGGGCTACCATGTAGATGATATGATTAGATATTGAGGGCCCACCATGTAGATGATATGATTAGATATTGAGGGCTATCATGTAGGTGATATGGACCTGGTGTTGAGGGCTACCATGCTAGATGATATGACCAAATATTGAGGGCTACCATGTAGATGATATGATAGATATTGAGGGCCACATTGTAGATGATATGATTAGATATTGAGGGCTATCATGTAGGTGATATGACCAGGTGTTGAGCGCTACCATGTAGATGATATGACCAGATATTGAGGGCTACCATGTAGGTGATATGACCAGATATTAAGGGCTACCATGTATATGATATGGCCAGATATTGAGGGCTACCATGTAGGTGATATGACCAGATATTGAGGGCACCATGTAGATGATATGACCAGATATTGAGGGCTACCATGTAGGTGATATGACCAGATATTGAGGGCTACCATGTAGGTGATATGACCAGATATTGAGGGCTACCATGTAGATGATATGACCAGATATTAAGGGCTACCATGTAGATGATATGATTAATATTGAGGCTACAGTAGTGATATGACCAGATATTGAGGGCTACCATGTAGATGATATGACCAGATATTGAGGGCTACCATGTAGGTGATATGATAGATATTGAGGGCTACCATCTAGATGATATGACCAGATATTGAGGGCCACCATGTAGATGATATGATTAGATATTGAGGGCTATCATGTAGGTGATATGACCAGGTGTTGAGCGCTACCATGTAGATGATATGACCAGATATTGAGGGCTACCATGTAGGTGATATGACCAGATATTGAGGGCCACCATGTAGATGATATGATTAGATATTGAGGGACTATCATGTAGGTGATATACCAGATATTGAGGGCTACCATGTAGGTGATATGATTAGATATTGAGGGCCACCATGTGTAGATGATATGATTAGATATTGAGGGCTATCATGTAGGTGATATGACCAGGTGTTGAGGGCTACCATGTAGGTGATATGATTAGATATTGAGGGCCACCATGTAGATGATATGATTAGATATTGAGGGCTATCATGTAGGTGATATGACCAGATATTGAGGGCTACCATGTAGGTGATATGATTAGATATTGAGGGCCACCATGTAGATGATATGATTAGATATTGAGGGCTATCATGTAGGTGATATGACCAGGTGTTGAGGGCTACCATGTAGATGATATGACCAGATATTGAGGGCCACCATGTAGATGATATGATTAGATATTGAGGTCTACCATGTAGATGATATGACCAAATATTGAGGGCTACCATGTAGATGATATGATTAGATATTGAGGGCCACCATGTAGATGATATGATTAGATATTGAGGGCTATCATGTAGGTGATATGACCAGGTGTTGAGGGCTACCATGTAGATGATATGACCAAATATTGAGGGCTACCATGTAGATGATATGATTAGATATTGAGGGCCACATTGTAGATGATATGATTAGATATTGAGGGCTATCATGTAGGTGATATGACCAGATATTAAGGGCTACCATGTATATGATATGGCCAGATATTGAGGGCTACCATGTAGGTGATATGACCAGATATTGAGGGCTACCATGTAGATGATATGACCAGATATTAAGGGCTACCATGTAGATGATATGACCAAATATTGAGGACTACCATGTAGATGATATGACCAGATATTGAGGGCTACCATGTAGATGATATGACCAGATATTGAGGGCTACCATGTAGATGATATGACCAAATATTGAGGGCTACCATGTAGATGATATGACCAGATATTGAGGGATGCCATGTAGGTGATATGACCAGATATTGAGGGCTACCATGTAAGTGATATGACCAGATATTGAGGGCTACCATGTAGGTGATATGACCAGATATTAAGGGCTACCATGTAGGTGATATGACCAGTTGTTGAGGGCTATAATGTAGGTGAGATGACCAGTTGTTGAGGGCCACCATGTAGGTGAGTTTATTATGCGTTGAGGGCTACCATGTAGGTGAGGTGACCATGTGTTGAGGACTACCATGTAGGTGAGGTGACCAGGTGTTGGGGGATACCATGTAGATGATGTGACCAGGTGTTGAGAACTACCATGTAGGTGAGATGACCAGTTGTTGAGAGCTACCATGTAGGTGAGATTACCAGTTGTTGAAGGCTACCACGTAGGTGAGATGACCAGGTGTTGAGGGCTACCATGTAGGTGAGATTACCAGTTGTTGAAGGCTACCATGTAGGTGAGATGTCCAGTTGTAGAGGGCTACCATGTAGGTGAGATGTCCAGTTGTAGAGGGCTATCATGTAGGTGAGATGTCCAGTTGTAGAGGGCTACCATGTAGGTGAGATGATCAGGTATTGAGGGCTATCATGTTGGAACGAATATTAATGCGCAAACAACGTTAAAGTTAGTCTGTTCTCCTACCTGAGATGTCGATTGGTTCGCTGGAGCTTAGCGCGAAGTATAATTCGTAGCCCAGGCCACGGATTGATGTGAACATAGGCTGACATTTTCCAGCCACCATCTGCTGGCCAAGGTAACACACCACACTCCTGCATGACTCCTGTACATACAACAATGTATTTCGGTCACGTGAGAAGGTAATAACACAACAGAAACCAGCAACATGTGAGGGTAATAACACAACACATACCAGCCACATGTAAGGGTAATAACACAACAGACACCAGCCACGTGTGAGGGTAATAACACAACAGACACCAGCCACATATGAGGGTAATAACACAACAGACACCAGCCACATATGAGGGTAATAACACAACAGACACCAGCCACGTATAAGGGTAATAACACAACAGACACCAGCCACATGTTAGGGCAATAGTACAACAGACACAAGCCACATATGAGGGTAATAACACAACAGACACCAGCCACGTATAAGGGTAATAACACAACAGACACCAGCCACATATGAGGGTAATAACACAACAGACACCAACCACATATGAGGGTAATAACACAACAGACACCAGCCACGTATGAGGGTAATAACACAACAGACACTAGCCACATATGAGGGTAATAACACAACAGACACCAGCCACATATGAGGGTAATAACACAACAGAAACCAGCCACGTGTGAGGGTAATAACACAACAGACACCAGCCACGTATAAGGGTAATAACACAACAGAAACCAGCCACATATGAGGGTAATAACACAACAGACACCAGCCACGTATAAGGGTAATAACACAACAGACACCAGCCACATATGAGGGTAATAACATAACAGACACCAGCCACGTATAAGGGTAATAACACAACAGACACCAGCCACATATGAGGGTAATAACACAACAGACACCAGCCACGTATGAGGGTAATAACACAACAGACACCAGCCACGTATGAGGTCAATAGTACAACAGACACCAGCCACATGTGAGGGTAATATCACAACAGACACCAGCCACATATGAGGGTAATAACACAACAGACACCAGCCAAACGTGAGGGTAATAACACAACAGACACCAGCCACATGTGAAGGTAATAACACAACAGACACCAGCCACATATAAGGGTAAAAACACAACAGACACCAGCCACATGTGAGGGCAATAACACAACAGACACCAGCCATATGTGAGGGTAATAACACAACAGACACCAGCCACATATAAGGGTAATAACACAACAGACACCAGCCACATGTGAGGGTAATAACACAACAGACACCAGCCACATATGAGGGTAATAACACAACAGACACCAGCCACATGTGAGGGTAATAACACAACAGACACCAGCCACATATGAGGGTAATAACACAACAGACACCAGCCACATGTGAGGGTAATAACACAACAGACACCAGCCACATATAAGGGTAATAATACAACAGACACCAGCCACATGTGAGGGTAATAACACAACAGACACCAGCCACATATGAGGGTAATAACACAACAGACACCAGCCACATATGAGGGTAATAACACAACAGACCCCAGCCACGTATAAGGGTAATAACACAACAGACACCAGCCACATATGAGGGAAATAACACAACAGACACCAGTCACATATGAGGGTAATAACACAACAGACACCAGCCACATATGAGGGTAATAACACACAGACCAGCCACATATGAGGGTAATAACACAACAGACACCAGCCACATATGAGGGTAATAACACAACAGACACCAGCCACATATGAGGGTAATAACACAACAGACACCAGCCACGTATGAGGGTAATAACACAACAGACACCAGCCACATATGAGGGTAATAACACAACAGACACCAGCCACATATGAGGGTAATAACACAACAGACACCAGCCACATATGAGGGTAATAACACAACAGACACCAGCCACATATGAGGGTAATAACACAACAGACACCAGCCACATATGAGGGTAATAACACAACAGAAACCAGCCACGTAGTGAGGGTAATAACACAACAGACACCAGCCACGTATAAGGGTAATAACACAACAGAAACCAGCCACATATGAGGGTAATAACACAACAGACACCAGCCACATATGAGGGTAATAACACAAAATACACCAGCCACGTATGAGGTCAATAGTACAGCAGACACCAGCCACATGTGAGGGTAATATCACAACACATACCAGCCACATATGAGGGTAATAACACAACAGAAACCAGCCACATATGAGGGTAATAACACAACAGACACCAGCCACATATGAGGGTAATAACACAATAGACACCAGCCACATATGAAGGTAATAACACAACAGACACCAGCCACGTATAAGGGTAATATCACATCAGACACCAGCCACATATGAGGGTAATAACACAACAGACACCAGCCACATATGAGGGTAATAACACAACAGACACCAGCCACGTATAAGGGTAATATCACAACAGACACCAGCGACATATGAGGGTAATAACACAACAGACACCAGCCACATGTGAGGGTAATATCACAACACATACCAGCCAACAATGGAGGGTAATATCACAACAGGACACCAGCCACATATGAGGGTAATAACACAACAGAAACCAGCCACATATTAGGGTAATAACACAACAGAAACCAGCCACATATGAGGGTAATAACACAACAGAAACCAGCCACATATGAGGGTAATAACACAACAGAAACCAGCCACATATAAGGGTAATAACACAACAGACACCAGCCACATGTGAGGGTAATATCACAACAGACACCAGCCACGTATAAGTGTAATAACACATCAGACACCAGCCACGTATAAGGGTAATAACACAACAGACACCAGCCACATGTGAGGGTAATTTCACAACAGACACCAGCTACGTATAAGGGTAATAACACAACAGAAACCAGCCACATATGAGGTCAATAGTACAACAGACACCAGCCACATGTGAGGGTAATAACACAACAGACACCAGCCACATATGTGGGTAATAACACAATATACACCAGCCACGTATGAGGTCAATAGTACAACAGACACCAGCCACATGTGAGGGTAATATCACAACACATACCAGCCACGTGTGAGGGTAATAACACAACAGACACCAGCCACATGTGAGGGTAATATCACAACACATACCAGCCACGTGTGAGGGTAATAACACAACAGACACCAGTCACGTTAGGGTAATAACACAACAGACACCAGTCACGTTAGAGTAATAACACAACATACACCAGTCACGTGAGGGTAATAACACAAAACATACCAGCCAGGTGTGAGGGTAATAACACAACACATACCACCCACGTGTGAGGGTAATAACGCAACAGACACCAGTCACGTGTGAGGGTAATAACACAACAGACACCAGTCACTTGTGAGGGTAATAATACAATAGACACCAGTCACGTGTGAGGGTAATAACACAACACATACCAGCGACATGTGAGGGTAATAGAAAAAAATATACCAGTAACACGTGCGTGTATTAAAATAACACATAAATGTCAAGTGGGAGGGTAACAAACTAAAACATAACAGTCATCTGTGCGGGTAATAAAGTATCACATACCAGTCAAGTGTGCATGTAAGTAATACAAATAAAACAGAACTATATCAGGTAGAGATGCGAGTAATACAAATAAACATACCAAAAACAGGAAAGTTTGCTGATGTAGATGATTATCACATCGTGGTTTCAATGTTGATTACATTAGTATTCTTGTGCTTGTGCTCGTGTTTGTTGCTGTTGTTTGTTTTTCAGCGTGCTACAAACACAAGTCCTAGCCTGGCATTACCAGATAAGTGGCACATTGGTTTCATTTTATTTTCATTGCTCTCAATTTATTTTTATCTTTCCATTCTTATCATTCCGTTATTATTCCTTAATCAAGTCGCTGGAGTGTCTTCTCCGTGTTTACATGATATGATTTACAAATAACTGTTAGCTGATGAAGGATAGTTGCCGCAATGTCCTGTATTTTTCGGTTTTGTGTTGTGTAAAGCTGCATGACTTCGTGTTATTTCATATTGTTGACATTTCCACGCCGGATCAGTGGTGAAGGGGTTACCAACGCAATTCATAACCCCGCATACGGCGTTCGAAACAGTTGCGGGAGATTTGGAAGCAGACTGCTTTGCGCTGGTTTTCATACATAGCTTTATGTACCAGTCTTTCAAACAGTAATGGCAAACTACTGAACGTAAACTTGCCAAGTGATCACAAACCACAAACAGCCCCCCCCCCCCCCCCCAAATACTGGGGTTGACTGTGACGTCATGTAAAAGACATGAAACTAACTTGTTTAACTGTACATGTCCACAGCTGGACCACAGCTGGACCACAGCTCCACTCACTTTAGTGATACTACACACACACACATACACACACACGGCATGGTGGTGACATTGTTAAACTGTACATGTCCACAGCTGGACCACAGCTCCACTGACTTTATTGATACTACACACACACGGCGCGGTGGTGGCATTGTTAAACTGTACATGGCCACAGCTGGACCACAGCTCCACTGACTTTATTGATACTACACACACACACATACACACACACGGCATGGTGGTGACATTGTTAAACTGTACATGTCCACAGCTGGACCACAGCTCCACTGACTTTATTGATACTACACACACACACATACACACACACGGCATGGTGGTGACATTGTTTAACTGTACATGTCCACAGCTGGACCACAGCTCCACTGACTTTATTGATACTACACACACACACATACACACACACGGCATGGTGGTGACATTGTTAAACTGTACATGTCCACAGCTGGACCACAGCTCCACTCACTTTATTGATACTACACACACACGGCGCGGTGGTGGCATTGTTAAACTGTACATGGCCACAGCTGGACCACAACTCCACTCACTTTATTGATACTACACACACACACATACACACACACAGCGCGGTGGTGACATTGTTTAACTGTACATGGCCACAGCTGGACCACAGCTCCACTCACTTTATTGATACTACACACACACATACACACACACGGTGTGGTGGTGGGATTGTTTAACTGTACATGTCCACAGCTGGACCACAGCTCCACTCACTTTATTGATACTACACACACACATACACACACACGGTGTGGTGGTGGGATTGTTTAACTGTACATGGCCACAGCTGGACCACAGCTCCACTCACTTTATTGATACTACACACACACATATACACACACAGCGCGGTGGTGGCATTGTTTAACTGTACATGGCCACAGCTGGACCACAGCTCCACTCACTGATTGATACTACACACACACGGTGCGGTGGTGACATTGTGGCAAGTGCTTTTGATCGTATTTTCTCTTTTCTGTAGTGTTTTCGCCGCGTTCATTCTTTCAGATTTGACTTTTTATTCTCAGGATAATTGTGGTGTTTCTTCCTGTGCACGTTTGATTTGTGGTCTAGACGGCAGACGCGGGAACGATTTTCACTTCCTGTCCTAAATCCCCAGGGAGGGAAACTTCCGGTTCCAACAAAGAGAAGTCACCTCTAACGAACAGATCTGACTGATAGCACCATCAGTCTTTCACCCGACCCTTTCTCCCTTTCCGTTCACGAACCAGTTTGCCACTTGTAGGAACACAGCTTCTCCTGACGTGTGTTATCAGACTTTCCATGCGGGACAGGATACTGGCAGGAAATGATAAATCTGATATAAGACTTCGGGCAGTTACTTGCACGTTTGTAATTATTCATATTGTTAGGGATCAAGAAGATAGCAAAAACAGATTAATGTAGGCAGAAACTAATAGCATGACTGTTTGTCTGGCATACCAGAGGTGGCCAAGAACGTACTAAACTTTCGAAGATGGCCAGGACAATGTCTGCACCGTTATAGTACAGCTGGCAGAGTAGGGGTCGTTGAGGGAGGACATACTGTCCAAATCATTGCCAAGCCGAAGTACGAATATGTCAGCTGAATGTAACAAATATGGCAGCCTAGCTGTATGCTTTCACAGATCGATTCTCCTCAATATCCTAGCTGTAATGTTAAGTTATGTCTAACGATGTTATTACACTTTATATATTCCCATACGCACTCAGTCCTCTGAAAAGCATTTATGTTGACTATTCCAGCGTGTAGCTGGTTGTGATATTTCCTGTCTGTCCCCGAAGATGGCACTGACATGTTGGAGCTGTCTTGACTTCCAATGTCTGTAATAGAGCTAGCATGAGAGTCTTGCCAGCATCCGCCAACCGAGTCGGTAATGCATTGATTATATCGATATGTCCATGCTGCTTTATTTGCAAACTGTTCTGCGCGTTCTTCCGGTATATTTTCGTGCACACCAAAGGTGAGTAATGTGAAGTGTGAATCATGTCTATTCAGCCGGGGCGGAGATTGTCGATTGCAATTTAATGATTATCGCGGATGTGACTTCCGGTTTTGCTGCCCATGTAAGTTCTCTGGAGGCAGCGGTGATCTCCATGGGCAGGCTGGATGTAGTTCTCTGGAGCAGCAGTGCTTTCCTGTTTGATTGTTCAACACCCCCCCCCCCCACCCCACCGGCCCCACCAATTTCATTGTGCGGTGTAAAGGTAGTAAAGCCTACCTTGAATGGCGCTACAGGAACCCACGTGTTTAGGTGATGATGTCTTCTGGAGGTGAAAGCTATTCGACCAGTTCCTTTATCTCAGTGTCAATGAATGCAGCAACTGACCTCCACAACATCACTCCGCAGTATCACCTCTGTGAGAGTGTTTTTTCACGTCTACAGATATATCGTGTATGAGTATATCGTGTGTGGGTGGTGTTGTGTGTGTTGTTTGTCCATCAAGAATAATGATGACCATTCATTTCATCCAGTGGAGTTGAAAGCATGGAGCCGTGAGTTCTACGATGGCTGATAAGGCCTATTTTGGCTCGAAATGTTCTTTGACAATGTGGACAAAGAATGCTTGACGTTTCTGGAGGAAGATTTTCTGCAGTGGTTTTTCTGTTCTGTCTTTTCTTTACAGCTCTTGCAGTCCTGGTTGCCTCACAAGTGACTGCTTCCTTGCGTAATGATGCACGCCACGAACTTCAGTCTCTGACTGCAGTCTCCCAGGTGTCATGATGAATTCCAAAAGCATTCACTGAGATTTTCAGAGTGTCTTTAAAGCGTTTCCTCTGGTCGCCTTGGGAGCGTTTACCACAACGCAACTCGCCGTAAAAAGTTCGTTTAGGGAGCCTGTGATCTGGCATGCGAGTCAAGTGACCAGCCCAGCGAATCTGATTCTTCATCAGTAGAGTGTGGATACTGGGCATCGACGCTCTTTCTAGGACTTCAGTGTCTGGGATTTTGTCTAGCCATTTAATCTTCAGTAACTTCCTAAGGCACACCGTGTGGAAGTGGTTTAATTTCCTAGCGTGTCGCTGATAAACAGTCCAGGTTTCACAAGCATATAGCAGTGTGGATAATACAACTGCTTAGTAGACTTTCAGCTTTATTTGCAGGCTTATTCCATTTCTGTCCCATACATTCTTGTACAGTCTGCCAAAGGCCGCGCTGGCCTTGGAGATTCTTGCATTCACTTCATCATCAATTTTGGCAGCTTGTGACACAGTGCTGCCAAGGTAGGTGAATTTGTCCACAACACTTGGTCTATGATCATTCACTTTGATATTCGGTACAGTGTGATTATTCCCTGGAGCTGGCTGGTACATAACTACAGTCTTCTCCAAATTGATATTGAGCCCAAAGTTGGCACAAGCATGTGAGAAAGCTGAAACATTATGTTGCATGCCCGCCTCTGAGTTGGCGTATAGAGCGCAATCATCAGCAAACAGGAGCTCTCTGACGGTGTCGCTGTTAATTTTGGTTTTAGCTTTCAGCCTTCTGAGATTGGATAACTTTCTATCCATGCTGTAGGTGATGTCTATTCCAATGTCGTCGTTCTCGAAGGCATTCGTCAACATAGCTGAAAACATGAGGCTGAACAGTGTTGGTGCCAGGACACATCCTTGCTTCACTCCATCGGTTACAGGAAAGTGCTCAGACAGTTCACCATTTTCCTGTACTCTTGCCTGCATGGGTGGTATATCGTGTATGTGTATATAGTGTATGGGTAGTATGTTGTTTGTCCATCAAGAATAATGATGACCATTTATTTCATCCAATGGGGTTGAAAGTATGGAGCTGTGAGTTTTAAAATGGCTGATAAGGCCTATTCTGGCTCAAAATTTTCTTTGACAATGTGGGCAAAGAATGCTTGACGTGCCAGGAGTCGGATCTCCTGTAGTGGTTTTTCTATCCAGCATTTTCTTCATAAATCTTGCTGTCTTAGTTGCTTCACAGGTGACTGCACCCTTGCTTAATAATTTACGCCATGAATTTTGGTCTTTGACAGCAGTCTCCCAAGTGTCGCGATGAATTCCAAAAGTTTTTAGTGAGATCTTCTGAGTGTCTTTAAAACGTTTCCTCTGTCCGCCTTGCGAGCGTTTACCACATTGCAGCTCGCCGTGAAATATTCGTGTTTAGGGAGCCTGTGATCTGGCATGCGAGTCAAGTGACCAGCCCACCGAATCTGATTCTTTATTACTAAAGTGTGGATGCGGGGCATGGCACGCTCTTTCTAGGACTTCGGTGTCTGGGATCTTGTCTTGCCATTTAATCTTCAGTAACTTCCTAAGGCAGACTGTGTGGAAGTGGTTTAATTTCCTAGCGTGTCGCTGATAAACAGTCCATGTTTCACAAGCATATAGCAGTGTGGATAATACAACTGCTTTATAGACTTTCAGCTTTGTTTGCAGGCTTACTCCAATTCTGTCCCATACATTCCTCTACAGTCTGCCAAAAGCCGAGCTGGCCTTGGAGATTCTTGCATACATTTCGTTATTAACTGTAGCAGCTTGGGACACAGTGCTGCCAAGCTAGGTGAATTTGTCCACGACATTTAGTCTATGATCATTCATCTTCTCTTTTCAGTATATCTACAAGTCTCTTCTTCTCTTCCCAGTATAATTACTAGTCTCCTCTTTTCTGTCCAGTATATCTACAAGTCTCTTCTTCTCTTCCCAGTATATCTAAAAGTCTCTTCTTCACTTCCCTGTATAAATAAAAGTCTCTTCTTCTCTTCCCAGTATATCTAAAAGTCTCTTCTTCTCTTCCCTGTAAATCTACATGTGTCTTCTTCTCTTCCCACTATATCTACAAGTCTCGTCTTCTCTGTCCAGTATATCTACAAGTCTCTTCTTCTCTTCCCAGTATATCTAAAAGTCTCTTCTTCTCTGTACATTATATTTACAAGTCTTTTCTTCTCTTCCCTGCATATCTAAAGTCTCTTCTTCGTTTCCCTGTATAATTAAAAGTCTCTTCTTCTCTTCCCAGTATATCTACAAGTCTCTTCTTGTCTTCCCAGTATATGTGCAAGTCTCTTCATCTCTTCCCAATATATCTATAAGTCTCTTCTTCTCTGTCCTGAATATCTACAAGTCTCGTCTTCTCTTCCCAGTATAACTATAAGTCTCTTCTTCTCTTCCCAGTATATCTACAAATCTCTTCTTCTCATCCCAGTATATTTACAAGTCTCTTCTTTTCTTCTCAGTATATCTACAAGTCTCTTCATCTCTTCCCTTTATATCTACAAGTCTCTTCTTCTCTGTCCTGAATATCTACAAGTCTCGTCTTCTCTTCCCAGTATATCTACAAGTCTCTTCTTCTCTGTCCAGTATATCTACAAGTCTCTTTTTCTCTTCCCAATATAATTTCAAGTCTCTTCTTCTCTTACAAGTATTTCTACTAGTCTCTTCTTCACTTCCCTGTATAATTAAAAGTCTCTTCTTTTCTTCCCAGTATATCTACAAGTCTCTTCATCTCTTCCAGTATAATTACAAGTCTCGTTTTCTCTGTCCAGTATATCTACAAGTCTCTTCTTCTCTTCCCAGTATATCTAAAAGTCTCTTCTTCTCTGTCCAGTATATCTAAAAGTCTCTTCTTCTCTTCCCTGTAAATCTACATGTGTCTTCTTCTCTTCCCACTATATCTACAAGTCTCGTCTTCTCTGTCCAGTATATTTACAAGTCTTTTCTTCTCTTCCCTGCATATCTAAAAGTCTCTTCTTCGCTTCCCTGTATAATTAAAAGTCTCTTCTTCTCTTCCCAGTATATCTACAAGTCTCTTCTTGTCTTCCCAGTATATGTGCAAGTCTCTTCATCTCTTCCCAATATATCTATAAGTCTCTTCTTCTCTGTCCTGAATATCTACAAGTCTCGTCTTCTCTTCCCAGTAAATCTACAAGTCTCTTCTTCTCTTCCCAGTATAACTATAAGTCTCTTCTTCTCTTCCCAGTATATCTACAAATCTCTTCTTCTCGTCCCAGTATATTTACAAGTCTCTTCTTTTCTTCTCAGTATATCTACAAGTCTCTTCATCTCTTCCCTTTATATCTATAAGTCTCTTCTTCTCTGTCCTGAATATCTACAAGTCTCGTCTTCTCTTCCCAGTATATCTACAAGTCTCTTCTTCTCTGTCCAGTATATCTACAAGTCTCTTTTTCTCTTCACAGTAAAATTTCAAGTCTCTTCTTCTCTTACAAGTATATCTACTAGTCTCTTCTTCTTTTCCCTGTATAATTACAAGTCTCTCCTTCTCTTCCCATATATCTACACGTTTCTTCTTCTCTTCCCAGTATAATTACAAGTCTCTCCTTCTCTTACAAGTATATATACAAGTCTCTTCTTCTCGTCCCAGTATAATTACAAGTCTCTTCTTATCGTGCCACTGTATCTACAAGTCTCTTCTTCTCTTCCCAGTATATTTACAAGTCTACTTCCAGTATTTCTACAGTCCATCTCTGGAGGGTAAACAGACAGTGGAAAGTGTCCCTCAAGGCAGTCGCTGCCACAAGAGGCTCACGGTCTCGCTCAGAGAGAGGTAAACAGTATATGGTGACAGCACAAGTGTGTGACTGACTGCCAACTTTATGATTGAGACAAACCTCGTTGTATGAGAGCGAACGGAGAAGAGGAAGACATGTCACAAATGTCTCTTCTGTCAGGCAGACACGCAGCTACCAGCAAAGATTGCAACAAACATAATAAACTTATTACAAAGTAAAAGGTGTGTGTCAATGAAACCTGTCTGAAACAAGTCAATGTGTCTACATGTGTGCGTACTTAAATAGCAACAGATGGAAGATGTATTGACGACGTTCAATGTGGAATAACCCAAGGAAAAGCAAAATTTCCAAACATGAAGAATATTCTCGGCAGTTTATTTTGGTCAATCAACGTTAGGAGAAGAATTCTTAACAGCTATACTGGGCCATTCCTGATGTATGGATGCTGATCATGGAAAATTAGCAGATAGCAATGGACTATGTGGAAACAACAAATACGTCAATTTATATAAGAATGATGAGAAACTGTGAACGGATAAAAAGATCTCTAAAATACAGTAATGTTTTTTTTCGCACATCCTTTACAGGACATCGCTGTCAACATCAGCATCTTTCAGCTGATTGTTGATTTCTTGGCAAGATTACGCTCAGTAGTTTGCCATTGCTTTTTGAGCGACCGGCTCAATACCCCGTAAGTTACCGCTACCAATTCTCTCGCAACGTCACGTTACTTGCGAGAGTGTACGAGATTACGGAGAAAGTCGTGTAACCCCCAGACCAAGAGACCCGCAAATTACAGTATACTGACAGAATTTAACTGACAAAGAGAACTGGTTTGTCGCATCAGAAGAAGACAGTTCACATTATTTGAACATTCTTTGCTATGAGAAGACGGTCATTTATGGACTTCCGGTCGTCAACATGGCGGTTAGGCGTTGAACCGTTAAGGCATGTAGCGTGTTTATGCTGGCAGCTACGGTTTGCAATCGCATTTTCCTCATGTTGGACTGGTAGTACATGGTTCCGTAGCCCTGCTACTGAGTGAGTGCGTTGGAGACACTGTGAGCTGTGAAATTCACTAAGAATGCTTCTAAATCTGTCCTGTACAGTGACCTGCATGTTCGGAACAATGGCTACCGGCTGTTGCTAAATTGACTGATTTGCCTTTTCGGTTCACGAGTGCATTTTTCAGGAGACTTCCGGGAGTCGACGCTGAAGCTGCGGAGTTCGTGCTTTATGCGACACTTTCGGCGGGTCCCCTGAGGTAAAATACCGAGCCATGTGAGAAAACTCGGGTCAATGAGGAGGTCTTTCTGGTGACTGCCGAGTCCAGCGACGATGAACTGTGGTTTTTGTGGATTAAGTTTGTGTTGGCATTCTGGCGGCGGCATTAGGCACAGTGTACCTGTGCGGATTGTTGGATTGCATTTTTCACATTGGACAGTGGGGAGCATTTTGTGTGATATTCACTGGCAAAGGAACGGAGCATAATGGGGATGACCGTTGAAGTGAAGTTGGAACCGCGACTAACTAACTAACATGAGGAGGAAAGTTGGTGTATGTTGTGACAACGGAAAAGTTGGAGGAAGGGGAGGCAGTGGGAGACGAAGATAGAAGATGCTGGACAGTTTGACATCAAGGCATGGAGGAATATAAGAATCAGAAATTATTGTAAGCACAAAAGTGAGAAGGTTTTAGACATACACGATCATCAATACCACACGAAATGGGCTTTAACAAGAAGAATCTGCCACAAGAACACAAGATCTTTGAACAACATACCTGTATATAGTCGTAAATGCCGTGAGTGTCACATGTTTTGTAGCGGATATCTCCAAATGGACGCTCGATAGAGTCTGTTTGAGTTAGATCCTCATGTCGTAAAGTGACCTCCAGCGAAGCGGTCCAGCTCATTGGCTTCTTCTGACATGACGTCAGCAACATTTGGGTTTCTGGTTCGTCGTCATGGTTACACAGGAAACAAAACACATTTTTATACATAATTTTATCCACGATTTTTGGTGTCAGGAAACTGTAGCAGGCTCTCTCATAGAATGAATCACGTCTAGTCCAACTTCCTGTGACGTTACACCGACTGATCATGGCCGGCTCCGAGTAGCATTTCCGGGCGGCAATAGAAGATGGCGGCGTGTAGACAAGCGTGCAGTCCGGTTTGTGACAGAAACATGAGCAGCACGCCGCGGGAGTTATATAAGCCAGACAGGTTCTTTTTGTTTTCACAAGAGATTGAATATCCAGGGAACAACATCAACCACTCCGTGGCAGCGAGCACAATTTATGTTTATGAAAACTTGGGCGGAGTCGTTGGTGGCCGAGCTGACAGGAGCGATAGTTACACTGTCCTTACACTCATGGGCGTCGCCCCGAGTAGGACTGTGGACATGATGAAATCATAAAGTAGCTTTGGCTTCTGGTTTCTTGTCCTAGTCGATACGCGGTCAGTGTAATCAGTTTGCCCTCTTTTTCCGTGTTTCCCGCTCCATGTCGTTGTATTCAAACGGAGGGTCTTGCAGCTCGGTGTTCTCACACGAGATCACTTGAGTCACTTCCGTGAACGGTTTTTTGGTAGGGGCGCTGTTTTTTCCACGACAAAACCCTCAGGAAAAAGTCGCCAAAATGGCTGCAGTTAAGGTCGCCCGACACGGCGCACAGCGGTAGCAAACTGGAAACCTCGTGATTCCCGGGAGACCCGGTCCGTACCGCAGTATTTTCGTGCCCGCGCAGAACCCTGTTTCCAAACCTGTCCCCGCTCACCCCGGGGGCGCTGGAAAGCATCGTTTTACACGCGTTTCTGTGAGCTGTGAGGACGTAGCACAAAAAAACTTTCTGAAGAAAATTTGACAAACAAAAAAGCATTAGAACGATGTTTGAAGCCAGTGTGCCGAAGTTGCTAATCCTAAGTTACCTGCATCAGCTGCATCAATGAACCATCAGTCGGGGAGTTTAATCCCAGCTGCATCGTCGGCTCCAATAATTGAAAAAAGAAATAGGAGTGAAACAGAATTGATTGTTGAAACAAAAAGGCTCTATGATCTTGTTTAACTACGTTTACCAACATCAACGAATTCATAGGGAGTGAATACGCTAATTCATGATTATTCCACACAATATCCCTCGATCAAAACTGTCTGTTGGAAAATTTTGAATTTCCCTAATTAGCAATTCATACGATCTCTCTCCTCCTCTCTCTCCTCTCTCTCTTCTCTCCTCTCTCTCTCTTCTCTCTTTTCCTCTCTCTCTCTCTTCTTTCTTTCTCTTCCTTTTTCTTTTCTCCTCTTGGGTAAAAAAACACAACAAAAATACGGGGGGCGAAAATGGGGAGGGTAAAAAAAAAAAGGAAAAAAAAAAAATAAAAACCCAAAAAAAAAGTAAAAAAAAACCCTTTTTTGGGGGGTTGTATTAATAAAAAAAACAAAAAAAAAATTTGGTTAAAAAAAAAAAAAAAAAGGGTTTGGGAGGGTTTTTTTTTTTTTTTTTTTTTTTTTTTTTTTTTTTAAAAAAAAAAAAAAAACAAAAATTTTTAAAATTTTTTTTTTTCCATTCATCTTCCGAAATTTTTTTAAAAGTCCATTCCCCCGTTTTTCATGTAGTTTACAAATAACGACTATAAGGTAGGGAATGCCGAGGTTTTTTTTAAACTCAACCGGATTTCTATTTTGAATTTCCACGGGTCAGGGGTAAATTCCCAAGAATTTGCTGGCTTCGGTTGCGGGGTTTGGGAACAGCTGGCCTTTTTTAAACTACTTTATGTACCACCAAACATAACAAACACTGAACGTAAACTTGCCAAGTGACACAAACCACAAACACCCCCCCCCCCCCAAAAACTGGGGTTGATGTACGTCAGTAAAAGACATGAAAAAACGTTTAACTGTCATGTAAACGGGCCACAGCTGGACCACAGCTCCACTCACTTTATGATACTACACACACACAATACACACACAGGCGGTGGTGCATTGTTAAACTGTACATGCCACAGCTGGACCACAGCTCCACTACTTTATTGTACTACACACACACCGCGGGTGGGGGGGATTTTTAAAACTGTACAGGGCCACAGCTGGACCACAGCTCCACTACTTTTTGATATACACACACAAAATACACACACCGGTGGTGGTGAATTTTTAAAACTGTACATGTCCACAGCTGGACCACAGCTCCACTACTTTATTGATACTACACACACACACATACACACACACGGTGGTGGTGAATTTTTTAACTGTACATGTCCACAGCTGGACCACAGCTCCACTACTTTATTGATATACACACACCACTGGTGGGGGGAAATTTTTTAACTGTACATGTCCACAGCTGGACCACAGCCCCACTCATTTTATTGATACTACACACACCCCCCGGGCGCGGTGGTGGCATTGTTAAACTGTACAGGGCCACAGCTGGACCAAAACTCCACTCACTTTTTTGATACTACACACACAAAATACACACACACGGGGGGGGAAATTGTTTAACTGTACAGGGCCACAGCTGGACCACAGCTCCACTCACTTTATGATACTACACACACAAACACACACACGGTGTGGTGGTGGGATTGTTTAACTGTACATGTCCACAGCTGGACCACAGCTCCACTCATTTTATTGATACTACACACACACATACACACACACGGTGTGGTGGTGGGATTGTTTAACTGTACAGGGCCACAGCTGGACCACAGCTCCACTCACTTTATTGATACTACACACACAATACACACACAGGGGTGGTGGCATTGTTTAACTGTACAGGGCCACAGCTGGACCACAGCTCCACTCACTGATTGATACTACCACACACGGTGCGGTGGTGACATTGTGGCAAGGCTTTTGATCGTTTTTTCTCTTTTCTGTAGTGTTTTCGCCGCGTTCATTCTTTCAGATTTGACTTTTTATTCTCAGGATAATTGTGGTGTTTCTTCCTGTGCACGTTTGATTTGTGGTCTAGACGGCAGACGCGGGAACGATTTTCACTTCCTGTCCTAAACCCCCAGGGAGGGAAACTTCCGGTTCCAACAAAGAGAAGTCACCTCTAACGAACAGATCTGACTGATAGCACCATCAGTCTTTCACCCGACCCTTTCCCCTTTCCGTTCACGAACCAGTTTGCCACTTGTAGGAACACAGCTTCTCCTGACGTGTGTTATCAGACTTTCCATGCGGGACAGGATACTGGCAGGAAATGATAAATCTGATATAAGACTTCGGGCAGTTACTTGCACGTTTGTAATTATTCATATTGTTAGGGATCAAAGATAGCAAAAACAGATTAATGTAGGCAGAAACTAATAGCATGACTGTTTGTCTGGCATACCAGAGGTGGCCAAGAACGTACTAAACTTTCGAAGATGGCCAGGACAATGTCTGCACCGTTATAGTACAGCTGGCAGAGTAGGGGTCGTTGGGGGAGGACATACTGTCCAAATCATTGCCAACCCGAAGTACGAATATGTCAGCGAATGTAACAAATATGGCCCTAGCTGTATGCTTTCACAGATCGATTTCCTCAATATCCTAGCTGTAATTTTAAAGTTATGTCAAAACGATGTTATTACATTTTATAATTCCCATACGCACTCAGTCCTCTGAAAAGCATTTATGTTGACTATTCCAGCGTGTAGCTGGTTGTGATATTTCCTGTCTGCCCCCGAAGATGGCACTGACATGTTGGAGCTGTCTTGACTTCCAATGTCTGTAATAGAGCTAGCATAGAGTCTTGCCAGCATCCGCCAACCGAGTCGGTAATGCATTGATTATATGAATGTCCATGCTGCTTTATTTGCAAACTGTTCTGCGCGTTCTTCCGGTATATTTTCGTGCACCCCAAAGGTGAGTAATGTGAAGTGTGAATCATGTCTATTCAGCGGGGGCGGAGATTGTCGATTGCAATTTAATGATTATCGCGGATGTGACTTCCGGTTTTGCTGCCCATGTAAGTTCTCTGGAGGCAGCGGTGATCTCCATGGGCAGGCTGGATGTAGTTCTCTGGAGCAGCAGTGCTTTTGTTTGATTGTTCAACACCCCCCCCCCCCACCCCACCGGCCCCACCAATTTCATTGTGCGGTGTAAAGGTAGTAAAGCCTACCTTGAATGGCGCTACAGGAACCCACGTGTTTAGGTGATGATGTCTTCTGGAGGTGAAAGCTATTCGACCAGTTCCTTTATCTCAGTGTCAATGAATGCAGCAACTGACCTCCACAACATCACTCCGCAGTATCACCTCTGTGAGAGTGTTTTTTCACGTCTACAGATATATCGTGAGAGTATATCGTGTGTGGGTGGTGTTGTGTGTTTTTTTTTGTCCATCAAGAATAATGATGACCATTCATTCATCCAGTGGAGTTGAAAGCAGGAGCCGTGAGTTCTACGATGGCTGATAAGGCCTATTTTGGCTCGAAATGTTCTTTAACAATGGGACAAAGAATGCTTGACGTTTCTGGAGGAAGATTTTCTGCAGTGGTTTTTTGTTCTGTCTTTTCTTTACAGCTCTTGCAGTCCTGGTTGCCTCACAAGTGACTGCTTCCTTGCGTAATGATGCACCACCACGAAATTTATGCTTGGCTGCAGTCTCCAGGTGTCATGATGGAATTCCAAAAGCATGCAGTGAGATTTTCAAGTGTCTTAAAGCGTTTCCTCTGGGCCAGCCTTGGGAAGCGTTTACCACAACGCAACTCGCCGTAAAAAAAATTCGTTTAGGGCGCCTGTGATCTAGGCATGCGAGTTAAGTGACCACCCAGCGAATCTGATTCTTCATTAGTAGAGTGTGGATACTGGCATGGACGCTCTTTCTAGGACTTCAGTGTCTGGGATCTTGTCTTGCCATTTAATCTTCGTAGCTTCCTAAGCAGACTGTGTGGAAAGTGGTTTAATTTCCTAGCGTGTCGCTGAAACAGTCCAGGTTTCACAGCATATAGCAGTTGTGGATAATACAACTGCTTTGTAGAAATTTCAGCTTTAGTTGGCAGGCTTATTCCATTTCTGTCCCATACATTCTTGTACAGTCTGCAAAAGGCCGCGCTGGTCCTTGGAGATTCTTGCATTCACTTCGTCATCAATTGTGGCAGCTTGTGACACAGTGCTGCCAAGATAGTGAATTTGTCCACAACACTTAGTCTATGACCATTCACTTTGATATTCGGCACAGTGTGATATTCCCTGGAGCTGGCTGGTACATAACTACAGTCTCTCCAAGTTGATATTGAGCCCAAAGTTGGCACAGGCATGTGAGAAAGCTGAAACATTCTGTTGCATGTCCGCCTCTGAGTTGGCAGTATAGAGCGCAATCATCAGCAAACAGAGCTCTCTGACGGTGTCGCTGTTAATTTTTGTTTTAGCTTTCAGCCTTCTGAGATTGGATAACTTTTTTATCCATGCTGTAGGTGATGTCTATTCCCAAAGTCGTCGTTCTCGAAGGCATTCGTCAACATAGCTGAAAACATGAGGCTGAACAGGTTGGTGCCAGGACACATCCTTGCTTCACTCCATCGGTTACAGGAAAGTGCTCAGACAGTTCCCCTTTTCCGTACTCTTGCCTGCATGGGTGGTATATCGTGTATGTGTATATAGGTATGGGTAGTATGTTGTTTGTCCATCAAGAATAATGATGACCATTTATTTCATCCAATGGGGTTGAAAGTATGGAGCTGTGAGTTTTAAAATGGCTGATAAGGCCTATTCTGGCTCAAAATTTTCTTTGACAATGTGGGCAAAGAAAGCTTGACGTGCCAGGAGTCGGATCTCCTGTAGTGGTTTTTCTATCCAGCATTTTCTTCATAAATCTTGCTGTCTTAGTTGCTTCACAAGTGACTGCACCCCTTTCTTAATAATTTACGCATGAATTTTGGTCTTTGACAGCAGTCTCCCAAGTGTCGCGATGAATTCCAAAAGTTTTTTGTGAGATCTTCTGAGTGTCTTTAAAACGTTTCCTCTGTCCGCCTTGCGAGCGTTTACCACATTGCAGCTCGCCGTGAAATATTTTGTTTAGGGAGCCTGTGATCTGGCAAAGCGAGTCAAGTGACCAGCCCACCGAATCTATTCTTTATTACTAAAGTGTGGATGCGGGGCATGCACGCTCTTTCTAGGACTTCGTGTCTGGGATCTTGTCTTGCCATTTAATCTTCAGTAACTTCCTAAGGCAGACTTTTGGAAGTGGTTTAATTCCTAGCGTGTCGCTGATAAACAGTCCATGTTTCACAAGCATATAGCAGGTGGATAATACAACTGCTTTATAGACTTTCAGCTTTGTTTTCAGGCACTCCCAAATTTTGTCCCATACATTCCTCTACAGTCTGCCAAAAGCCGAGCTGGCCTTGGAGATTCTTGCATACATTTCGTTATTAACTGTAGCAGCTTGGGACACAGTGCTGCCAAGCTAGGTGAATTTGTCCACGACATTTAGTCTATGATCATTCATCTTCTCTTTTCAGTATATCTACAAGTCTCTCTTCTCTTCCCAGTATAATTACTGTACCCTTTTCTGTATATATCACAAATTCTTCTTTCTTCCCCGATATTAAAAAAACTCTTTCTTACTTCCCTGTTAAAAAAAATCTCTTCTTCTCCCCCAGTATATCTAAAAGTCTCTTCTTTTTCCCCTAAACACAGGCTTTTCTTCCCCACTATATTAAATTCTCTCCTTCCAGATATCTCAAGCCTTCTTCTCTCCCAGATATCTAAAATCCCCTTTTCTCACAATAACAACTTTTCCCTTCCCCAATTAAAGTCTTTCCGTTTCCCTGAAAAAAAACCCTTCTCTTAGATACCAAATCTTCTTTCTTTCCCCATTTCAAATCTCTTACCCTTTCCCCAAAACAAATCTCTTCCCTTCCTGAAACTCAATCTCGTCTTTTCCCATAACAAAAACCCCCTTCTCTCCCATTATCTCAAAACTTCCTCATCCCGTATATTTTAAGTTTTTTTCCCAGTATTCTACCCCCCCCCTTTAAAAACCCTTTTTTTCCTGAAACTAAACTTTCTTTCCCAGTATATTACAAGTCTCCTTCTCGTCCATATATCTCAATCTTTTTCTTTCCCAATATAACAATTCTTCTTTTACAAGTATTTTACTATTTTCTTTATCCTTTTAATTAAAAGTCTCTTCTTTTCCCCCCATATATCTAAAGTCTCTTCATCCCCATTAAATTCGTCTCGTTTTCTCTGTCCAGTATATCTACAATCCTCTTTCTTCCCAGTATATCAAAACTCTTTTCCTGCCAATTCTAAAAACTCTTTCCTTCCCTGAATCTCTGTGTCTTCTTTCTTCCCATATATCTCAATTCTTTCTCGTCCAGTATTTTACAATCTTTTCTTTTTCCCTCATTCTAAAATCTCTTCTTCGTTCCCCCTAAATTAAAACTCTTCTTTCTTCCCTAACACAATCTCTTCTTGCTTCCCAGTTATTCAACCTTCATTTTCCCAATATATCTTGTCTCTTTTCCTGCCTAATATTACAATTTTCTTTTCTTTCCCGTAAATCGTCCTTTTTTCCCGTTAAATTAAGTCCTTCTCTCCTTCCCAGTATATCTCAAAATTTTTTCTGTCCCGTTATTTACCCTTTTTTTTCCATATATTCTCTCTTCATCTTTCCCTTTATTCTATAATCTCCCTTGTCCAAACACAAGCTCCTCTTCCAGTATATTACAAATTTTTCTCTGTAGTAATCTACAAGTCTCTTTTTTTTCCGTAAAATTTTTAAGCTTTCTTTCTTACGATACTACATCTCCTTTTTTCCCTGTATAAACAACTTCCTTCCTTCCCTATATCTACCTTTCTTTTCTTTCCCATATAATCAAACTTCCTTTCAAGTTAAACAATCTCTTTTCCGTCCCATATTTCAAGTCTCTTCTTATCCACTGATCTAAAGCCCTTCCTTCCCATTTTTACAAGTCTCTTCCATTTTTCTGTCCATTTTGGGGGGGTAAAACGCGTGGAAAAATTCCCAACATCCGCCCCAAAGGGCTCAGGTCTCCTAGGAGATAAACAGTTTGGGAACCAATTTGACTGCTGCCCTTTTTGTTGAACAAACCTCGTTGTTGAGAGGACGGGAAAAGGGGGGCTGCACAAATTCTCTTTTCAAGAACGAGTCAGCAAAGTTGCCCTAATAACTTTTCAAAAAAAAGGTTGTTCTAAAAACCCTAAACAATCAAAGGTCTACTTGTCCTTTAAATAGCAAAAATAAATTTTACCGAGTTCAATGTAATAACCCAAGGAAAAAAAAAATTAAACTGGAAAATTTCTGGGATTTAAAATTTTTTTTTTCAATCAAAAAAGGGTTAGGAAAAAGATTCTTAAAAGTAATGGGCCCCCTTTTTGTTGGTGCACTAAAATTAGCAGTGCAATGGCTTGGGGAAACAACAAATCGCAAATTTATTAAGAAAATAAAAAAGGCTGGCCGGGAAAAAAGCTAAAATTTTCAGAATTTTTTTTGACCCTTTCAGGAATCCTTTTAAATAGCATTTCGCTATTTATTTTCTTCAAATTACCCCAGTGTTTCCTTCTTTTGGGAGCGCCCCTCAATAAACCCCGTAAGTTTTCCCCCCCTCAATTTCCCCTCCCTCCCGCTTTTTGCTTTTTGTTCGGATACCGGGGGAAATCTTTTAAAACCCCCAGCCAAGAAAAAAAAACCGAAATTACAGTTTCTGACAGAATTTAATGCAAAAAAACCCCGGTTTTTGCATCAAAAAAACGCACTTTTGAAATTCTTTGCTAAAAACTCTTATACTTCCTCAACATGGGGGTTAGGGGGTTACCTTAACCCTTAATTTTATTCTGGCCAGGTTTCAATCGATTTTCCTCATTTACTTAAAACATGGTTCCGTAGCCCTGCTACTGAGTGAGTGCGTTGGCGACACTGTGAGCTGTGAAATTCACTAAGAATGCTTCTAAATCTGTCCTGTACAGTGACCTGCATGTTCGGAACAATGGCTACCGGCTGTTGCTAAATTGACTGATTTGCCTTTTCGGTTCACGAGTGCATTTTTCAGGAGACTTCCGGGAGTCGACGCTGAAGCTGCGGAGTTCGTGCTTTATGCGACACTTTCGGCGGGTCGCCTTGAGGTAAAATACCGAGCCATGTGAGAAAACTCGGGTCAATGAGGAGGTCTTTCTGGTGACTGCCGAGTCCAGCGACGATGAACTGTGGTTTTTGTGGATTAAGTTTGTGTTGGCATTCTGGCGGCGGCATTAGGCACAGTGTACCTGTGCGGATTGTTGGATTGCATTGTTCACATTGGACAGTGGGGAGCATTTTGTGTGATATTCACTGGCAAAGGAACGGAGCATAATGGGGATGACCGTTGAAGTGAAGTTGGAACCGCGACTAACTAACTAACATGAGGAGGAAAGTTGGTGTATGTTGTGACAACGGAAAAGTTGGAGGGAAGGGGAGGCAGTGGGAGACGAAGATAGAAGATGCTGGACAGTTTGACATCAAGGCATGGAGGAATATAAGAATCAGAAATTATTGTAAGCACAAAAGTGAGAAGGTTTTAGACATACACGATCATCAATACCACACGAAATGGGCTTTAACAAGAAGAATCTGCCACAAGAACACAAGATCTTTGAACAACGTACCTGTATATAGTCGTAAATGCCGTGAGTGTCACATGTTTTGTAGCGGATATCTCCAAATGGACGCTCGATAGAGTCTGTTTGAGTTAGATCCTCATGTCGTAAAGTGACCTCCAGCGAAGCGGTCCAGCTCATTGGCTTCTTCTGACATGACGTCAGCAACATTTGGGTTTCTGGTTCGTCGTCATGGTTACACAGGAAACAAAACACATTTTTATACATAATTTTATCCACGATTTTTGGTGTCAGGAAACTGTAGCAGGCTCTCTCATAGAATGAATCACGTCTAGTCCAACTTCCTGTGACGTTACACCGACTGATCATGGCCGGCTCCGAGTAGCATTTCCGGGCGGCAATAGAAGATGGCGGCGTGTAGACAAGCGTGCAGTCCGGTTGTGACAGAAACATGAGCAGCACGCCGCGGGAGTTATATAAGCCAGACAGGTTCTTTTTGTTTTCACAAGAGATTTGAATATTCCAGGGAACAACATCAACCACTCCGTGGCAGCGAGCACAATTTATGTTTATGAAAACTTGGGCGGAGTCGTTGGTGGCCGAGCTGACAGGAGCGATAGTTACACTGTCCTTACACTCATGGGCGTCGCCCGAGTAGGACTGTGGACATGATGAAATCATAAAGTAGCTCTGGCTTCTGGTTTCTTGTCCTAGTCGATATGCGGTCAGTGTATCAGTTTGCCTCTTTGTCCGTGTTTCCCGCTCCATGTCGTTGTATTCAAACGGAGGGTCTTGCAGCTCGGTGTTCTCACACGAGATCACGTTGACGTCACTTCCTGTGAACGGTTTTAGGTAGTTGTCGCTGCTTGTTTCCACGACAACGTCAGGACAACAGTCGCCAAAATGGCTGCAGTTAAGGTCGCACCGACACGGCGCACAGCGGTAGCAGCTGGAAGCCTCGTGATTCCGGCAGACCCGGTCCGTACCGCAGTATTTCTCGTGCCAGCGCAGAACCCTGTTGCCAAACCTGTCCTGCTCACCCGGCCTGGGCGCTGGAAACGCATCGTTGTGTACACGCGTTGCTGTGAGCTGTGAGGACTGTAGCACAAAAACACTTACATGAAGAATAATTCTGACAAACAAAAATGCATTAGAACGATGTCTTGAAGCCATGTGTGCGCGAAGTTGCTAATCCCTACAGTCTACCTGCATCAGCTGCATCAATGAACCATCAGTCGGGGAGTTTAATCTCCAGCTGCATCGTCGGCTCCAATAATCTGAAAAATGAAATAGGAGTGAAACAGTAATTGATTGTTGAAACAAAAGGCTCTATGATCTTGTTTAACTACGTCACCAACATCAAACGAATGTCATAGGGATGTGAATACGCTAATTCATGATTTATTCCACACAATATCCATACGATCAACACTGTCTGTTGGAGAATTGTGAATTCCATAATTCATGCAATCTCATACGATCTCTCTCTCTCTCTCTCTCTCTCTCTCTCTCTCTCTCTCTCTCTCTCTCTCTCTCTCTCTCTCTCTCTCTCTCTCTCTCTCTCTCTCTCTCTTTCTCTCTCTCTCTTTCTCTCTCTCTCTCTCTCTCTCTCTCTAGAGTGAGAGAGTTAGTGAGTGTGAGTGAGAGAGAGAGAGAGAGAGAGTGAATGAGTGTGAGAGTGTGTGTATGAAAAGAGAGACGTGGATAGGCCTTAGGTTCATACCAGAATACGATCAGCGTTGCCAGTAGTGGGTTGTGCTCAATATTTAAATTTCAAATCCCGAAACAACCAAATAATCAATTACAAAAATGTCAGGAGCCTTGGAATGTGATCATCATCGAACAATAAGCATAATGAATCACATCACAAAGATTTTACTAAGGATCATAACGCAAAGAGTTAGGAAGAAAATACAACCCGAAATAGGAGAAGAATAGTGTGGGTTTATAGAAGGCAAGGGAACAGTAAATGGTGTGTATATGCTGAGAACATTAATTCAACGTTCTACCACCATTAGGGATGTATCATCAATAACTTAAAAAATGCTGATGATGCAGTATTGATTGCAGACACTGAGAGGGATCTGCAACATATAGTAGATGCGATTGTTGCACACTGTGAACAACTCGGGTTAGAATTAAACTGTAAGAAGACACAGATTATGGTCGTCACAAAGAAGAAGGAAATACCACAATGTCATATACAAGTAAATTGGAATATTCTTCAACAAGTGAATTGGCACAATTATCTTGGAATAGTCATAACATCTGATGGAAGATGCCTTGATTAGATCAAGAATCATCATGGCGATGGTAACCTTTGGCAAGATAGAAAGCATACTGACCAATAAAATGATATTATTGCAACGAGAAAAAGAGTGTTGAGGTGATAGAGAGAACCTGCACTTTTGTATGGATGTGAAGCGTGGACAATGAGCAGACGAGCTTGAAACATCTGATGTCTGTGGAAATGTGGTTTCTGAGGAAAATGCAAAGAATACCATGGGTAGACAGAAAAACCAATGACGAAGATCTACAAGAAATTGAAAACCGTAAACTTATTAGAGAAATTAAACAAAGATAGTCACAGTTTTTGGACACGTTATAAGACAAAATAAATTGCGGAATTTGGTGACAACAGGGAAGTTTGAGGGAAATTTAACAAAGAGGAAGACAGAGAAGTAAATACCTGGATGACTTAGCCACGTGGTATGGTCGTGACAAGAACACAGAGCTGATGCACGAATCTGGTGATCGAGTGAGATAGCGAAACATGACCTCCCACGCTTATAGTCATTGCTCATGATGATATATATCACGCACAGTCTCACAATTCGCCGACATGCCGAGTCTAGGTGTCAACATCAGTGACCGAATATTTAGACACCAAACTGCGGACAGGACATGTCCACAGACACCAGCAACACCAAACTGCGGACAGGACATGTCCACATACACAAGCAACACGAAACTGCGGACAAGACATGTCCACATACACAAGCAACACCAAACTGCGGACAGGACATGTCCACATACACAAGCAACACCAAACTGCGGACAAGACATGTCCACATACACCAGCAACACCAAACTGCGGACAGGACATGTCCACAGACACAAGCAACACGAAACTGCGGACAGGACATGTCCACATACACAAGCAACACCAAACTGCGGACAGGACATGTCCACATACACAAGCAACACCAAACTGCGGACAAGACATGTCCACATACACAAGCAACACCAAACTGCGGACAAGACATGTCCACATACACAAGCAACACCAAACTGCGGACAGGACATGTCCACATACACAAGCAACACCAAACTGCGGACAAGACATGTCCACATACACAAGCAACACCAAACTGCGGACAAGACATGTCCACATACACAAGCAACACCAAACTGCGGACAGGATATGTCCACATACACAAGCAACACCAAACTGCGGACAAGACATGTCCACAGACACCAGCAACACCAAACTGCGGACAAGACATGTCCACAGACACCAGCAACACCAAACTGCGGACAAGACATGTCCACAGACACCAGCAACACCAAACTGCGGACAAGACATGTCCACATACACAAGCAACACCAAACTGCGGACAAGACATGTCCACATACACCAGCAACACCAAACTGCGGACAAGACATGTCCACATACACCAGCAACACCAAACTGCGGATAAGACATGTCCACATACACCAGCAACACCAAACTGCGGACAAGACATGTCCACAGACACCAGCAACACCAAACTGCGGACAGGACATGTCCACAGACACAAGCAACACCAAACTGCGGACAAGACATGTCCACATACACAAGCAACACCAAACTGCGGACAAGACATGTCCACATACACAAGCAACACCAAACTGCGGACAAGACATGTCCACAGACACCAGCAACACCAAACTGCGGACAAGACATGTCCACAGACACCAGCAACACCAAACTGCGGACAAGACATGTCCACAGACACAAGCAACACCAAACTGCGGACAGGACATGTCCACAGACACAAGCAACACCAAACTGCGGACAGGACATGTCCACATACACAAGCAACACCAAACTGCGGACAGGACATGTCCACATACACAAGCAACACCAAACTGCGGACAGGACATGTCCACAGACACAAGCAACACCAAACTGCGGACAGGATATGGTCACATACACTGTGGCTTGGGTGTGCAGTGTATTCCATCAAATAAATTTCCTTGGCCTAAGCATAACGAGTTTAGGTAGTCAGTTCAGTTCATCGTCAGATATCATTCTTTCAGTGTGAAAGACAGATTTTAAAAAAAAAAAACTGCATGAGGATGTCTGCGGGACATCGGAGATCATGGCAGTAAGCTTCCAGCACTCTGAAGATAAAGTAGGTTGACTCTACACGGCGATCCACGTAGGTTTGATTGGTAGTCTCGTGTCTGTCTTAAATAACTTGTTTTATTTTTTGTTTTTGTTTTTTCTGTGATGTGTTGTTTGTCCATCAAGAATGATGATGACCATTCATTTCATCCAGTGGGGTTGAAGGTGTGGAGCCGTGGGTTCTAAGATGGCTGATAAGGCCTATTTTGGCTCGAAATGTTCTTTGACAATGTGGACAAAGAATGCTTGACGTCTCTGGAGGAGGATTTCCTGCAGTGGTTTTTCTGTCCTGCCTTTTCTTCACAGCTCTTGCAGTCCTGGTTGCCTCACATATGACTGCACCTTTGCGCAATGATGCACGCCACGAATTTCGGTCTCTGGCTGCAGCCTCCCATGTGTCATGATGAATTCCAAAAGCATTCAGTGAAATTTCAGAGTGTCTTTAAAACGTTTCCTTTGGCCACCTTGGGAGCGTTTACCACAACGCAGTTCGCTGTAAAAAATTCGTTTTAGGGAGCCTGTGATCTGGCATGCGAGTCAAGTGACCAGCCCAGCGAATCTGATTCTTCATCAGTAGAGTGTGGATACTGGGCATGGATGCTCTTTCTAGGACTTCAGTGTCTGGAATCTTGTCTTGCCATTTAATCTTCAGTAGCTTCCTTAGGCAGACTGTGTGGAAGTGGTTTAATTTCCTAGCGTGTCGCTGATAAACAGTCCAGGTTTCACAAGCATATAGCAGTGTGGATAATACAACTGCTTTGTAGACTTTTAGCTTTGTTTGCAGGCTTATTCCAGTTCTGTCCCATACATTCTTGTACAGTCTGCCAAAGGCTGCACTGGCCTTGGAGATTCTTGCATTCACTTCGTCATCGATTGTGGCAGCTTGTGACAGGGTGCTGCCAAGATAGGTAAATTTGTCCACAACACTTAGTCTATGATCATTCACTTTGATATTCGGCAAAGTGTGATTATTCCCTGGAGCTGGCTGGTACATAAAGCCTGTGATGTAATTGGTGTATAGTAGGCCTCTTTCAGTCCTGAAGGACTATAGAGTTGTGCCGCTTGGGAGGTGCCTGGCAGCACCGCTTTTGACTGTATAGTCCAATGCGAGAGTGACAATCCCTGTCACAGTTTCCGCATCTGTAAGACGAGACAAGTCCCGCAGTAAGTGACTGCGCTTTGAGCCTGTGCCGCCTATCCTCAGTTTGTTGGATCTGATTGCGCTCAAAGAGCACCAGTCTGTTTCGTACATCTCTTCTCCAGGAGCATCTGTCTGTTGCAACTCTCTCCCACGTGTCTGGATCTATTCCAAGGGTTTTCATATCTTGTTTACACACATCCCTATATCGCATTTGGGGTCTTCCGGTTGGCCTCTTTCCTGTGGCTAGTTCTCCGTAAAGGAGATCTTTGGGAATACGTTCATCCTCCATTCGAGATACGTGGCCCAGCCACCGGAGGCGTCTCTGCTTGAGGAGGGTGTGCACTGTGGTAATATCTGCTCTTTCAAGCACCTGTTTGTTTGTTATGTGGTCTTTCCATGTTATGCCCGGTATACGTCTCAGACATCTCATGTTGAAGGAATTCAACTTCCTTTCCTGTCTTGAATACAGGGTCCAGGATTCAGACCCATAGAGTAGTGTGCTAACAACACAAGCTTTATATACTTGAGCTTTTGTACGCTCTGTTAGTCTATTATTCTCCCAAACTCTTTTAGCTAGCCTGGAAAATGTTGTGGCTGCCTTTCCAATGCGTCTGTCGATTTCTGTCTCTAATGAAAGATTATCTGATATTGTCGACCCCAAATACACACATTCGTGGACGACCTTCAATTCGTAATTAGAAATTTTGATTGACGGAGGCGCACCAGCATCTTGTTCCATCACCTGTGTGTTATTTAGGCTAATGGTGAGCCCAAAGTCTTTGCAGGCGGCTGCAAAACGATCTATGAGCCTTTGGAGATCTTCTGCTGTATGAGTAGTCAGTGCTGCATCATCTGCAAAAAGTAGTTCTCTTACGCATCTTGATCTTATTTTGGTCTTTGCCTTGAGTCTTGATGAGTTAGAAAGTTTGCCATCAGATCTTGTGTGGAGGTATATGCCTTCAGTGGCAGTCCCAAATGCCTGCCTTAAGAGAACAGCGAAGAAGATACCAAAGAGTGTAGGAGCAAGCACGCAGCCCTGCTTTACTCCGCTGCTGATGCTGAATGACTGGGATGTTGAGCCGTCAAATAAAATAGTCCCCTGCATGTTTTCGTGGAATGATTTCACGAGACTAAGAAGGGTGGGTGGACATCCAACCTTTTCAAGGACCTTAAAAAGGCCGCTTCTGCTCACGAGGTCAAATGTCCTTTGTAAGGTCGATGAAGGCAATATATAATGGCGTCCTCTGTTCTCTGCACTTCTCTTGGAGCTGCCGGAGTGAGAAAATCATATCGATGGTGGACCTGTTGGGTCTAAATCCGCACTGCGATTTGGGGTAGATTCTTTCAGCAAGAATGTGTAATCTTTTAAGGATTACTCTGGCAAAAGTCTTGCCTGTAATGCTAAGTAGGGAAATGCCGCGATAGTTGTTGCAGTCGCTTCTGTCACCTTTGTTTTTATAAAGGGTAACGATGTTTGCATCTTTCATATCTTGTGGTATTGATTTTTCGTTCCAGCAGAGCTGAAATATTGCATACAGTTCTGGGATGATTGTTTCTTTGCTACATTTTAAAATTTCAGGTGGAATGCTATCTTTTCCAGGTGCCTTGCCAGATTTGAGAGAGTCTAGTGCTTCGCTGATTTATGTGAGGCAAGGTTCGTTATCCAGGGCATGCATGGCAGACTGTTGATCGATGGCTTCCAGAGCTTCTTCGCTG
The DNA here is from genome assembly GCA_014155875.1 of Cepaea nemoralis. Classification (NCBI taxonomy): domain Eukaryota; kingdom Metazoa; phylum Mollusca; class Gastropoda; order Stylommatophora; family Helicidae; genus Cepaea; species Cepaea nemoralis. The sequence continues at coordinate 150,285 of JACEFZ010018501.1, forward strand.
ACAGTGTTATCCACTGAGTATAGCTCTGAGTAGTGTTCTACCCAGCGATCCATTTGTTTCGCTCGATCTTTTATGATTACCCCCTCAGTTGATCGTAAATGATGGACCGACAGCTTGCTTGATGCCCTCGTACATTCCTCTTATATTTCCAGTGTCTGCACAAGTTTGAATTTGAGCAGAGAGCTGTAGCCAGTACATGTTCGCACATCTTCTTGCCATCTGTTGTACTCTATTTCTGGCCGTTCGCAATGCCTGCAGTGTTTTCTCTGAAGATGATATTTTATACATTGACAATGCATGTCTCTTTATCTCCAGGACTGGGAGCATCTCTTCAGAGTGTGCTTCAAACCAGTCGGTTGACTTAGTTTGCTTCTTGCCAAATGTTGATAGTGCTGTATTGTAAATTGTGTCGCGAAAATGACTCCATCTCTCGGTGGAATTTCCGTTTGTTGGGCCAGGCAGAGTATCCGCTAGAGCCTGCATGAATTTGTTGACCTTCTCTTTATTTTGGGTGCCGTTGGTGTCAATGCGTGGTCTTCCTTCTGTTCTACTTCTGTAGATTCTCTTGGGCTTTATCTCCACCTTGCTGGAGACGAGTGAATGGTCAGTGTCGCAGTCAGCACTATGATAGCTGCGAGTCAGCCGTATATTGCGGAGGTTGCTGCGTTTGGTGAGCACCAGGTCGAGTTGGTGCCAGTTCTTTGATCTGGGGTGCCTCCATGACACCTTGTGTTGAGGTTTCGTGTCAAAGAAGGTGTTGGTCGCGCACAGATTATGGTGGCTGCAGAATTCCAAGAGACGTTGTCCATTGTCATTGATCTTCCCAACGCCAAACTGTCCTAGATATGAAGGCCAAGATTTGTGGTCGGAGCCAACCCTGGCATTGAAATCCCCCAGGATAAAAACATGTTGTTTCTCTGGTGTTTCACTGATTGCTTTCCTGAGGTCATCATAGAACTTGTCTTTAGATTCTGATGTTGCAGTTAGTGTTGGGGCGTAAACGCTTATAATACTAACTTGGCCTGCTTCTGTCTGGAGTTGGAGCTTCAGTATTCTTTCAGTGCCATCACTTGGTGGTATGATGGAATTAAGCAGCTTGTTTCTGATAGCGAAGCCAACTCCATGCTCCCTGGTCTCTCCGCACGGCTTGCCATGCCAGTAGAAAGTGAAGTCCCTCTCCTTGATGCTTCCAGATTCTTGGAGTCTGGTCTCTTGCAGGGCGACAATGTTTATCCCCAGTCTTAGTAGTTCGTTGTTTATCACTGCAGTTTTGCGGATATCCACAATCTCGTTTAGATTGTCTGAAAGTGAGCGACGTTGTAAGAGTGAGAGAGTGTGAAACTTAGGGAGAGTGAGAAACACACACACACACACACACACACACACACACACACACACACACACACACACACATAGCGCTGAGAGAAACAGAGAGTGAGAGAGCGCGCTGAGAGAGAGAAAGAGAGAGAAAGAAAGAAAGAGAGAGAGAGAGAGAGAGAGAGAGAGAGAGAGAGAGAGAGAGAGAGAGAGAGAGAGAGAGAGAGATTCAACTTAGAAAACCTGGGGCAGTTAAAGAAGGAGGCAGAAAGAAAAGCATTAATGATCACAAATTACGTAAAATAATGATGACTTCGGCAATTCGGCTGGCCTCCTTGTCTGCCCTCAGCCCCATTCACGTGCTCCAAGTCTGCATTCTTGTGTCTGGGCCAAGTGTTCGCCACGTCTTCATCACCAGCCAATATCACAGGTAGAGCAACTAGCAAGACCTGGGAGACAGACAGACGTGTTTCCTCGCCCGTCTTAAATGTGAATTGACAGCAATCATTGTAATACTGACTTCACGTAGGAGCTCTTTTTCGCTACAATTGTGCAGAAACAAGCATATATATGTATTAGAGAGGAGAAAAAGAGAGAGGGGAGTAGGTAGAAGGAACAGAGAATAGGAGGAGAGAACATATAGAGAGAAAACAGAACGAAGAGACATAGACAACGAGATAGAGAAGAGAGAAGGAAAAAGAGATAGGTGAGAGAGGGAGCGAGGAGAGAGATAAAGAGAGAGGGGAGAGAAAACACATGGAAGGAAGGGAGATAGCGAGAGGGGGAGAGAGATAGAGAGAAGGGGGGAGTGAGGAGAGAGATAAAGAGAGAGGGGGAGAGATAGATATAAGAAAGAGACAAAAATATAGAGAAGATAGTGAGAGACATAGAAAGAGAAAGAAAATAGAGAAGGAAGAGAGAACGAACGAACGAACGAACGAACAAACGAACGAACGAACGAACGAACGAACGAACGAAATTTATTTTACAAGGGTTAATAATTGGGAGACACAATGAAGTGGAGAAGAGACGGATAGAGAGAATGATAGATAAATGTAAGAGATAAGAGAGAGGAAGAGAGAACAGAGAGGTAAAGGAGAGAAGCGAGACGGGACGTCACATCTATTAGGTTACGGTAAAATGCACTAAAGAACTCTTGTCCGTGTCTTGAGGTGTCTTGGATATATTGTGCCAGTTCTATATTTGTCAATGGGAGATGCGGTAAATACCACCACAGACTGCCCCATAACACTACCCATAACATTTCCTGTCCTGAACAACTGGGGTTAGAATTAAATTATAAGAAGACACAGATTATGGTCGTCACTGGGAAGAAGGAAATACCACAATGTTCCATTGGCACCTTTCCGTCTTGACAGACGATAGTTTGGTACATTGTGCTTTAAAAAAGCTTAATAACTACGATCCATGGCGGTGGCGAGTGTGGCTGGTAAGGCCAATTCTTGCTGCAAATGTTTGCCCACAGTAGGTGCATGTGAAAACATGGTCACTTCCACGATTTTGCACCATCTTACGTCTCTCACGCTCTGTGTGTGCTTTATCTGCAATCATTTTCTCCTTTGTCTTTATTCCATTTCTGATAGTTGCCCTCCATGCAACACGTTCAGGGGCGACGTGCTCCCAATGTGCATTATCAATGCCTGTATCAATCATGTCCCGCTTACACACATCTTTGTATCGAAGTAGAGGCCGACCCTGAGATCTCCTACCCGTCTGTAATTCACCAAAAAAGATGTCCTTTGGTATTCTACCATCATCCATCCTCCTAACGTGTCCTATCCGTCTAAGTCTACGAAGACTGAGCATGAAATACACCGTCACACAACCTGATCTTTCCTATACTTCAGTATTTGTGATTTTGTCTTGCCACTTAATACCAAGTATTCTTCGCAGACACCGCATATGAAAGCTGTTTAAACGTTTCTCTTGGCGTGAGTAAGTTGTCCAGGTTTCACTGCCATAAAGAAGAGTACTAAGGACACAGGCTTTGTAGACGAGGACTTTTGTTTTGGCAGTAAGCTTCCTGTTCTCCCAGACTCTTTTTGCTAACATGTTCATTGTTGTTGCTGCCTTGCCAATCCTGATGTTGATTTCCTGATCGAGGGATAATTTGCTATTTACCTCTGATCCTAGATATGTAAGATGGTCTACTATCTCCAGTTCGGCGTCGTCAATAAAGATTGATGGTACACCATGTGCACCTTGTGACATAATCTGTGTCTTCTTTTTGTTAATTGTTAAACCAAATTCAGAACAAGCATTGGAGAATGCAGATAGTAGATGTTGTAATTCTTCCTCAGAGTGGGTCGTAATCGCAGCATTATCCGCAAAAAGCAACTCTCTGATTAGTACCCTGCTAATTTTGGTCTTGGCCTTCAATCTCTGAGCATTATAGAGGCCACCATCTGAGCGTGAGTGAATGTATATACCATCATCCTGATCACGAAAGACATATTTCAGTAGAAGTGAAAAGTATATCCCAAAGAGTATATCCCTCACGACTGACCAAATCGAATGCCTTTGTGAGGTCGATGAAGGCAATAAACAGTGGCTGATATTTGTTCCCGGCATTTTTCTTGCATCTGTCGCAATGAGAATATCATATCAATGGTAGACCGGTTCTGACGGAAGCCACACTGTGATTCGGGGTAGACTTGATCTCCCAGGACTTGAAGTCTGTGCAGGACAATTCTGGCAAATACTTTCCCAACAATACACAGAAGTGAGATACCCCTATAGTTGTTACAGTCGCTCCAATCTCCCTTGTTCTTGTACAGCGTTATGATGTTTGAATCTTTGAAATCCTGTGGGACTTGTCCTTCTCGCCAGCATAGCTCTATTAGCTGGTGGATCTGTAGAGCGAGTGTGTCTTGCCCACTCCTGATCACCTCTATTGGAATCCCATCCTTACCTGGAGCCTTGCCAGATGCAAGCTCATTTATAGCACACTTAACTTCTGTTATGGTGGGAAGTGTGTCCAGGTGGTCAAGAGTTGGCAGGGCCTCTATGGCGTTGAGGGCATCATCCGCTAGCTTGGTCTCACTTGAGTAATGCTCTAAATAGTGCTCGACCCATCTATCCATCTGCTGTTTCTTATCAGTGATGATTTCTCCAGTCAAGGTTTTCAGCGGTGCACTTCTTTTGATCATTGGACCACAGGCTTTCTTTATCCCTTCATACATGCTTCTGATGTTTCTCTTATCACTTGCGATTTGAATGGACTCACATAACTTGATCCAATAGTCATTCGCACACTGCCTGGCAGCCTTTTGTACATCCTTCCTTGCTTGCTTCAGCTCACTCAGAGTGTTACGCGTTGGTCTTTCCTTGTTTCTTAAGAGAGCTATCTTCTTTTTATCAATCAAGGGCTGCAGTATCTGGCTGTTTGCCGCAAACCAGTCCTGCCTCTTATGATCCACAGTGCCGTAAACCCCTACCGCTGTTTTATAAATAGTTTCCTTAAGTTTACTCCATTTATCATTTACTATACAATTTTCTGATGTATCATTGAAAGCGTCTTCAAGTTGCTGTTGAAATTCAAAGCACTTTCCAGGATCGTGAGTGTTAGTAATATTAATCCTTGGGATAGACTTGTGTTTAGCTGTGTAGATTCTCTTTGGTCTCAGTCTAACCCTTGCAACAACCAAAGAATGATCTGTATCACAGTCAGCACTGTGGTAACTTCGAGTTAATGATGTATGGTTCAGATGATGTCTCCGTGTGATAATGAAGTCCAGCTGATGCCAATGGCCGGATCTTGGATGTTTCCATGTGACCTTATGCATCTCTTTTGTTTTAAAAAAGGAGTTTGTAATACATAGGTCATTTCTAGTGCAATGCTCCAGCAGCCTTTGCCCATTATCATTCATGCAACCGATGTTGTATTTTCCAAGGCACACTGGCCATGAACTCGAGTCCTTGCCCACACGAGCATTGAAATCACCAAGCATATAAATGTAGTCGGATTTTGGAACTGCCTTGATCGCAGAGTCTAGCTGCTCATAGAACGTATCCTTCACATCATCAGAGGAAGCGAGTGTCGGTGCATATGCAGTGAGAATGGTGGCAAATCCACAGGAGGTTGCCAAGCGCAGTGATAATAATCTTTCATTACCTCCAGCTGGGATATCAATCATTCCCAGTAGCGAATTCTTCACTGCAAAGCCCACACCATGTTGCCTTTTTTCTGCCTGCCCTCTTCCCTTCCAAAAAAGGTGTAATTGTTTTCCCTGAGTGACCCTTCCTCAGCGAGGCGAGTCTCCTGCAGGCCAGCAATATCAATGTTAAGACGATCGAGTTCAGCATCAATCACAGCCGTTTTTCTCACATCGTCAATATTTGTCAAGTCAGTGGAAAATCCTGGACACATGGTTCTCACGTTCCAGGTTGCAAGCCGTAGCTTGAGATTTCTATTCTTTTTATTAGTACCTGGTGCATTGGTTTTACAGCCTGCGATTCAGATTTTGTCCTAGCCCCAAGCACCCATTGAAGCAGGCAGGCTGTGGCGGATCAGCATCCAAATGGCTGGGGGCTGCCCAGCTTGAGGCGGGCGGTAGCTGATCAGTGACACCTGTTGGTGTCTCCCACCGTCAGAGGCAACGCGTGGCGCCCCATGTCTACGCCAACTGACAAGGACTTATAACCCGTAACAGTTGCCTCTCGCTTTGATTCCGAGACCGGTTAAGACCAGGGATGGAGTTATTGCCTCTCCATAGCACAAAGCCTGGGCTAAAATAAAGAAACCATGTGTTGCCCATGCAGCATGATCCCTCTCTCGGCCTGCCTAGTTCACTCCAGAGGAAAGTTGACACCTATAATCTGGAACAAGACAAGCTGCAGAAGCTGCCGGATCAGCAAAGCAATGCTCTAACTGTCCGCCTGTCGGAGCTTCGATCCTAGACCAGCTGCCAACCAAGGCTTAGGGCCTGGTCTGCCCTGCCATGACTTATTTTGTCTTTGGGTTGCATTTCCTCGCACCAGGATAAGGCTAGTACCCTCCCAATTGCGATCTTCCGCCCGAAGCCGTTGGCACGATGTGGGGTGTCGGGTTTGGTAAGCGCTGCCCAACATTCGGCGCTGACAGAAAGCAGGTAGTACCGTCTACTGTCATACGGTAGCTCAGTCATATCTGACTAAGACCTGATGTACCACAAGTAAATGGGAATATTCTTCAACAAGTGAATTGGTACAATTATCTCGGAACAGTAATAACATCTGATGGGAGATGCCTTGAAGAGATTAGAAAAAGAAGTGCCATATGAAGGTAGACTTTTTTAAGATGAAAACATACTGACCAATAAAAATATGTCAATTGCTATGAGAAAAAGAGTGTTGAAATGCTAAATAGAACCTATACTTTTGTATGCATGTGAATCGTGGACAATAAGCAGTCAAGCTGAAAAACGTAGAATGGTTGTGGATATATCGTTTCTGAGGAGAATGCAAAGAATACCATGGACATACAGAAAAACCAACGATCAAGTACTACAGGAGACAAATGAAAATCGTAAACTGATTAGAGAAATTGGACGCTAGACAGTCAAAATTTGTTGGATTTAAAAAAGTCGCTTAAAAGTCGACAGGGTCGACTTCATTGCACCGGGTTTTTATCCCATATGGCTCGGTCTCTTTCCGCATCACGGAAAGCGTCGCACAGAGCACGAACTCCGTAGACAATTTGTTGGACATGTTATGAGAAGAAATACATTACAAAACTTGGTGACAACTGGCAGAATCGAGGAGAAGATAGCAAGGAGAAGACAGAGAAGTAAATACCTGAATAGCTTGACGACGTGGCATGGCCGAGAGAGGAACACAGAGCTGATCCACGACTCTGGTGATCGAGTGAAATGGCGAATCATGACCGTTCACGCATACCGGCATGGCACATGATGGATGTATAGCTGTTTCATTCCCCATCGTAAATTTGGTGTTTCTCTAATTTTAGTGTCAGTTGCTTTCACATGTATGATCTCTGTTTTCGATCGTAAATTGTCTGTATGTCTACTTTTAGTGTGATTTGATTCACATGCATGATCTTTGTTTTCCAGCGTAAATTGCATCTACGTCTACATTTAGTGTGATTTGCTTTCATATGCATGATCTGTTTTCTATCGTTAATTGTGTGAATGTCTACTTTTAGTGTGATTTACTTTAACATGCATGATCTCTGTTTTCCGTATTTGCTTGTCTTCTGTTTTCCGAAACCTGGCACTGAAATAAGCATTGTTGTTGTTGGGGTTTTCTTTTTTCAAAACTGTTAACGACAGTAAAGAAACACACACTTAAACTTATCTTTCATTAAACACGCAGTTGAAATCTGAGTCAAAGAAATACCAAATAGTTGAAATTGAGTCAAAGAAATACCAAATAGTTGAAATCTGAGTCAAAGAAAGTCTGGCGTGGAATATGGGGCAATGGTCAACCCAACAAAGGCATCAGTGACATGGTTCTCCTTGAATAACCATATTGTCAACACCCCAACGCCAACTGTAAATCTGGGTTCAGAGACGGTGGAAAGAAAGCAGGCAATGAATTACCTGGGGATACGATTTGATCGAAGCCTAGCTTATAATGAGCACGTAGACCAGGTGATAACAAAGGCCAAGCGAGGTTTGGCTGCGATGCGGGTGATGGCGGCGGCAAACTCTGAGCAACGCCATCTATGTCTTCTTTACGAGGGTCTGGTCCTTTCTGTTTTGGAGTATGCGATGGCGATCCTGACTCTCAGCCATAAGCAGATAGAAAGGATGGAAAGGATACAGAATGAAGCTATACGCATTATTCTTGGATGTACAAGAGATACAGCATGCAGGGCGATGAGCTACCTTCTTTATTTTCCAACCATGAGCGACAGAATACAAGTTTGCCAAGCACGTGCCTATCTCAGAGTCAACGCAAACACACAACATCTACTGTACAGCGAGATTAAGAAGGTAAAGGGCTGCAGGTTAAAAAGAGTAAAGTCGTGGATGAGTCAAGCCGAAGACATTCTTCAGCAGATGTGTTCACTTGAGGACTTAGAACCTGGCGAGGAGTGGGTATAAGTGCCAACAGAGTTCTGTACATCCTTTTCAGTGTGCATCCAACTAGACAGAAAATGCAGACAAGAAAATGCAGTTGCAGTGGAGGCGGAAGTACAGGCTCTGATCTTCAAGAATTCTTTGGAGGATGATGCTGTCATTTACACGGATGGGTCGGTCGTCCGAGGAGTGAGAAGTTCATGGGCCTTTACCGTTCAGGCCGGAGGGAAAATTGTGAAGGAAAGTCTGGCGCTTTCGCTTTGACCACGATCAGCATGACTATGGAAGTCATGGCAGTAAGTAAAGCAATAACATAGCTGGAGACACAGACATTCACTAGGGCTTGTGGCCTTAGTGGCTCAATGAGTATGCTCAGGAAGATAGAGATGGAGTGGGTCCGAAGAGAGTGTCGACTGTCTGTGGAGCGGTCTCGGCTGGCAAAGATTAGTTTCATCTTCGTGCCAGGGCATCCGTGTGTACAAGAGAATGAGCGGGCTGACAGGCTTGCAGGTAGGGCTACTGTGGAAGGCGGGCGAGCCATGGACTAGGCAGACATTCTGAAAGCTCTACGAGAAGTAAGTCGTTTACGAGAACCAAGCGAAGAACACTACGCAGGAAGCCAAAGAAGAGTAATAAACCAACACAGAACTGGTGTCGTTAGCCGCTACACGCTGCTGGATTTGCTGAGGAGGGGATCCGAGCACTTATGGACTGAATGGTTCGATATGCAATGAGGATGATCTGTCGACTGACTGACTGACTGACTGACTGACTGACTGACTGACTGACTGACTGACTGACTAACTAACTAATTAAGTAACATACCAATTTCCCTCCGATCACAACAAATCTTTTTCAGGGTTCAAACTACCAGAGCATCCGGGCATAGGACTTTGGAGTGAACATCCGGCTTTCCAAGATATTCACAAAGCAATCAGCCAGCCGACTAATAAGCCAACCTAACAACAAGTCAACCAGCCAGCCAGCCAAGTGACTGGCTGACAAACCAACTGACCAACCTACCGACCAGCAAACCAATCAGCCTGCCATCTAACCGACCAACCACCCAACTGACCGACCAATCAAGCTACCGACCAACCAACTGACTAATCAATCAACTAAGCCACCGACCAACCAAGACACCAACCAACCGACCGACCGACTGACCTACCAACCTATACTGGAAAAGTAGGTTAGTAAGCGCTATGCTGAAAGGCTTCAGTGAAGAAAGGATAAAATGAATAAAAGAAGCGGAGTGGAGGAAGAAGAGAGACAGTGAAACATGTAGAGAAAGCATACAAACAAGCAGCCGTGGTCCCAGGTGAAACGGTTTCTCCGATATTCTAAATGTTCCACGGAATGCTTCAGCGGCCAACTTCTCCATCTAACACACACACGCACGCACGCACGCACACACGCACACACGCACGCACGCACGCACACACACATCACACACACACACGTGCACACCCACTTTGGAGATGACATCCGCACTTTGTGTGCACTCCAATCTCCCGCCCAACACCCAACATACCTGGATGCGTGCGTGCGTGTGTGTGTGAGTGTGTGTGTATGAGAGAGTGAGTGTGTTAGTGTGTGTATGCGTGTGTGTGTCTGTGTGTGTGAGTGTATGAGTGAGTGTATATGAGTGTGTGTGTGTGTCTGTGTGTGTATGTGTCTATCTGTGTGTGTCTGTGTGTGAATATCAACCGCAACTCCATCTGTCAGTGTTTACAGGTTAAACCAACAGAAGAAAGCAGCCTTGTTCAGCAAATGTGCTTGTCTACTTCTTTTGACCTCTGTCTGTAAATACTCGTGTATATCTATGTATGCTTTGGCCTCTATAAAACGTGGTTGAAGAGCAAACAGGAATGTGATTACATTGAATATAGAATAGCGAGAAGACATATGAGTAGAATAGTAAAGAGGGAAAAACAAAAAGACTGGGAAGAGTATGGAGAAACCCTAAATAAAAACTACAAGGAGGCAACTAGAAACTTCTACAAAAAGATAAGTGCAATGCGAACCAGTGGAGAACCCTTTGACCCAACTGAAATAATTAACAACGAATATGGAGAACCAATAAGTGAACAAAATCAAATCCTAATAAGATGGATGCAGTATTTCGAACAACTTCTCAACATGCCATCAGATGTCACAGGAATTCAAGAAACCTACACAGATGTCACCGAAGAACTAGAACCAGACATACTAAAAGAAGAAATGATAGAAGCCATCAGATTAGTCCCATTGAACAAATCACCGGGACAGGATGAAATACCAAATGAACTAATTAAAGCAGCAAGAGAAGTAGGAACAGCTTGGCTACATAGACTATTCAACCATGTTTGGGTAGAACAACAGACACCACGAGACTGGGGAAACGCCATAATTATCCCAATTTGGAAAAACAAAGGCAGCAAAAGAGACTGCACACAATACAGAGGCATTTCACTGTTGAGTCATACTGAGAAAATATTTTGCAAAAAAATTTTTTTTTTTCATCACCAGCCCACATCACAGGTAGAGCAACTAGCAAGACCTGGGAGACAGACAGACGTGTTTCCTCGCCCGTCTTAAATGTGAATTGACAGCAATCATTGTAATACTGACTTCACGTAGGAGCTCTTTTTCGCTACAATTGTGCAGAAACAAGCATATATATATATATATATATATATATATATATATATATATATATATATATATATATATATATATATGTATTAGAGAGGAGAAAAAGAGAGAGGGGAGTTGGTAGAAGGAACAGAGAATAGGAGGAGAGAACATATAGAGAGAAAACAGAAGGAAGAGACATAGACAACGAGATAGAGAAGAGAGAAGGAAAAAAATAGAGATAGGTGAGAGAGAGATGGAGGGAGTGAGGAGAGAGATAAAGAGAGAGGGGAGAGAAAACACATGGAAGGAAGAGAGATAGCGAGAGGGGGAGAGAGATAGAGAGAAGAGGAGAGGGAGGAGTGAGGAGAGAGATAGGAGAGAGGGGGAGAGATAGATAGAAGAAAGAGACAAAGATGTAGAGAAGATAGTGAGAGAAATAGAAAGAGAAAGAAAATAGAGAAGGAAGAGAGAACGAACGAATGAACGAACAAACGAACGAACGAACGAACGAACGAACGAACGAAATTTATTTTAAAAGGGTTAATAATTCGTAGACACAATGAAGTAGAGAAGAGACGGATAGAGAGAATGATAGATAAATGTAAGAGATAAGAGATAGGAAGAGAGAACAGAGAGGTAAAGGAGAGAAGCGAGACGGGACATCACATCTATTAGGTTACGGTGAAATACACTAAAGAACTCTTGTCCGTGTCTTGAGGTGTGTTGGGTATATTGTGCCAGTTCTATATTTGTCAATGGGAGATGCGGTAAATACCACCACAGACTGCCCCATAACACTCCCCATAACATTTCCTGTCCTGAACAACTGGGGTTAGAATTAAATTATAAGAAGACACAGATTATGGTCGTCACTGGGAAGAAGGAAATACCACAATGTCATATACAAGTAAATGGGAATATTCTTCAACAAGTGAATCGGTACAATTATCTCGGAACAGTCGTAACATCTGATGGGAGAGGCCTTGAAGAGATTAGAACAAGAATCACCACACGAAGTTAGACTTTTTTAAGATGAAAAACATACTGACCAATAAAAATATGTCAATTGCTATGAGAAAAAGAGTGTTGAAATGCTAAATAGAACCTATACTTTTGTATGCATGTGAATCGTGGACAATAAGCAGTCAAGCTGAAAAACGTAGAATGGTTGTGGAAATATCGTTTCTGAGGAGAATGCAAAGAATACCATGGACATATAGAAAAACCAACGACCAAGTACTACAGGAGACAAATGAAAATCGTAAACTGATTAGAGAAATTGGACGCAGACAGTCAAAATTTGTTGGATTTAAAAAAGTCGCTTAAAAGTCGACAGGGTCGACTTCATTGCACCGGGTTTTTATCCCATATGGCTCGGTCTCTTTCCGCATCACGGAAAGCGTCGCACAGAGCACGAACTCCGTAGACAATTTGTTGGACATGTTATGAGAAGGAATACATTACAAAACTTGGTGACAACTGGCTGAATCGAGGAGAAGATAGCAAGGAGAAGACAGAGAAGTAAATACCTGAATAGCTTGACGACGTGGAATGGCCGAGAGAGGAACACAGAGCTGATCCACGACTCTGGTGATCGAGTGAAATGGCGAATCATGACCGTCCACGCATACCGGCATGGCACATGATGGATGTATAGCTGTTTCATTCCCCATGGTAAATTTGGTGTTTCTCTAAGTTTAGTGTCAGTTGTTTTCACATGTATGATCTCTGTTTTCCATCGTAAATTGTCTGTATGTCTACTTTTAGTGTGATTTGCTTTCATAAGCATGATCTGTTTTCTATCGTTAATTGTGTGAATGTCTACTCTTAGTGTGATTTACTTTAACATGCATGATCTCTGTTTTCCATCGTAAATTGTCTGTATGTCTACTTTTAGTGTGATTTGATTCAAATGCATGATCTTTGTTTTGCAGCGTAAATTGCATGTACGTCTACATTTAGTGTGATTTACTTTCATATGCATGATCTGTTTTCTATCGTTAATTGTGTGAATGTCTACTTTTAGTGTGATTTACTTTAACATGCATGATGTCTGTTTTCAATCGTAAATTATGTATACGTCTACTTTTATTTGCTTGTCTTCTGTTTTCCGAAACCTGGCACGGAAATAGGCATTGTTGTTGTTGGTTTTTTCTTTTTTCAAACCTGTTAACGACAGTAAAGAAACACACACTTAAACTTATCTTTCATTAAACACGCAGTTGAAATCTGAGTCAAAGAAATACCAAATAGTTGAAATCTGAGTCAAAGAAATACCAAATAGTTGAAATCTGAGTCAAAGAAAATCTGGCGTGGAATATGGGGCAATGGTCAACCCAACAAAGGCATCAGTGAAATGGTTCTCCTATAATAACCATATTGTCAACACCCCAACGCCAACTGTAAATCTGGGTTCAGAGACGGTGGAAAGAACGCAGGCAATGAATTACCTGGGGATATGTTATGATCGAAGCCTAGCTTATACTGATCATGTAGACCAGGTGATAACAAAGGCCAAGCGGGGTTTGGGTGCGATGCGGGTGATAGCGGCGGCAAGCTGTGAGCAGCGCCATCTATGTCTTCTATACGAGGGTCTGGTCCTTTCTGTTTTGGAGTATGCGATGGCGATCCTGACTCTCAGCCGTAAGCAGATAGAAAGGATGGAAAGGATACAGAATGAAGCCATACGCATTATTCTTGGATGTACAAAAGATACAGCCTTCTTTATTTTCCAACCATGAGCGACAGAATACAAGTTTGCCAAGCACGTGCCTATCTCAGAGTCAACGCAAACACACAACATCTACTGTACAGCGAGATTAAGAAGGTAAAGGGCTGCAGGTTAAAAAGAGTAAAGTCGTGGATGAGTCAAGCCGAAGACATTCTTCAGCAGATGTGTTCACTTGAGGACTTAGAACCTGGCGAGGAGTGGGTATAAGTGCCAACAGAGTTCTGTACATCCTTTTCAGTGTGCATCCAACTAGACAGAAAATGCAGACAAGAAAATGCAGTTGCAGTGGAGGCGGAAGTACAGGCTCTGATCTTCAAGAATTCTTTGGAGGATGATGCTGTCATTTACACGGATGGGTCGGTCGTCCGAGGAGTGAGAAGTTCATGGGCCTTTACCGTTCAGGCCGGAGGGAAAATTGTGACGGAAGCTTTCACTTTGACCACGATCAGCATGACTATGGAAGTCATGGCAGTAAGTAAAGCAATAACATGGCTGGAGACACAGACATTCACTAGGGCTTGTGGCCTTAGTGGCTCAATGAGTATGCTCAGGAAGATAGAGATGGGGTGGGTTCGAAGAGAGTGGCGACTGTCTGTGGAGCGGTCTCGGCTGGCAAAGATTAGTTTCATCTTCGTGCCAGGGCATCCGTGTGTACAAGAGAATGAGCGGGCTGACAGGCTTGCAGGTAGGGCTACTGTGGAAGGCGGGCGAGCCATGGACTAGGCAGACATTCTGAATGCTCTACGAGAAGTAAGTCGTTTACGAGAACCAAGAGAAGAACACTACGCAGGAAGCCAAAGAAGAGTAATAAACCAACACAGAACTGGTGTCGTTAGCCGCTACACGCTGCGGGATTTGCTGAGGAGGGGATCCGAGCACTTATGGACTGAATGGTTCGATATGCAATGAGGATGATCTGTCGACTAACTAACTAACTAACTAACTAACTAACTAACTAACTAACTAACTAATTAATTAACTAACTAACTAACTAACTAACCAACCAACTATCCAACCAACCAACCAACCAACTAACTAACTAATTAACTAACTAACTAACTAACTAACATACCAAGTTCCCTCCGATCACAACAAATCTTTTTCAGGGTTCAAACTACCAGAGCATCCGGGCACAGGACTTTGGAGTGAACATCCATCCGGCTTTCCAAGATATACACCAAGCAATCAGCCAGGCGACCAACAAGCCAACCCAACAACAAGCCAACCAGCCAGCCAGCCAAGTGACTGGCTGACAAACCAACTGACCAACCTACCGACCAGCAAGCCAACCAGCCTGCCATCTAACCGACCAACCACCCAACTGACCGACCAATCAAGCTACCGACCAACCAACTGACTAATCAATCAACTAAGCCACCGACCAACCAAGACACCAACCAACCGACCGACCGACTGACCTACCAACCTATACTGGAAAAGAAGGATAGTAAGAGCTATGCTGAAAGGCTTCAGTGAAGAAAGAATAAAATGAATAAAAGAAGCGGAGTGGAGGAAGAAGAGAGACAGTGAAACATGTAGAGAAAGCATACAAATAAGCAGCCGTGGTCCCAGGTGAAACGGTTTCTCCGATATTCTAAATGTTCCACGGAATGCTTCAGCGGCCAACTTCTCCATCTAACACACACACGCACGCACGCACGTACACACGCACACACGCACGCACGCACGCACACACACATCACACACACACACATGCACACCCACTTTGGAGATGACATCCGCACTTTGTGTGCACTCCAATCTCCCGCCCAACACCCAACATACCTGGATGCGTGCGTGCGTGTGTGTGTGAGTGTGTGTGTATGAGAGAGTGAGTGTGTTAGTGTGTGTATGCGTGTGTGTGTCTGTGTGTGTGAGTGTATGAGTGAGTGTATATGAGTGTGTGTGTGTGTCTGTGTGTGTATGTGTCTATCTGTGTGTGTCTGTGTGTGAATATCAACCGCAACTCCATCTGTCAGTGTTTACAGGTTAAACCAACAGAAGAAAGCAGCCTTGTTCAGCAAATGTGCTTGTCTACTTCTTTTGACCTCTGTCTGTAAATACTCGTGTATATCTATGTATGCTTTGGCCTCTATAAAACGTGGTTGAAGAGCAAACAGGAATGTGATTACATTGAATATAGAATAGCGAGAAGACATATGAGTAGAATAGTAAAGAGGGAAAAACAAAAAGACTGGGAAGAGTATGGAGAAACCCTAAATAAAAACTACAAGGAGGCAACTAGAAACTTCTACAAAAAGATAAGTGCAATGCGAACCAGTGGAGAACCCTTTGACCCAACTGAAATAATTAACAACGAATATGGAGAACCAATAAGTGAACAAAATCAGATCCTAATAAGATGGATGCAGTATTTCGAACAACTTCTCAACATGCCATCAGATGTCACAGGAATTCAAGAAACCTACACAGATGTAGCCCACCAGCTCACATCACAGGTAGAGCAACTAGCAAGACCTGGGAGACAGACAGACGTGTTTCCTCGCCCGTCTTAAATGTGAATTGACAGCAATCATTGTAATACTGACTTCACGTAGGAGCTCTTTTTCGCTACAATTGTGCAGAAACAAGCATATATATATATATATATATATATATATATATATATATATATATATATATATATATATATATATATATATATATATATATATATATATGTATTAGAGAGGAGAAAAAGAGAGAGGGGAGTTGGTAGAAGGAACAGAGAATAGGAGGAGAGAACATATAGAGAGAAAACAGAAGGAAGAGACATAGACAACGAGATAGAGAAGAGAGAAGGAAAAAGATAGAGATAGGTGAGAGAGAGATGGAGGGAGTGAGGAGAGAGATAAAGAGAGAGGGGAGAGAAAACACATGGAAGGAAGAGAGATAGCGAGAGGGGGAGAGAGATAGAGAGAAGAGGAGAGGGAGGAGTGAGGAGAGAGATAGGAGAGAGGGGGAGAGATAGATAGAAGAAAGAGACAAAGATGTAGAGAAGATAGTGAGAGAAATAGAAAGAGAAAGAAAATAGAGAAGGAAGAGAGAACGAACGAATGAACGAACAAACGAACGAACGAACGAACGAACGAACGAAATTTATTTTAAAAGGGTTAATAATTCGTAGACACAATGAAGTAGAGAAGAGACGGATAGAGAGAATGATAGATAAATGTAAGAGATAAGAGATAGGAAGAGAGAACAGAGAGGTAAAGGAGAGAAGCGAGACGGGACATCACATCTATTAGGTTACGGTGAAATACACTAAAGAACTCTTGTCCGTGTCTTGAGGTGTGTTGGGTATATTGTGCCAGTTCTATATTTGTCAATGGGAGATGCGGTAAATACCACCACAGACTGCCCCATAACACTCCCCATAACATTTCCTGTCCTGAACAACTGGGGTTAGAATTAAATTATAAGAAGACACAGATTATGGTCGTCACTGGGAAGAAGGAAATACCACAATGTAATATACAAGTAAATGGAAATATTCTTCAACAAGTGAATCGGTACAATTATCTCGGAACAGTCGTAACATCTGATGGGAGAGGCCTTGAAGAGATTAGAACAAGAATCACCACACGAAGTTAGACTTTTTTAAGATGAAAAACATACTGACCAATAAAAATATGTCAATTGCTATGAGAAAAAGAGTGTTGAAATGCTAAATAGAACCTATACTTTTGTATGCATGTGAATCGTGGACAATAAGCAGTCAAGCTGAAAAACGTAGAATGGTTGTGGATATATCGTTTCTGAGGAGAATGCAAAGAATACCATGGACATACAGAAAAACCAACGACCAAGTACTACAGGAGACAAATGAAAATCGTAAACTGATTAGAGAAATTGGACGTAGACAGTCAAAATTTGTTGGATTTAAAAAAGTCGCTTAAAAGTCGACAGGGTCGACTTCATTGCACCGGGTTTTTATCCCATATGGCTCGGTCTCTTTCCGCATCACGGAAAGCGTCGCACAGAGCACGAACTCCGTAGACAATTTGTTGGACATGTTATGAGAAGAATACATTACAAAACTTGGTGACAACTGGCATGAATCGAGGAGAAGATAGCAAGGAGAAGACAGAGAAGTAAATACCTGAATAGCTTGACGACGTGGAATGGCCGAGAGAGGAACACAGAGCTGATCCACGACTCTGGTGATCGAGTGAAATGGCGAATCATGACCGTCCACGCATACCGGCATGGCACATGATGGATGTATAGCTGTTTCATTCCCCATCGTAAATTTGGTGTTTCTCTAATTTTAGTGTCAGTTGTTTTCACATGTATGATCTCTGTTTTCCATCGTAAATTGTCTGTATGTCTACTTTTAGTGTGATTTGCTTTCATAAGCATGATCTGTTTTCTATCGTTAATTGTGTGAATGTCTACTCTTAGTGTGATTTACTTTAACATGCATGATCTCTGTTTTCAATCGTAAATTATGTATACGTCTACTTTTATTGTGATTTGCTTTCGCACGCTTGTCTTCTGTTTTCCGAAACCTGGCACGGAAATAGGCATTGTTGTTGTTGGTTTTTTCTTTTTTCAAACCTGTTAACGACAGTAAAGAAACACACACTTAAACTTATCTTTCATTAAACACGCAGTTGAAATCTGAGTCAAAGAAATACCAAATAGTTGAAATCTGAGTCAAAGAAATACCAAATAGTTGAAATCTCAAAGAAAATCTGGCGTGGAATATGGGGCAATGGTCAACCCAACAAAGGCATCAGTGAAATGGTTCTCCTATAATAACCATCTTGTCAACACCCCAACGCCAACTGTAAATCTGGGTTCAGAGACGGTGGAAAGAACGCAGGCAATGAATTACCTGGGGATATGTTATGATCGAAGCCTAGCTTATACTGATCATGTAGACCAGACCAGGTGATAACAAAGGCCAAGCGGGGTTTGGGTGCGATGCGGGTGATAGCGGCGGCAAGCTGTGAGCAGCGCCATCTATGTCTTCTATACGAGGGTCTGGTCCTTTCTGTTTTGGAGTATGCGATGGCGATCCTGACTCTCAGCCGTAAGCAGATAGAAAGGATGGAAAGGATACAGAATGAAGCCATACGCATTATTCTTGGATGTACAAAAGATACAGCCTTCTTTATTTTCCAACCATGAGCGACAGAATACAAGTTTGCCAAGCACGTGCCTATCTCAGAGTCAACGCAAACACACAACATCTACTGTACAGCGAGATTAAGAAGGTAAAGGGCTGCAGGTTAAAAAGAGTAAAGTCGTGGATGAGTCAAGCCGAAGACACTCTTCAGCAGATGTGTTCACTTGAGGACTTAGAACCTGGCAAGGATCTGGGTATAAGTGCCAACAGAGTTCTGTACATCCTTTTCAGTGTGCATCCAACTAGACAGAAAATGCAGACAAGAAAATGCAGTTGCAGTGGAGGCGGAAGTACAGGCTCTGATCTTCAAGAATTCTTTGGAGGATGATGCTGTCATTTACACGGATGGGTCGGTCGTCCGAGGAGTGAGAAGTTCATGGGCCTTTACCGTTCAGGCCGGAGGGAAAATTGTGACGGAAGCTTTCACTTTGACCACGATCAGCATGACTATGGAAGTCATGGCAGTAAGTAAAGCAATAACATGGCTGGAGACACAGACATTCACTAGGGCTTGTGGCCTTAGTGGCTCAATAAGTATGCTCAGGAAGATAGAGATGGGGTGGGTTCGAAGAGAGTGGCGACTGTCTGTGGAGCGGTCTCGGCTGGCAAAGATTAGTTTCATCTTCGTGCCAGGGCATCCGTGTGTACAAGAGAATGAGCGGGCTGACAGGCTTGCAGGTAGGGCTACTGTGGAAGGCGGGCGAGCCATGGACTAGGCAGACATTCTGAATGCTCTACGAGAAGTAAGTCGTTTACGAGAACCAAGCGAAGAACACTACGCAGGAAGCCAAAGAAGAGTAATAAACCAACACAGAACTGGTGTCGTTAGCCGCTACACGCTGCGGGATTTGCTGAGGAGGGGATCCGAGCACTTATGGACTGAATGGTTCGATATGCAATGAGGATGATCTGTCGACTAACTAACTAACTAACTAACTAACTAACTAACTAACTAACTAATTAATTAACTAACTAACTAACTAACTAACCAACCACCTATCCAACCAACCAACCAACCAACCAACTAACTAACTAATTAACTAACTAACTAACTAACTAACTAACATACCAAGTTCCCTCCGATCACAACAAATCTTTTTCAGGGTTCAAACTACCAGAGCATCCGGGCATAGGACTTTGGAGTGAACATCCGGCTTTCCAAGATATACACCAAGCAATCAGCCAGGCGACCAACAAGCCAACCCAACAACAAGCCAACCAGCCAGCCAGCCAAGTGACTGGCTGACAAACCAACTGACCAACCTACCGACCAGCAAGCCAACCAGCCTGCCATCTAACCGACCAACCACCCAACTGACCGACCAATCAAGCTACCGACCAACCAACTGACTAATCAATCAACTAAGCCACCGACCAACCAAGACACCAACCAACCGACCGACCGACTGACCTACCAACCTATATTGGAAAAGTAGGATAGTAAGAGCTATGCTGAAAGGCTTCAGTGAAGAAAGAATAAAATGAATAAAAGAAGCGGAGTGGATGAAGAAGAGAGACAGTGAAACATGTAGAGAAAGCATACAAACAAGCAGCCGTGGTCCCAGGTGAAACGGTTTCTCCGATATTCTAAATATTCCACGGAATGCTTCAGCGGCCAACTTCTCCATCTAACAAACACACACACACACACACACACACACACACACACACACACACACACGCAAGCACACACGAACCACACACGCACGCACGCACACACGCACATCACACACACACACATGCACACCCACTCGGAACTTTGGAGATGACATCCGCACTTTGTGTGCACTCCAATCTCCCGCCCAACACCCAACATACCTGGATGCGTGCGTGCGTGTGTGTGTGAGTGTGTGTGTGTATGAGAGAGTGAGTGTGTTAGTGTGTGTATGCGTGTGTGTGTCTGTGTGTGTGAGTGTATGAGTGAGTGTATATGAGTGTGTGTGTGTGTCTGTGTGTGTATGTGTCTATCTGTGTGTGTCTGTGTGTGAATATCAACCGCAACTCCATCTGTAAGTGTTTACAGGTTAAACCAACAGAAGAAAGCAGCCTTGTTCAGCAAATGTGCTTGTCTACTTCTTTTGACCTCTGTCTGTAAATACTCGTGTATATCTATGTATGCTTTGGCCTCTATAAAACGTGGTTGAAGAGCAAACAGGAATGTGATTACATTGAATATAGAATAGCGAGAAGACATGTGAGTAGAATAGTAAAGAGGGAAAAACAAAAAGACTGGGAAGAGTATGGAGAAACCCTAAATAAAAACTATAAGGAGGCAACTAGAAACTTCTACAAAAAGATAAGTGCAATGCGAACCAGTGGAGAACCCTTTGACCCAACTGAAATAATTAACAACGAATATGGAGAACCAATAAGTGAACAAAATCAAATCCTAATAAGAATTCAAGAGACCTACACAGATGTCACCGAAGAACTAGAACCAGACATACTAAAAGAAGAAATGATAGAAGCCATCAGATTAGCCCCATTGAACAAATCACCGGGACAGGATGAAATACCAAATGAACTAATTAAAGCAGCAAGAGAAGTAGGAACAGCTTGGCTACATAGACTATTCAACCATGTTTGGGTAGAACAACAGACACCACGAGACTGGGGAAACGCCATAATTATCCCAATTTGGAAAAACAAAGGCAGCAAAAGAGACTGCACACAATACAAAGGCATTTCACTGTTGAGTCATACTGAGAAAATATTTTGCAAAATTTTTGAAAAAAGATTACGAACTACTTTAGAACCCCAGCTAAGCGAAACACAACTTGGATTTAGGATGCACAGATGCCATTTTTGCACTTAGACAACTTATAGAAAAATCAATCGAATTCAATGAAACACTCTACATAGCTTTTATCGACCAAGAAAAGGCATTCGATAGAATAGAAAGAAACAAGCTGTGGGAAATCCTTAAACAATATGGAGTGAGTACACATCTAACAAACCTATGTAGAAGTTTATACAACAACAGTGAATGCATAGTGAGAGCAACTGGAGGACACTCAGAACCCTTCATCATAAGATCTGGAGTACGACAAGGTTGTGTCCTGTCCCCTCTATTGTTCGTAACATATATAGACAACATATGTAAAGAAACCAGCCAAGCAGAGGCAGCAAGAATATCGCATGACGAGAACACAGAAGAAGAACCATCTGCAAATCTAACCATTAGAGAACTCCTGTTTGCGGACGACCAAGCACTAATAGCAAAATCAGAAGCTGAATTACAAGACCACATGAATAGTCTAAACGAAATGTGTAGGGAACATAACATGAAAATTAGCACAAGTAAAACAGAGGTAATGACTAAACTAAAGAAGAACAAACAGCAACAATTCACCTAATCGAACATCCCTTGAAACAAGTAAAGAGTTTCAAGTACCTAGGAAGTATAATATCATCAAATGGCAGATCAGAAGACGAGATCGAAAATAGGTGCAATAAGGCAAATCAACTCATTAGAGAAATGGCACCAATACTAAAGAACAAACATGTATCAATAACTACTAAGAAAGCACTTTACAACACAATCTTCCTACCAACTCTATGCTACCAATGCCAAACCTGGACAATGACAGAAAAAGAGGAAAGAAAAATCACAACAACAGAAATAAGGTTCCTGAGAATAATACTCAACGTATCAAGAAGAGATAAGATCAGAAATGAAGAAATCGGCACTAAAGTGGGGGTTAAAGCAGCATTCGATATTATTAGAAAGCAGCAAGTCAAATGATTTGGCCATGCAAGCAGGTTACCAGTCAACAGCATGCCACAACAGGCAATGATGTACAGACCAGATGGAAACAGAGGAAGAGGCTGACCATGTAAACGTTGGACGGAAGGAATAGCAGAGTCCATGGGAATATCGATATATGAAGCCCATAATCGGGCACTCTCACGATGTTTATACTTCACCTCGACACCGCAAGGTACAAGAGGAACTATGATGAGATGAGACTATCTATGTATGCTTTGGTCTCTGTGTATGCACATACGGTAATTGCTTCAGTCTCTGTCTGTAAAAGTTTGTTTATTTCGTTATCTCAATTTGAACTCATACGTAGCTCACTCACGTATTACGACTGAGGAGTGCACGTGAGAAAGTTTTGCGTGTGGATTAGTTTACTCTATTACCAGTGTCCCTCGCAACCACCACCGGCTTTGTAATTTACATCTCCCAGTCAAGGACGAGAAGTCATCGTTTTAGTCCAACTGACCGGTGTAGAGGTTTATGTTGGTCTCTATCTCTACATGTGAACATGTTTATGTTGGTCTCTATCTCTACATATGAACATGTTTATGTTGGTCTCTATCTGAACATGTTTATTTTGGTCTCTATCTGAACATGTTTATGTTGGTCTCTATCTGTACATGTTTATGTTGGTCTCTATCTGTACATGTACATGTTTATGTTGGTGTCTACCTATACATGTACATGTTTATGTTGGTCTCCATCTGAACATGTTTATGTTGGTCTCTATCTGTACATGTTTATGTTGGTCTCTATCTGTACATGTTTATGTTGTTCTCTATCTGTACATGTTTATGTTGGTCTCTATCTGAACATGTTTATGTTGGTCTCTATCTGTACATGTTTATGTTGGTCTCTTTCTGTACATGTACATGTTTATGTTGGTCTCTATCTGTACATGTACATGTTTATGTTGGTCTCTTTCTGTACATGTACATGTTTATGTTGGTCTCTTTCTGTACATGTACATGTTTATGTTGGTCTCTATCTGTACATGAACATGTTTATGTTGGTCTCTATCTGTACATGAACATGTTTATGTTGGTCTCTATCTGTACATGAACATGTTTATGTTGGTCTCTTTCTGTACATGTACATGTTTATGTTGGTCTCTTTCTGTACATGTACATGTTTATGTTGGTCTCTATCTGTACATGTACATGTTTATGTTGGTCTCTTTCTGTACATGTACATGTTTATGTTGGTCTCTATCTGTACATGAACATGTTTATGTTGGTCTCTATCTCTACATGTGTACATGTTTATGTTGGTCTCAATCTGTACATGTTTATGCTGGCCTCTATCTGAACATGTTTATGTTGGTCTCTATCTGTACATGTACATGTTTATGTTGGTCTCTATCTCTACATGTGTACATGTTTATGTTGGTCTCTATCTGTACATGTTTATGCTGGTCTCCATCTGAACATTTTTATGTTGGTCTCTATCTGTACATGTACATGTTTATGTTTGTCTCTATCTGAACATGTTTATGTTGGTCTCTATCTGAACATGTTTATGTTGGTCTCTATCTGAACATGTTTATGTTGGTCTCTATCTGTACATGTTTATGTTGGTCTCTATCTGTACATGTGTATGTTTATGTTGGTCTCTATCTGTACATGTTTATGTTGGTCTCTATCTGTACATGTTTATGTTGGTCTCTATCTGTACATGTTTATGTTGGTCTCTATCTGTACATGTTTATGTTGGTCTCTATCTGTACATGTATATGTTTATGTTGGCCTCTATCTGTACATGTTTATGTTGGTCTCTATCTGTACATGTTTATGTTGGTCTCTATCTGTACATGTACTTGGTTATGTTGGTCTCTATCTGTACATGTATATGTTGGTCTCTATCTGAACATGTTTATGTTGGTCTCTATCTGAACATGTTTATGTTGGTCTCTATCTGTACATGTTTATATTGGTCTCTATCTGAACATGTTTATGTTGGTTTCTATCTTATCATGTTTATGTTGGTCTCTATCTGTACATGTATATGTTGGTCTCTATCTGAATATCTTTATGTTGGTATCTATCTGAACATGTTTATGTTGGTCTCTATCTGTACATGTTTATATTGGTCTCTATCTGAACATGTTTATGTTGGTCTCTATCTGAACATGTTTATGTTGGTCTCTATCTGTACATGTTTATATTGGTCTCTATCTGAACATGTTTATGTTGGTTTCTATCTTATCATGTTTATGTTGGTCTCTATCTGTACATGTATATGTTGGTCTCTATCTGAACATGTTTATGTTGGTCTCTATCTGAACATGTTTATGTTGGTCTCTATCTGTACATGTTTATATTGGTCTCTATCTGAACATGTTTATGTTGGTTTCTATCTTATCATGTTTATGTTGGTCTCTATCTGTACATGTATATGTTGGTCTCTATCTGAATATCTTTATGATGTTATCTATCTGAACATGTTTATGTTGGTCTCTATCTGAACATCTTTATGTTGGTATCTATCTGAACATGTTTATGTTGGTCTCTATCTGAACATCTTTATGTTGGTATCTATCTGAACATGTTTATGTTGGTCTCTATCTGTACATGTTTATGTTGATCTCTATCTGAACATCTTTATGTTGGTATCTAACTGAACATGTTTATGTTGGTCTCTACCTGAACATGTTTATGTTGGTCTCTATCTGTACATGTTTATGTTGGTCTCTATCTGAACATGTTTATGTTGGTCTCTATCTGAACATGTTTATGTTGGTCTCTTTATTACATGTTTATGTTGGTCTCTATCTGAACATGTTTATGTTGGTCTCTATCTGAACATGTTTATGTTGGTCTCTATCTGTACATGTTTATGTTGGTCTCTATCTGAACATGTTTATGTTGGTCTCTATCTGAACATGTTTATGTTGGTGTCTTTATCTGAACATGTTTATGTTGGTCTCTATCTGAACATGTTTATGTTGGTCTCTATCTGTACATGTTTGTGTTGGTCTCTATCTGTACATGTTTGTGTTGGTCTCTATCTGTACATGTTTATGTTGGTGTCTTTATCTGAACATGTTTATGTTGATCTCTATCTGTACATGTTTGTGTTGGTCTCTATCTGTACATGTTTGTGTTGGTCTCTATCTGTACATGTTTGTGTTGGTCTCTATCTGTACATGTTTATGTTGGTGTCTTTATCTGAACATGTTTATGTTGGTCTCTATCTGAACATGTTTATGTTGGTCTCTATCTGTACAAGTTTATGTTGGTCTCTATCTGTACATGTTTATGTTGGTTTCTATCTTATCATGTTTATGTTGGTCTCTATCTGTACATGTTTATGTTGGTCTCTATCTGTACATGTTTATGTTGGTCTCTATCTGTACATGTACATGTTTATGATGGTCTCTATCTGTACCTGTACTTGTTTATGTTGGTCTCTATTTGTACATGTATATATGTTTATGGTGGTCTCTATCTGTACATGTACATGTTTATGTTGGTCTCTATTTGTACATGTATATATGTTTATGGTGGTCTCTATCTGTACATGTACATGTTTATGATGGTCTCTATCTGTACATGTACATGTTTATGTTGGTCTCTATCTGTACATGTACATATGTTTATGTTGGTCTCTTTCTGTACATGTACATGTTTATTTTGGTCTATATCTGTACATGTACATGTTTATGTTGGTCTCTATCTGTACATGTACATGTTTATGTTGGTCTCTATCTGTAGCTGTACATGTTTATGTTGGTCTCTATCTGTACATGTACATGTTTATGTTGGTCTCTATCTGTACATGTACATGTTTATGTTGGTCTCTATCTGTACATGTACATGTTTATGTTGGTCTATATCTGTATATGTACATATTTATGTTGGTCTATATCTGTATATGTACATATTTATGTTGGTCTATATCTGTATATACATGTTTATGTTGGTCTCTATCTGTATATGTACATATTTATGTTGCTAATCTGTATATGTACTATTTTTTGGTCTATATCTGTATATGTACATATTTATGTTGGGTCATATCTGACATGTACCGTTTTGTTGGTCTCTATCTGTTTGTCAATTTATTTTGTCTCTTCTGTATTGTCATAATAGTTGGTCCTATACGTATTTACAGTTTATTTTGGTCATATTTTATATGTACATGTTTATATTGGTTTCCCCCATCTGTACATATGTACATGTAAAATTTTTGTTTGTCTATATCTGTATAGAAATTTATTTGGTCTCTATCTTAATGTACATGTTTATGTTGGTCTCTATCTTCATGACATGTTTATGTTGGTCTATATCTGTATAGTACATTTTTATGTTGGTCTATATCTTATATTAATTTTTATTTTGGTCTATATCTGTATATGAAAATATTTATGTTGGTCTATATCTGTATATGTACATTTTTATGTGGTCTCTATCTGGTATATGTACATATTTATGTGTCTATATCTGTATAGGTACATATTTATGTTTGGTCTATATCTGTATAGGTACATATTTATGTTGGTCTATATCTGTATATGTACATGTTTATGTTGGTCTCTATCTGTATATGTACATGTTTATGTTGGTCTCTATCTGTATATGTACATATTTATGTTGGTCTCTATCTGTATATGTACATATTTATGTTGGTCTCTATCTGTACATTTGTTCATGTACATGATTATTTTGGCCTACATATGTACATGTGTACATGTTTATGTTGGTCTCTAGCTGTACATTTTTACATGTACATGTTTACCTTGGTCTCTTTCTGTACAATTTTATGTTTGGTTTGGTCTGTCTACATGTTTACGTATATGTATATAGTTGGTTGTTGTCTCTCTGTATGTATATGTATATTCATATGTTTGGTTTTGTCTCTCTGTATGTATTTGTATATTCATATGTTTGGTTTTGTCTCTCTGTATGTATTTGTATATTCATATGTTTGGTTTTGTCTCTCTGTATGTATTTGTATATTCATATGTTTGGTTTTGTCTCTCTGTATGTATTTGTATATTCTATGTTTGGTTTTGTCTCTCTGTATGTATTTGTATATTCATATGTTTGGTTTTGTCTCTCTGTGTGTATTTGTATATTCATATGTTTGGTTTGTCTCTCTGTATGTATTTGTATATTCATATGTTTGGTTTTGTCTCTCTGTATGTATTTGTATATTCATATGTTTGGTTTTGTCTCTCTGTGTGTATTTGTATATTCATATGTTTGGTTTTGTCTCTCTGTGTGTATTTGTATATTCATATGTTTGGTTTTGTCTCTCTGTGTGTATTTGTATATTCATATGTTTGGTTTTGTCTCTCTGTATGATATTATATTCATATGTTTGGGTTTGTCTCTCTGTGTGTATTTGTATATTCATATGTTTGGGTTTGTCTCTCTGTATGATATTATATTCATATGTTTGATTTTGTCTCTCTGTATGTATACGGTTTTCGATAACGTAAGACGTCCACATAATAAGGATGCATGCAGATCTACAAATTGATGGGAAAGACCTTAGACGTGCAAAAACATATATCGGAAACAACAAGCTACCATAAGAATTGATAATGAAGCGGGTCAGTATCAGCCTATCAAGAAAGGTGTAAGACAGGGATGTGTAATGTCTCCAGATCCCTTTTCCATGTACAGTGAAAATATTTTCAGATGTGTAGAAGATATGGAAGAAATCATCAATGGAGGAGGAAACATAAATAACATTAGATATATAGATGATACAATGAGTAGACAATGAGCGGGATCTGCAACATTTAGTAGATGCGGTTGTTGCACACAGTGAACAACCAGGGTTAGAATTAAATTGCCGGGAAGGTTAACCCGGTCAACAAATGCCCGCAGAAGTCGGATGTGTCGGCCTAACGGCGCAAGAACGCAGCTCTGCTGTAAACAGGCACAACGCAATCCCGTCCGAAAAAAAAACTCCGGATGAACGCAGAAGAAGAAGAAGAATTAAATTGTAAGAAGACACAGATTACGTTCGTCACTAGGAAGCATGAAATACCACAATGCAATATACAAGTAAATGAAAATATTCTTAAGAAAGTGAATCGGTATAATTATCTCGCAAAAGTCATAACATCTGATGGAAGATGTCTTGGAGAGATTAGACCAGTGTTTCCCAACGTGGGGCCCACGCCCCACAAGGGGGCAATACGATTGTTAAGGGGGGCAATTCGAAAATGTGTCTCCCAGTCATCAGTCCTTGATTAAAGTGGACTGTTTTGAATGACCATGGGAGTGATCACATGCCATATTTAGTCCTGATCTCTAAATCCAGGAAAGTTAAGGCCGGAAGAGTGCGCAAGACCTTCCGGTATGAGTGGACCGACAGCCTTCTTGGACGCCTCAGACAGGGGGCATGCAACAGCACCGTTAAAACTCCTTTTTTGCATCCCCCATGGTGGACTCCAGAAGTAGACCATGTTTGGAAGGCAAAGAGAGCTGCAGTGAAGCAGCTAAGGAAAGTGCGACAGACACCCCGAAGCTCAAGAAAGGAAGTGGATACAGCGGAAAATGTCAAGAGAGATAGGGTGGAGGTTTTCAAGCGCTTTGCTTCAGAGGTCAAAAACGCAAAATGGGAATGTTTCATGAAGGAGATTGGAGGTGATAAAACACTGCGAAAATTCTGGAAACTGCACAGACAAATACAAAGAAAGGATCGGCCTATGACAGTGGGAACAATTTATAGAGATGATGGTGTGCGCATGACAACAGACAAAGAGAAAGGGGAGGCGTTTCTCCAGAGATTTTTAGAGCAGACCAATCATAATGATGCAGACACCAGGGATACGGATAGAGAGGAGTTATCTGGCACTATGAAGAATATACCTTATGAAGACATCATACGGGTTGAAGATGTTAAACATATTTTGAAGAAGGCAAAAGACAGCACCAGGGCCTGATGGGATTAGGTATAGGCACATGACGGCTTTGAGCGATGCAGACCTGAAGGAGATGACCGACTGCTTTAACCAGAGCATTAGGACACCATCAGTAACGCAGGACTGGGTGCACAGCTGTCTCATCCCTCTCCCAAAACCATTCAAGGATCATTCAAAGCTTAGCGGCTTTAGGATCATCACCCTTCAAAATACATTTGGGAAGGTTTTAGAGAAGATAGTCACGGTCAAGCTGAAGAGAGACTGAGACTGAAGTTAACTAAATTGGAACCTGACATAAAATCTCTTTGCAGCAAGCATCAAGCGCAAGGATCTGTCTAAATTTAAATTATAAATAATTACTAATAATTAAAATAATATAGAAAAATCTTTCATTAAAATTATTTTGTACTTGAATTTCAGTTCTCCATTATATGTTTTGAAAAGTTACTTACTGATGTTTGCTCATAATTTCCTAGTGATTTCTTCCTAAACATATCATTTCAAGTTGCTTTAGTGAACATTTTGATTTTTGAATATTAAAAATTATGTATATGTTGGGAGGGGGGAGGGGGGGCATAAAATTTTTAGAAAGGCTTATGTGGGGCATAGCGCAAAAAAGATTAGGAAACACTGCTGTAGTGGGTTTGGCTCAATATTTAAAACTTGTTATTCTTTTATTACAAGGAAAAATAATTTCATCTAGGGTGAAGTCATTTTTCGGCTTCAGCAATCAAGGGGAATAATTATAGATTTCACTATACTTGTACTGATATCTATTTTGCAAGAGAAGTATATGTTTATTTCTGTAAAAATTTTATTCATATTTTGGAGGGTATCAATGGAATGTTACGATTATAAAAGCTTTACACAATTTTCATTATTATTTAAATTTAAGACACTAAATATTTGTGTAATATATATTGTTTAGTAAATCATGTATTTCTTTGTCTGCTAGGCCACGTCTGTCTAAACGGAAGATTGGTTTACTCTGGTTTCTCTTCACAACGTATAAATCTTTCGCCTTCAATCTTTGCAAGTAAATGCTTGTTTTACTTGTCTCAAAATGATGGTTTCACCCTTATAGACAAGAGGGAAAAGAAAAAAAGGAGAAAAGAAAATTCAAACTCCTCCCATTCCATTGTACTATTTATGGAATGTTTGGCTTTGAATGCACATTGTTGTGCTATACTACCACCTACTACTAAGATTATCACTTTAGTAAATAAACTCACATAGTTGTTATACTATTATCATTATTATTATCATTATTATTATTATTATTATTTTATTATTATTGTTTATTATAATGATTATCATCATTATTATTATTATGACTATCTTTATTCTACTTTACTATCCTTAGTAATTTTAATGTTATAAGTATTATTGATATTATCATTATCATTTACAATTTCATCTCCCCCGCGCCCCCCCCCCCCCTCTTTGCTTACAGTTTGTTGCCTTTGCTACTAACCCCACTGGTTGGTTCAAACTTTTGTCCTGCCTGTGCCATCATTACTAGAGTGGTCGGGAGAGCATTGATGGAATTGAACAATTAGTGGGAGGGTAGCGCAGGAAACAAAAATGTAAAGATTTCCCTTTCGCTTAGTCACCCCCTTTAAATCATGTGAGTGAGTGTTGAATGAATGAATAAATACAAAAACACATATGGTTATCAAACCAATAATACTGTAAAAACTTATGCAAATACAAATATTTGGTTAATTTTCATTTTAAAAAAAAAGAAAGAGAGAGCAAAGAGGGAAATATGAATGAACCCCTACATTTAGGAAAAAAAACAAGGAGGAAAATATAACCCACTCCTTTACTCCAAGTATTATTAAAACTGCAGTTTGCATGTGTACTTACCTGCTAGGCTATGTTTAACACCATTACAAAGAAAATCATCCTAGCAAATGGAATCACATATTGTAAAAATGTTTATCATTTTCATAACTATTATTACCATTGCTGTTTGTTATAATTGCTGTTATTACCCTCAGTATGCCTCCTCCTGTCATTATTATTATTATCATCATTAGTAATAAACCAAAACCCCTTTTCCCATGTGCCCCCCCCCCCTCCCCTTGCTCATGGCTTGATGCTGCCCTTGCTGATACCCACACCGGTTTGGTTCAAATATTTATCCTGCCTTTACCATCATTGCCCAGAGAGGGGGGTAATGGCATTGGAGGAGTGAAACCAAATTGGTGAGAGGGTGGCAAGGGAAACAAAAATGTAAAGATTGTAAAAATTTGTGCTAATACTGATGCTTGTTTACTTTTTACAATAAGTAATTAAAAAAAAAAAAAAAAACACAAGAGGAAGGGAAAAAATAAATGAACCCTTACAAATAAGACCAAAAAATAAGCAAGGAGGAAAAGAAAACCAACTCCTTTTACTTCTACTATGTTGCAATTTATATGTACCTACTATGCTATGCTAACACCATTCCTAGGAAAATCATTCTAGCAAATGGAATCACAGTTTTTGGAAAGTGGGATCATTATCATAACTATTACCATAATTGCTGTTACTATCAGTACTGTTATCATCACCC
The DNA here is from genome assembly GCA_014155875.1 of Cepaea nemoralis. NCBI lineage: Eukaryota > Metazoa > Mollusca > Gastropoda > Stylommatophora > Helicidae > Cepaea > Cepaea nemoralis. The sequence continues at coordinate 182,332 of JACEFZ010018501.1, forward strand.
TTAGTAGGTAAATGTTAGTCATCATTATTATTGATGTATTTGGTTTTATTTGCATTATTATAATAACCTTTATTAATATATAACCTCATCTCCCATGAGACCCCCCCCCCCTTTCCCTCACTCATGGTTTGTTTGTTGCCTTTGCTGACACCCTCACCCTTTGGTTCCAAAATTTATCCTGCCTTTACCATCATTACCCATTAGTGTGGTGGGTCAAATGAGTGAGAGTGGGACTATCACTATTTTCATTGAGTACTTATCATTGCATTTATTAGCATTGCTGTTATCACCTTTAGTAGTTTTATTCCTTTGTCATTATTATTTTAGATGCATTTCATGTATACACCATTCCTAGGATAAGCATTTTAGCAAATGGAATCACATGATTAACTATTATTATCTTTGCTGTCTATTATCTTTGCTGTTATTGTTATCACCCTTAGCAGTTTTACTCTTTGTCATTATTATTATAGATGTATTTCATGTAAACACCATACCTAGGGAAATCATTTTAGCAAATGGAACCACAAGTTTAACTATTTATTATCATTGCGGATAATATTATCATTGCTGTTACTGTTAACACCCTTAGCAATTTTCATTCTTGTCATTATTATAGATGTATTTCATGTAAACACCATTCCTAAGATAATCATTTTAACAATGGAATCACAGGTTTAACTATTAATATTATTATCATCGCTGTTTATTATCATTGCTGTTTAACAAAAACAGTGTTATTGTTATCACTCTTAGCATTTTGAAATTATTCCTTGTCATTATCAATATTATTATTTATGTATTTGGTTGTTTATTTGCATTAGTAGTGTTGTAATCATTATAAATATATATGGCTTTGTAAACCTGTAAATTGCACATCCCCCTTTCCCACCTTTTTGATACTGTGATTGTTGTCTTTGCTGCCACCCTCGCCGGCTGGTTCTAAACAGTTTGTGCACCGCCATATTTATCATCACCGAAGGGGATGGTACTTGGTAGGAGCTTTTGGAGCTGGCAGGAGAGCGGGACGGCAAGGGAAAAAATAACAGCCCACTACCATCACGCTGTTGATTTAAAATATTTCCTTACAACAATGTCAATGGAGAAATGTTTAAATGTATAAAATATTTGTAATTTTTGCGCATATGTCACCTACACTTCCACATGCAACGCTCTGTAAAAACACGAACAATACAAATGCAAATGTTTCTTAACACTCAATAAACTTTTAAAAAAAAAAAAAAAAAAAATTCAATCTTTGCAATCACACATCATACTTTTATAAGAAGTCTTATAGTAGCGGATATGGCCGTGGTCATGAGAAAGGTCCTAGCAGTTCTTCAATGAAGGTCGATTCATCAAGCCTTGGAACAATTATCGGCCGCGGTGGAAGAGCAATACAGAAAATTGCCTTTTATAGATTGGAAGGAAGGAGAACAATTAAAAGAAAATGGACTGCCTAAAGATACAGAGCAGTTCTGGCAAGGAGTCATGAAACATCCCCAATTTAAAGAGCTTGCTTCTTTTGCTCTTACTTGCTTAATAACACCTTTTAGCAATGCTGCAGTGGAGAGGATGTTTTCTCTTTTAACATGCATAAAAACCAAAGCTTGGAATAGACTTCAGCTGTCTCTCTTACAAACAATTATTAGAATTAGAGCAGAGCTGTTATCTTCAAACAAGTGCTGTTATCAATGCATCAAGCGCAAGGATCTCACTAAATTTAAATTATAAATAACTACTTATAATTAAAATAACTTGAATGATAGGTTTTAGGAAGAAATCACTAGGAAATTATTGAGCAAACTCAGTAAGTAACTTTTCAAAACATATAATGGAGAACTGAAATTCAAGTACAAAATAATTTATTTTTTTTTCTTAAATTAATATAGACAAATCTTTCATTAACATTATTTTGTACTTGAATTTCAGTTCTCCATTATATGTTTTGAAAATTTACTTACTGTGATTGCTCAATAATTTCCTAGTGATTTCTTCCTAAAACCTATCATTCAAGTTGCTTTAGTGAATATTTTGATTTTTGAATATTACAAATTATGTATATGTTGGGAGGGGAGTCGGGGGGGGGGGGGGGGGGGAATAACAATTTTAGAAAGGCTTAGGTGGGGCATAGCGCAAAAAAGGTTGGGAAACACTGGATTAGAACATGAATCGTCATGGCGAATGTAGCCTTTTGCAAGATAGAAAACATACTGACCATAAGAAAGATGTCATGTGCAGCGAGAAAAAGAGTGTTGGGGTGCTATATAGAACTTATGCTTTTGTATGGATATGAAGAGTGGACAATGAGCAAGCAGGCTATAAAACAGCTGGTGGCTGTGGAAATGTGGATTCTGAGGAAAAAGCAAAGAATACCATGGACAGACAGAAAATCCATTGACCAAGTCCTACAAGAAACAAATGAAAATCGTAAACTGATTAGAGAAATTAGACGTAGACAGTCACAATTTTATGGTCGCTTTATGAGAAGAAATAAATTGGAGAACTTAGTGAGAACTGGCAAGATTGAGGGAAAGAGAACAAGGGGAAGGCAGAGAAGTAAATGCATGGATGGCTTGACCACGTGGCATGGTCGAGCCAAGAACACTGAGATGATCCACGACTCTGGTGATCGTGTGAGATGGAGCATGATGAACGTAACTGACCATTATTTAGATTAAAGTTAAGTTGCTGTGTTTTAGAAACTGTGTCTTGAGAGTACCTACTAAGTTTTTTTTTAGACATTTGGTTTTGAGAGTGTCTGGATAGCTTCCGGTAATTAGCAATAAATCCTTGTCCTTGAAAGTTAGAAAAATCTTTCTTGCATGTTACATGCATTTTAACATACGCTTCGAATCTTAGACAATTAGTAGACAGATGAAAAAATCCCCAGAAGTCTTGGAGATGCAGTTTTATAGAAGAATAGAGAAGAATGTTGAAAATTAATTGGCAGCGAAAATGAGCAATCTGGACATTTTGAGGGAAGCTAAGTCACAAAGACAAATTATCACAAACATCAGAAAGAAACAGACATCATTTTTGGTCACATTATGAGAAGACAAAAACTGGAACATGTTGTTACAAGCGGAAAGATTTATAGAAAGAGAGATAGAGGAAGACAGTGAGTGAAAATTCTGTACAGTCTTGTGTCATGGCACGGAAGAGATTCAACACAGGAAATGATCCATGCCATCGGAGATCGCAATTTGTGGAAAGACATGATCACTCACGCCAGCGGGCAAGGCCCTGGATAATGGTGAGACATTTGATGTGATAGAGTCTGGTTAGTTATCTGTACTTTCACAAAATACGCCAAGAATTTATATGGTGATCAGTCGTCATTTGTCTACGTAATCTGTTTTTTCACTTGTGTGGTTAATTCTTCTTCTTCTTCTTCTTCTTCTTCTTCTTCTTCTTCTTCTTCTTCTTCTTCTTCTTCTTCTTCTTCTTCTTCTTCTTCTTCTTCAGTCAGAATCGTAAACAGGAAGTATAGTAAAGTCAGAATCATAAACAAGGATATTAGTAAAGTCAGAATTATAAACAGGGGTATTAGTAAAGTCAGAATTATAAACAGGGAATATAGCAAGACAAAGTGGTGCTCACCTGGAGCATTTTGACCAGTCAATAAATAAATTGATCCCCTCAGGGTAATCTCAGAATCAGTGAATTATAATAATAACTGTTAATTGTAATAGTATCAATGAATTGTTATAGTATCAATGAATAGTAATACATGAATGAATTGTAATACAATGAATCAACTGTAATACGACCAATGAATTCTAATACTATCCCCGATTGGTGCATGCGCATGAATGTATAGACTGAAGAGCATTCGATGGATAATGTAGTTGGTATGACCCGAGCTGACTCTACGTACTAAAGCATTTTTGTTACCAATGTCAGGTTGGCTAGACCTGGTAGTAAGGTCGATAACAAAAACAAGTTTAAAACCTCCTTGAAGCGGATTCGAACTCAGATCTACGGGACCGACCACCAAGCGGTCCAACCGTTGCGATGCTGCAACTTTCTGGTGAATGTTGCTTTCGGGATACAAGATTATACGTACAAATGGAAAATACCGATCATTCTACTAATCCAGTGTTTCTCAACCTTTTTTTAGCCCGTGCCCCCCTTCACCATATTTTCAGAACGTCATTCCCCCCCCCCTTCCTATTTCCTACCTAAAAGTTCCCCCCCCCCCCCCCCCCCGCTCCTGCCCCTACACAGTATACGTAATAATGGAAGCACATACCAAAACAATCAAACCAAAACAAGTCTAGACGTCCACATAAAACGTGATTTGTGGGTCTACTTAATTTATAAAATGAATTTTAGAAGGGTGGGACGTACAGAACCATAAAGTATGAAGGGATAAACGATATCAAGTAATCGGTTCTTGTATTAGCGCGATCTTGAAATAATCTTCATTCCTCCCCTGGATACCCTAAAATTCCCCACTGGGGGGTGGGGGGGGGGGGGAATTCCCCACCGGTTGAGAATCACTGTACTAATCAATGCCTAGAATAATAACACAAATAATAATCATGGCAATTAGCAGTATAACACGATAAACAGTAATGTACAAACCAAATGGAACTAGAAGAATAGGCCGACCATATAAACCATGGACAGAACGAATAATAGTCCACTGGGAATCGTGATACTTTATTTGCACTCGCTCGCTTTGAAGACAAGCCTTGTCCATACATATTATTTCTAGCAGCACTGGACTTCATTTTCAATGTGTATAAGCTTTCCCTAATACCAGTGTCCCTCGCCTTCAGGCGAACCCACCTCGACTTTAAAGGCATTTGTAATTCCCCAAGTCAAGGACGAGAAGTCAACATTTTGGTCCAACTGTCCGGTGTAAGCCCATAAACAGGCACTCTCCTCCTGCTTATGCTTCACCTCGACACCGCGAGGTACAAGAACAACAAGATGAGATGATGGACGGGCACTCTCCCACTGTTTATACTTCACCTCGACACGGCGAGGTACAAGAGGAACAAGATGAGATGATGGACGGGCACTCTCCCACTGTTTATACTTCACCTCGACACGGCGAGGTACAAGAGGAACACGATGAGATGATGGATGGGCACTCTCCCACTGTTTATACTTCACCTCGACATCGCAAGGTACAAGAGGAACAAGATGAGACGAGATGATGGACGGGCACTCTCCCACTGTTTATACTTCACCTCGACACGGCGAGGTACAAGAGGAACAAGATGAGATGATGGACGGGCACTCTCCCACTGTTTATACTTCACCTCGACACGGCGAGGTACAAGAGGAACACGATGAGATGAGATGATGGATGGGCACTCTCCCACTGTTTATACTTCACCTCGACACTGCAAGGTACAAGAACAACAAGATGAGATGAGATGATGATCATCGGTAGTGTTCACATTGCCTGGGTATCCGGCAAGCCACCAACATATCTGACTTGCGTGGTTATGGTACCGAGCCCCTGATTGCGCCACATCATCGCTTTGACACATACAGTCGCACAACAAGTATCATACCTACAACCTAGTATATGTTAACACCCTAAGCTAGCCCAGCCTACAGAAGTATATTTACTGGAGTTCCCCTTGATTTTACCTGAGGCACTTCAATGCATAATCTTAAACATTCCAGCTACACACCACCATCGGCAGAACCCAGTGAACAACACACACGTAACAGGCATGCCGGACTTACCTGTTCGTTATCATCGGTGGTAAGTTTCACTAAGCACAGATAGTTGATGCAGCGACGTGCAGGTGTTTGCAGGTAGCAGGCCAACTCCACAAGTGCAGGTATTCGTCTCTCCGCTGCCAGAATCCTGGTTCTTGATGAGGAACCTCTAGCTTGCTGGCCCATACATACATCAGCGGGAGAGAGAGGCAGCAACAGTCGCAGGCAGTCACCCGGTGTGAGTGAAACAACAGGCAACGTCAACTGATATACTACCCAAGTAGTTCTATATATATATATATATATATATATATATATATATATATATATATATATATATATATATATATATATATATATATAGAAACAGGACAACTAAGTTCTCGTGGGAGGGTGTGAGAATATGTTAGGGCGTGGATGACGTCATGTTGTATGAACCCTTCTAAAGGTCAAGGTTTGGCGAGAGTCACTTCTGGTCTACAGGGGAACTATGGGAAGGGGAAACAAAAATGGCCCCTGAAAAAGCAAAGATTATGTTTATTTCGTTGTTCGTATACCCTGGGGTTTAGAGATACCTTTCCATCTTCTTTGAACTTGCCGCTTCTACACTTGGGTGTGGAGAAATCCTACATCGTTGTGATTTTGTGGGCAGGTTTACAGGGCACTGCTGGTTTGTGGAATGAAGTCCTGAGCCTACTCAATGGAGAAGCGATGATGGCACTTCTATTCTTGCAGATGAGGCTAACTATCTCTATGTCTGCGTGTTTGTCTGTCTCGCTGTCTTTCTGATAGTCTGTGTGGCTGGCTGCCTGTTTTATATATGTCTGTTTTGTCGCCATTGTCTTATACTTGGATACGAAGATTTTACTCACAAGATTTGTTGCAGAGGCATATCTGTTGGATCTGGACTGTCTTGGGCTGTAGACGAGACACTCTCATCACAGCGATGAGATAAATGCTGGGCTTACATCGATGGAGTCTAGAACTTGCATCGGCAAAATCCACGGCCTCCATACGAGGCAGATACAGACCGAGGAAAATAATGCAGGATGGACTGACACGGTAGCAAGGAGAAATAGCATCAATAGAGTTGCCTCAGAACAACAAAGACCGATATATGTGGCGAGGCACGGACGCCTACATCAGCTGGCAGAGCACTTGATGATGATGGTAATGAAGTGCAACTATAACATCGGATGAAAAACCCACAGCAGAGATTAAGAGCAGTGTAGGGCAAACAAACAAACAAACTTTATTTTCAAAGGGTTAAGAATTGGGCACGCAGGCCCGTCTTACATTCTGCCCTTCTATCACTCTCTTTCATACATTATATCATTCACCCATCATTCAAGGCCAACTGAAAACAGCAACAATATAAAAGATATGCATTATAAAGGCATGTGGAAAATGGAAAAAATCAATACTACACGACCCAGTAATAGTAATAACTGGTGTGGCACTTGTTATTAGCTATGTGGAATATACTGGTCTACCAAAAAGGTACTAGGGGTTTATTATTATTATTATTATTATTATTATTATTATTATTATTATTATTATTATTATTATTATTATTATTTCTATTGTTAAGGGGGAAGGTAATCCTTTAATGTTAAATTTTGGCGAGTTAGTAGACTTTTTTCGCTGTTTGTTTAGTGAGCGCTTGAACGTAAGGATTAAAGGTTAGGTTTCTATCAATGATGAGGCCTAATGTTTTGTGCTCAATTACACTTTCTATTGGCATGTTATCGATGTGAATTTGAAGTGATCTGTGCGAATTTAGAGTTTGAAGTCTTTGTCAAGCAAAAGCTGCAGTCTAGAAAAATAATATCTTATGCAATAAGTTATTATGATTGAATGTAAGTAAGAGTGTAATGAAAAGAAAACCTCAATAAATATGATCATTACATTAAACGTATCTGATACAATAAGACACTATCATTGAATATAAGTAAGAGAGGGCTGAAATGTTTTAAAGAACCTGTTCTACAGTATGGCAGCGAATCATGGAACATTAATGAATGAATAGGCAAAATTTTGCAGGAATGAAGACATGATTACTGAGACAATTGTTGCGAATAGCTTGGACTGCCATAGGAAATAACAACGATTGCCTGGAAAGGGCTAATGGAACTACAACACTATACACAACTAATGAAACTACAACACTATACACAACTAATGAAACTACAATATTATACACAACTAATGAAACTACAATATTATACAAAACTAATGAAACTACAACACTATACACAACTAACGAAACTACAATATTATACACAACTAATGAAACTACAATATTATACACAACTAATGAAACTACATCACTATACACAACTAATGAAATTACAATATTATACACAACTAATGAAACTACAATATTATACACAACTAATGAAATTACAACACTATACACAACTAATGAAACTACAATATTATACACAACTAATGAAACTACAATATTATACACAACTAATGAAACTACAACACTATACACAACTAATGAAACTACAATATTATACACAACTAATGAAACTACAATATTATACACAACTAATGAAACTACAATATTATACACAACTAATGAAACTACAATATTATACACAACTAATGAAACTACAATATTATACTACAACTATTGAAACCAATACTTACACTATACACAACTAATTGACACTACAATAGTATACACACCTAAGGAAACTACCAATATTATACACTACTAATGAAACTAACACTATTACACAACTAATGAAACTACAACACTATACACAAACTAATGAAACTACAATATTCTACACAAAATAAAAAACTAAACACTAACAAAAACTAAAGGAAACACAATATTTTACAAACTAATGAAACTACAATATTTTACAAAAATAATGAAACTACACACTTAAAATAATGAAACTAAATATTAACAAAAACTAATGAAACTTTC